>CM028142.1:13960276-14316499 GCA_016403345.1 Corylus heterophylla | reverse complement strand
GCGTCCTTGTAATCAAGATCGTAAACCACTTTTTTAGATATTCACAAGGAGCCCAAGTGTCTCAAGGCAAACTAAAAGGCGTTGTAAAAGGAACGCCGTTGGATAAAACGATCACCCCAGTGTACAGACTAAAGCTCGCCATGTGTCACCAAAGAGTCCCAGCAATTCATAGACTCATTAAGTCAAGCGTCTTGGAAAGGACAATGACAGAAAAGACGTACCATCATCTCATGATTGTGTGGATAGGGGCAAACCTTGGGTTGACACGCGTCAACCACAAGTGACGGATAACATGCATTGTATTCTGTAATTATGGCTCCCATCATGTCCCTTAAAACTCGTAACATGCCTTAAAGACTCGGCAATTGGGGGTACCAAAAAAGAGCGCCAAAAAGAAATTGAAAAAAGAGGATGGGCAAAAAAAGGAACCCACTCACAGGCCCAAAATGCCACCACGGGCCCAAGGAAAAACAACAAGTTCGTTTATTCCCATTAGGCCACCATAGTGACCTAAGGGAATGGTAGGGTACTGGTGATACGAAATATATCCCCAAGGCCCAAATTCAAAGGCCAACTTTAAATAAGAAGCCTATGGCTCGCCAGAAAGCCGATGCCCCCGAGCCCAACGCTTAGGGCTTCTAAACACGATCATACGATCATGTTCGATACCAGACTAAGTATGTTGTTATGCGCCACATCTCAACAGTGTGCATAATTGATCATGTACCCCTCAATCAAGGGAGCAGGATCATCCTTCCAACAAGGAGAATGCTGTTAGGGTGCGATTGTATTGGCTGGAAGGACGAGGAGAATGATGATGCTTGGGGTTTGGGTAGAATGCGGTGTTGGTGGTGGGCGTATTGGGGCGGGGGAGAGGGAGAGAAGAAGAGAGTCATCTTTGGATGAGGTTTTTTGGTTTCGGATGATAGGATTGGATGGAATGGCCACTCTGAGTGGGAGTTGGTTTTGTTGCTTATGTGGCTCACCTTTCCACGTGTCTCCACGCCATTCATTCTTCTAGTGTTTTTTTGGATGTTGAAAAAGAAAAGAGATCCACAATCCATCATATCCTCCCAAGGATTGGGAACTTTATTTTGCAAGCCAAACTTCTTAAAAAGACAAATAAATTATGAACTGATCAGCATTAGTTTGTTGATGATCGAGGATGGATGGGATATAAAAGACGATAAAATCCAGAGAATTTAGGGGAACTGCATCCAAAAGCAATAATACTATAGTTGTTTGTTAGGAGGTAGTATAGTAAATGTGTCATAGAAAAGCAAAGCGACACATAAGTGTAGGATGATTATTCTAATCCCACGAACTGAGAGGCCTAAATATTAGAAGATCAAGTATGTATAGTATATAGATTGTTCTGAGAAACCATCATGAGCAAATTTCATCAAACACCGGCAATCTCTTTTTCTTCCTAGGACCATAAAGAACACTCAACATAGGCATTCACGTCTTTCCTTGATGGAGGATTTCAAGTTGAAGAATGTGGCAGCACAACCTCAATGCCATCATCTTGGGGAAACCAGTCGCCGCTAGTGATACAAATGGTGGAGAGGTTTTTGCTCCTGCATTCTGCTTTGGTGCGTGAGGCTGTTTGGGATGCTGTTGCCATGAGCTGACAAACAAAGCGACTCTTTGGCCCGTATGTTCCTGTTCCAATGCCACTGTATAGCTTGTGTGTCTGTGCCTTTACAAAATCACAACAGAAATACACAAATGCCCTTATTAAAGTATGTTAACAGTCAGATATAAGTAATCCTTTTGCGTGCCTACCAACAAAATAAGAAAAAGAAAAAGAAAAGAAATGGCATTATATAACTGAAAGAAATGAATAAACCTCCTGTGTGGTCCGGCTGCAAAAGGTGTATTTTGCAGTAACCAATACAATAGCTACACCTAAGCTAGATGCACTTAATAAAATAGAAACCAAAACACTGGAACAAAAACTCTTAATAGACCCATTTTTAAAACAACTACACCTTCCTATTTGCTACCGCCCCAGCCCAACGCTACCGCCACTGCCCAACACCAAATCGTTTTGTTTGTTGGCTTGTTCCTTCCAGCAAGGTGAGCTTGTTACAATTTTTTTTTTTCCTTTTTTTGGCAGTTATCCTGTTTGGTTTGTTCCACTGCCAAAGCTCTGTTTTTTTTTTTTTTTTTTTCAATTTTTGTTGAATGATTATTGCTTGGACTTGCTTCTATTTGATACTGATAGATTAAATTTAGTGGGTCAATTTTTACCTTCGTAATGATAGTCATTTTTGGATTAAAAGAATGGATCTTTGCTCACTGAATCAATACTCAGTCATATTCATTCAACAATTCGACTCATCTACATAAAACTTTTCTTAACAAAATTCACAATGGCTAAAACATATTGCTCCAACTCAAATCAACTCAGAAAAATGGCTAATACATATGACAATCCCTTTAAAACTCAAAAATTGGTTGGTCCCGCTTGGTCACCAACCAGAAAAAACCAGACAAACCAGTCTTGCTGGGCGTTTAGCCAGACCAGGAAAAAAAAAAAAACACAACCCCAATCAGCCAAAACAAAACCCAAACTCCAAATCAAGAGAGACCCAACAAAATCAACGAAGAACATTTCTACTGCCGCCCAGAATGCCAACCCAAACGCCAAATGCCAACCCAGAATGCTACTGCTGCCCAACTGGTACCCAGAACGCTGCTAGGCGTTCGCCAGACCTACGGCGCCGTGGGTCTAGCAAGACCCCATCGTGTGCGCCGCAACCCATTCTGTACATGGAAAAATCGACGAAACCCATTCATGTGCGCTGCAAATTCAAAAACCACAAGCAAAAACTCTAGAGAGGGAGAGACCTTTTTTTTTTTTTTTATTGAAAGTGATGTTAAGATGAAAAAGGTTGGAATGATGTTTCAGAAAGAGATGTTCAAAGAGGGAGAGACGTTCAGATGAAAGAGATGGTGTTTTAGAGAGAAGAGGAAGAGAACAGGAAGAGTATTTTCGATTTATTAAAGAGACAAAAAAAATTTATTAGGTGTTTCAGTTATATTGTCTATTTGTGCAAGAAGGTGATGTGTCAATCAACCATTAGGTGCTGCAAAAGGTTGGAATTGCAGATCGACCGCATAGTATGGTCTCTCAAAAGAAATATATATATTTTTTAATTTTGTAAATCTCAACCATTAAAGGAGATGTTGACTATTCTGATGTCATGATGAGAAATCGGAACCATCCAATATTCGGTCAAAGGTGAGAGATCAATTAGTGGGGAGTGGGGAGCGACGGCATTTGTTGCCATAGCGGCAGCTTCCAGAATCCTCTCAGGAGTGGCAAATGTCAGTCTTGTTGAGACTCTTCCTACCAGACGACAACGAAGAAGACGACGTCGTGGAGCCTCCAGAAACGGTGACGGACCTCGCGAACCTTCCAGCCGTAATTGCCGAGGTGACCAGAATCCCATCCATAACCAGTATGTCCTCCTCCACCTTCACTGGCATGGAGTAGACGGTCGGAGACCTCGCCACCTCCAAGTTCTCCACCGGAGAGAGTGGCGCGTACTTGAAGGAGTTCGGAGACCCCGCGCGGAGGTACCAGAAGAGCAGCGACTCTCCGAGGTCGATGTTCTCGTTGTAGTAGCTGGAGCGGCCTCTTCCAAGAGGCAACAGGTTGTCCGTCGATGCGCTGCCGTTTAGGTTGCTCCTGAGTCCAGGGGGCTTTGAGTTGCTGCTGTTACTGTAAAAGCCTTCCATTGGATGTTGAGCTTTCCTGCAATTTCGAAAAGAAGATTCCGTGATTTTGCCTGAGACTCATGCCAAATCTCCTAAGGTTTCTTCCTCTCTCTCTCTCTCTCTCTCCCTCTCTCTCTCTCTCGGTGAAATTTAGGGATAAATTGCTTTCGGCTTTGTTTTTGAAATTAGGTTTTCAACATTTTGAATTTCCCGCGTAAATTATATTCTTCTATGCCATGGTAATACGGAGAGAAAACTTACGATCGGATAATTCCAGTCATTTCAAATGAAAATTTAATGAATTATATTGAAGCAGTTTTCCAAATGATGACGTGGAATGAGCCTTGTAAATGGCCTGACGATTGAGGAATCAACCAACTATAAAAATCAAAGAGAAAGAATCAAAGCTGCCGGCGGCGTTGTCCGGCCGGCGATAGCTCCGATGCCTAAGTTAGTCACAGTGTTTAAGAGAAAATATAACTTGGAAGATAAAGATAACCAGAGATATTTGGTTAGGGAGAGGGAAAAAGAAGTTGTTAAAAACAGAGAGGAGACCCCCCTTTTATAGGCATTGAGTTGTACCTGTTTACCTATTACTGTGGACTCACTGAGTACCTGTTTACCTGTTACTGTGGACTTACCGAGAGTCCATGTGTCGAGTAACAAAATGATGAATAGATTATTATGCAGGTACATTTAATATTCCGACAATAACCCTCGGTAGTCCACGTAAGACTCGGCATACCGAGTCTTAGGACCGAGCGTCGTGTATACCGAGTTTAGATAAGTATGAAATTTACCGAGCATAGGTTTGATGAACAATAAAATGACCGAGTTTTAAATGATGGGCCGGTGAATCATCTTACCGGGCTCAACACAGCCGATCTATGATCCAACAGTTACCCCCTAATTTCCTAGTTTTGACAAACTATGGAAATTTCATTTTTTCGAGAATGGGTCAGCTATGTTGTAAGTTCGGTTTTCTTTTTGGTAAAATAAAGTGAATTGGCTCTTAAATTTTAAATTTTTGAGATTTTGAATTTGAAAAAGAAAATACGGTTGGAGTGACGAATGGCTTGCCTCCACCTCCGCCAGTCTGTAGCTGCTGAGACTCAGGCTGTCGAGGAACCTGTGATTGCTGAGCCCTCGGCTACCGAGCCTGTTGGTGATGCGCCTATGATTGCTAAGCACACAGCGACTGAAGAGGTGGCTGGTGCCTATGTGGCTCTTGAAGGAGTGGATGCCGAGCCTACTGTAACTACTAAAGAAGCTGAAGGAGTATCAGCTAACCTTGGAAGTTCATCGCAGGCGCCGAGAAATAGTCCTGTGAATGAGCCTGAACAGACTCCTGTCGAGACTCCAAGACCAACTGGCCCCTCAGTAGATTGCACGCCTGACCTGATCATATAGTCATTTGGGGAGCCTCTTTCTCGGCTGGGTGATAACTGGCTCGAAAATCCCTTCGCTGCCTTAGTCAACTTGATTGAGGCTAATGGCTCGCTAGGTGTTCGTGCCGAACTTCCGAAAGAAGTAATGGAACACATGTTGTATCACCAACTTGAGGTAAATTCCTCTCTCCATTTCAAAAGGTGTGCTGAGAACTCGGCTTTGGAAACCGAGAAAGCTAAGAAGAAGCTTGAAGAGGCTGAGGCTGAGATAAAATGAGTACAAGAGCTATCTTCTCAGCAAAGGGGCGAACTTCTTCTTTGTAGGGAGCAAATTGCTGGGTTGGAGGCTCAGTGTGTTCAAACCGATTCTCGGGCTCAAGAGTTTGAAAAGTGAACTAGGTGCCGAGAAAGCTAAAGGCTGGAGGCTGCCGATGGACTACTCCACCCTTGAAGACGAAGCCAGTCAGTTTAAAGAAAAGCATGCTGTCGCCGAGCTTCAATGCTAAGCTACCGAGTCTCGTTTTAACTTGGTTTTTGAAAAACTTGAGGAAGCTCAGGCATATTCAGTTGCACAGTGTACAAGAGCTGAGGTGGCCGAGGGAAAATTTAAAAGTGGCCGAAGACCATCTCCTGGTGGGTCGAAAGAAACGTAAATCGGTCGGGAAGAAACTCAAAGCTGCTGAGAAAAGAATCGTGAGTTTCAAGAGAAAATTCTCCCGGGCCAAAGAACAAGTGATTCGGTACAAGGATAAGGCTTGAAATTTTTATAAGCAACTATCATTTGCTTCTTGGGGCCAAGACTGCGGTTGGGACGCAGGTTTCATTTCAAGTTTTGAAACTTTCCGTAGCTGGTCAAAAAATCCTCTTGAGGGTGTCGACCTTGACACAATAAAACCCGAAGATATTCCCCCAGCCTGACGAGGTCATTTCGAAGATTGCTGTGGTCGGTCGGGAGCAGATGCCCGACTGTAAAGGCATCTCAATTTTTGGTTTCAACCCATTTGCTCGGTATTGGACTAGGGAATCTTCTACTGCTGTAGGACATACTGATGCTGAAAAATCTTCATCTGATGACTCGGAGAAGTCAATAACTGTGTCTGATGAAGAATGGGACCATGCCTCTTCTTGATTTTCCCAAATGTAAATACTGAGATAACATATCTCCTTTTTGTATCTAATTTGCTTAATGTAACAGAAATGTTTTGAAAAAGAGTAATTTCTACACATCAACCCTGCATAGTGAAT
The DNA here is from genome assembly GCA_016403345.1 of Corylus heterophylla. NCBI lineage: Eukaryota > Viridiplantae > Streptophyta > Magnoliopsida > Fagales > Betulaceae > Corylus > Corylus heterophylla. The sequence goes on along the minus strand of CM028142.1, from coordinate 14,310,137 downwards.
TCCATAACTATTTCTACACATCAATCCTGCATATTGAATTCCATAACTAATATTATGTATACCCCCTTGATTCCTATTGTTTATAAATTTTGAATTTATAATGATGGGAATCTTGATGAAGGGTAAAATTTGTCATGGCAATGGCGCCCCATGTATGAGTGTGTTATCTAATTCCTGACTTGTGGAATTTTGTGGATGAAACATATGCCTCACCGAGTTTTAAATGGATTATCGGGAGTAATACCGAGCATGGAAGTATATGTTTATATGGATATGGATTACTGAACGTGTACAATCAACCGCAATATTTGAATATTCTGGTTCGGTAGAGTGCTTGGGGCAAAGGATTTAATTTAAGAAAATGCTGTGATTAGCCATGATTATGAACTTCATCCTCGGGAAAGTACCTTAGCGAATTTTCACCGAAACAAGCTCAGGAATTTCTCTGGCTATATTTCTCCGAGGTGGAACCTTTTAGTAAAGGTTTAGGTTGGGAATGCGTTTTGCTTATTTGTAATTATAACTTCTGCTTCAGGAAAGCGCCTTAGTGAGTTCTCACCGAGTGATGCTTGGGAAACTCTCCAGCTATGTTTCACCGAAGTGGAACCTTTGAGGAAAAGTTAAATTTTAGATAGTATAGTTCGATTAGGCTTGTGAACTTCATCTTCGGGGAAGCACCTTTGTGAGATTTCTTCGAACCAAATTTGAGAAATTCTCTGGCTATATTCCTCTCAAAGTGGCACCTTTAGAGGTAAAGGTGGTAAGTTCGGAAAACGCTTGTTCAGCTATATTTTTGAACTCTTCCTTGGTGAAAGTGCCTTAGTGATAATACACCGAGCGATGCCCGGGAAACTCTCCGGCTATATTTCACCGAAGGGTCGGAAAGTGCTATAGACACTTTCCAAAAAGTGGCTCTCGAAAAACGCTTTATTCAGATGTTTTTTTCGAGTGTTTAGATAAAAAGTATGGTCTGCCAATCAGGGACATGCTTACTCTCATTGGTTTACTCTCATGCTCATTCTTCAAATTATGGTGATCTTTTTTCTTCTTTTCAAAAGTCCTCAGTTTTGTTCTAACCGAGTTAGAGGCAAGCTTACTCTCAGCGGCTTTCGACTTCATCAAAGCTGAGATAGTCTCTTCTTGATTGATGAACTCTTCAGCTTTGTTGGTGAACTGTCGAAGAGTTCCTATTTTCGGTTTTCGAGCTAATTCAGCCATCAAAGGCCCATCAGTCTTTATCCCATGCATCAATGCTGAAAGAATAGTCGGTTCATCCGTACTTTCTACCGTTAGTTTCTCCCGATTGAACCGTAGCATATAATCTTTCAAGGATTCATTTTTTTCTTGTACGAGGGATAATAGATAAGCTGGATTTTTCTTCCTTCTTCGAACGGCAAGGAATTGTCCCAGGAATTGCTGTCTGAGATAATCGAAATTATCCACAGATTTGGGACTCAAGCTTCCAAACCATTCCTTGGCAACTCCCTTGAGAGTTAAAGGGAAAGCTCGGCAAGCGATCTCGTCTAGAGTTTCATGGAGGATGATGTGAGCTCGGAAACTCTCCATATGGTCGGATGGATCTCCACTTTCATCATACTCGTCAACCCGAGGAACCTTAAACTTACCAGGCAGAGGAAATCTCAATACCCGATCAGTAAAAGGTAAGTTGGTGTGCTGCATAAGATCCTCGGCGACAGACCGAATTTCACCATTTTCAATTAAGAAAGCCATTTTCTCGTACTTTTCCTTAAGATCTTCAACATCTTTATTTGCTGCAACCTCCCCAGTTTTTACATGATGCGACCGATCATGATGAGAGTGGCGACACCGAGAATGACTATGATGGGTTTTGCCATGACTGGACTCACCATGGTGTGATTTGCCACCAAGACGTGCATCATTACCAGGTCCTCGTTGGTGAGAGTTCTCAATGGTTCGGGTAGTACGATGACTTCCTTGTATTGAACTTCCAGCGTCTTGTCGAGTTGATTGTTGTTGGGATAACGGTGGTTCCCTGGGTATTTCTTCTCTCCTTTCTTTTAGCACTGGATCTTCTCTAGGAGGTAGCCTTGAGACGATCTCTTCGTTCTGTTTCTTCATAGCCTCAATAGACTCAGCTATTCGCTTCATAAAACCTTCCAACAAGACTGTCTAGGGATTTGGATCGCGTGATGTTCCTGGAATATCTGTTTGGATGTTTGGGGTGGGATGTGGTGGTGTATCAGGATGCGGGGGTGTATTCTCCATGTCGAAATTTTGAAATTAGTAAGAACCGAAAAAAATCGAATTCCCACAGATGGTGCCAAACTGTTGAAGCAGTTTTTCGAATGATGACGTGGAATGGGCCTTGTAAATGGCCTGACGATTGAGGAATCAACCGACTGTAAAAATCAAAGAGAAAGGATCAAAGCTGTCGGCGCTGTTCGGCCGGCGATAGCTCCGATGCCTAAGTTAGTCACAGTGTTTACGAGAAAATATAACTTGGAAGATAAAGATAACTAGAGATATTTGGTTAGGGAAAGGGAAAAAGAAGTTGTTAAAAACGGAGAGGAGACCACCCTTTTATAGGCACTGGGTTGTACCTGTTTACCTGTTACTGTGGACTCACCGAGTACCTGTTTACCTGTTACTGTGGACTTACCGAGGGTCCATGTGTCGAGTAATAAAATGATGAATAGATTATTATGCAGGTACATTTAATATTCCGACAATAACCCTCGGTAGTCCACGTAAGACTCGGCGTACCGAGTCTTTGGACCGGGCGTCGTGTATACGACTTCAGATAAGTATGAAATTTACCGAGCATAGGTTTGATGAACAGTAAAATGACCGAGTTTTAAATGATGGGCCGATGAATCATCTTGCCGGGCTCAACACAGCCGATCTATGATCCAACAAATTAAACGAGAGAAAAATGAAACAAATCGTTGAATAAACAAGAGAAAGAGAGAGAGAGAGAGAGAGAGAGAGAGGAAAAAAAAATTACAAAAACGAAGAACAATCTGAATTGTGTTGATTCACTTTCCAGTAGCAACATCAATGCTTTGGACGAATTTTGTAATAGGTACTGTTATAATATAATTTAGCTGGTTGAGAAGGTTATAATTGATAAGCGCTAAAATATTCATATTTTCAGCCCTTATCTTACATGTTTTAATCCTTTGGTTGTAGTTAATTAGGCCATTTTAATTTATTTTTGTGTTTTTGATGTTTTTACAGGCTTTTGGAAGAAAGTAAAGTAAAACTGGGTGATTTAGGCTCAAAAAGAGAAGATGGACAATCGTAGGGTACCTGCGATCGAGTGCAATACTAGAGAAGACGCTGCACGAGCCAGGCCAGGAGCGATCGAGCGCAGGGCAAAAGAAGGATCGATTGCAAACCTGCGATCAAGCGCACCCGTGCGCAGGAGGCATTCCAAGTGGCGACTATAATGTCCCTATTTCCATATTAGGGTTTTTCAAACTCTAAATTGTAATAGGATTGAAACCCTACAAAAACCCTAGGATTTACTACTTTTTCAAGGACTTCTAAAGCCTATAAATAGACTTCTAAGCCTTTAGAATAGGTAGGCTTGGAGAAGGGAGAAGAAAATGAGCTCTCAAGTCAAGTCTCGGGTTTATTCTTTCCTTTCTTTTTTGTTCTTTTATGAAGATGTTTAACATCAACTCTATGTGTAGCTAATTTATTTAGTAGGGCTAGATTGAAGCCCTAGTTATGTTAAATTAATATTTCAATATTGGCGCCTTGTGATGATCATGTTGTGCTATTTAACTTGATTAATACCTGCTTGCATGAATTCCTCATATGTGTATGCTTGATCAACATGTGCATGTGGTATGGATTTGTTAGTTAGATCAATTTGGATGACTGAGTCTTGGGTTTAACTTAAGTAACAAAAGAATCCACACCGCGATTCTTGGATTAATCAATATAGGGAACTAAGAGTATACACCCATGCCCTAGGCCCTGTGTGTTTGTTGATTTCCATAGAACATATGCTTTTCTAAAGAACAACTTAGTATATATCATGCTAAATCCTTTAGGAAACAGAATAGTTAGAGTATACACCCATGCCTAACTCGTTGCTTAAGAAAATCAATAGCTTAAGGAGTATACACTCATGCCCTTAGGTTGACAAACATTAACTATGCATAACTTGATCAAAGCATTGGCATATTGAAATACTACTTTAATATAATTAGTGGTGGATATCAAAGCCCTACCCTTTGTCATCATCACGTCAACAATCAACTTTTATTTTGCTTAAGGAATCTATTTTTAAACATAAATTCAGCAATTCTCGTGTGAATGATTATGTACTTGCACCTTATACTACCATGTTGACCTTGTACACTTATAGGTAAAACGTACAATTATTTACCTATTAATCTAGGTAGATTTTTGCACAACAGTAATACAGTTTAATTAGTTGAAGTGTTAGTTGAAGGAGGATGTATAAATAGCCTGAATAAAAATGTAACCTTGATAGACAATTGTTCATTGTGAACTTCAAAGTTACTCATTTGTTCAATAAAGATTCTCACTTCTTCTCATCTTTCCATTTCTTCTCTTCCATACTTTCATTCTTTTCTTACTTAGTTCCATTTACAGTGTATTTCCATAACAGCACAGTAACAAGTGGTATCAAAGCCGTTCGATTCCATGGCCGTAAAGCTTTTCAAATTTGATGGGCGTAATGCATCAGCCTGGGTAAGGAATGCCAACAAATTTTTCTCCTTTGAACGAATACGTTTGCAATGGAGAGTGCCCTTAGCAGCATGCTACCTGGAAGGGGAGGCGTTAATTTGGTTCAAGAAAGCAAAAGGTTCGGATTTTGAGACATGGGAAGAATTTGTAGAAGCCCTTCAAGCAAAATTTTCGCAAGAGTGGCAGCAACAACAGCGAGAAAATGTCCAAGAGTTAAGAATGGATTCCTTGGAAACAAAATTGGAGCAATTGATGGGGATGGTTACAGCTTTAGGCAGGGAGACTGTTTGGAGAAGCCAGGAGGTGGGCAAGGAAGAGGTAAGAGTGCAACAATGGGGTAAGACTGTAACTCTTGCCTATCATGGTCAGCAAGTTGGGAGACAGCAAGAAGAAATTAAGTCGCCTTTGAATGAGAATGTAGAGACCCAAGAAAAATTCAAGAAAGGAGCAGAGAAGTGTGACCAAACAAATCAAGAAGTCAAGGACACTGACAAGTTGGATCAAGAAAAAGAAGAAACAGAAAACAAGATGATGCAAGAAACAAATCCGGTTGAAGGTAATCAACATCTCTTCGACCAAATGATTCAACCAAGCCAAATGGAGTTGAGCCTCTCAGAATCAATCGAAGTGAAGGTAATCCCAAATTCAATTTGTAGCACCAAATTCTTGAAAAAATTCCGCCCCTTTACCACCAAATTTTTGAAGAAATTTCAACATAATGGTAAGACTTATCTTGATGAAGATTACGTGTTTGATAAAATGCTGGAGTCGGAAATAGTGCTAATGAGGGATATGTGTTGGGATTATGAGTGGTGGGTGTTTAAGATAGGTTGGAAGCAAAAGACTGTACAGCAGGCTGAGATTGAATCTTGGAGTTCGTTTGTGTTTCAATACTCGAAGGAGGATGATGTGCATGTTGTTTTTTTGAAACATCGATGGCGCTGGAAGAAGAGAATGTGGACTGGGATGGAAGGGGCACAGTTGTCAAGCTTTGGACTGCATTTGGGCCTTGAGCTGCATTGTGTTTTTTGGCAGCTTTCTTTCAATTGCACACAACAACCGGTTGATATTGGAAGATGAAAGGACACACTTGTGAAGGCAGACACTAGTTTATTGCTTTTCTAAAGTAGAGGGACACATGGAGATCGTAGAGAAGCTTATGGGTAACAATGGTTTACAGCTGGTTCCAACTAAGAATAAAGACAAGCACATGCAATGGAGCTTCGAGAAGGGAGGAGTGTTATATGTGCCTTTTGTAATGGACTATTAGCCGTGTCTGAATTCATTTTGTTTCAAGCCTACCTTGTGGGCAAGCTGCTTTGAAGAGGTGAGTAGTGTAATAGGTACTGTTATAATATAGTTCAGCTAGTTTAGAAGGTTATAATACAGTTTAGTAGTTGAGAAAGGTTATAAAATAGTTTAAGGGTTAAATACCTCAAAACTCTTTAGGGTTTACCAACTTTATTTTTATTCTTCTGGAGTTTCATTTTTATCACAAGACTCCCCTAGAGTTTTGATAAAGAACCAATTTAGTCCATCCGTTAGTTGACCGTTAGTTGCCCGTTAAGACTGATATGTGGACCAATCAGATGTTGACACGTGGCACATATTTTATTTTTTTATTTTTTTATTTTTTTAAAAAAGTATGTTTAAAAAAAAATACATTTTTTTTAATTTTTTAAAAAAATTAAATAGATGTCACGTGTCAACATCTGATTGGTCCACGTGTCAGTCTTTACAGTCAACTAACGGATGGACTAAATTGGTCCTTTATCAAAACCCCAGGAGGGTCCTGTGATAAAAATGAAACCTTAGGGAGAAAAAAATAAAGTTGACAAACTCTAGGGGGTATGAGGTATTTAACCCATAGTTTAATTAGTTGAAGTATTAGTTGAGGGAGGATGTATAAATAGCCTGAATGAAAATGTAATCAGTATCTTGATAGACAATTATTCATTGTGAACTTGGAGTTTGACATACTTGAACATGCTTAAGAGGTTAAGTAACCCTCGAAGTTACTCATTTGTTCAATAAAGTTCTTCACTTCTTCTCATCTTTCCATTTCTTCTCGTCCATACTTTCATTCTTTTCTTACTTAGTTCCATTTACAGTGTATTTCCATAATAGGACTCTAACAAATTTTTTTTGTTGCTTTTTTCTTCTTTTTTTATGGTGAACTTCTCGAACATGTGATAGATTTTGAATTTAGGTTGTAGAAACAAAAAAGAACTTTCAATCGAGCCTCACAATAAAAGATTCAAGCAATACAAGATTCATGAAATTCAGAAATGTGAAAAACAGATAATCAACTGGAAATTTCAACAAAATAATCAACGGAAAATCAACCGAGTAGCAACACACAATACAATATTCATGAAATTCGGAAATGTGAAGAATAGAGAATCAGCTGGAAATTTGAAAAGAGTAATAAACCTCAGAGATAGCAAGCTAGGACTTTGAACAACAAAGAAGCTTTTGCTTTGATTGGACGCAGCTAGAATTTCTCTGGTGAGCTTTCAGTGCAAACTAGGGACTACGATTTTCAACCTTTACAAAATGGGCGTGAATATATACCGCCGTCTTATTTTGAATATATATATATATATATATATATATATATATTGCTCGAAATAAAACATATTAAAAAAATAAAAATAAAAAAGCACAACATAAAAACCCTATTCATTGACACAAACTATTTTATGAGTCTTTTGAGCGTTACAAGCATATCCAACCTTATGCACAATTCACCACTGAAATCTCCCTAATTCACAAGATAAAAAATGTACATCTTTTGAATTTATATCCCATCAATTGCATTCTTCAGATTACCCCCAAACAATGACATGAGACCCCCACCGTGGACTCTCCCCTCCGGAACCATAAACTCGAAGCTTTTGCTCCCACCATTATTGTCAGTGCCAATGCCTTGCCCATCCATCCCTCCCCCCCTTGCCTTCTCAGCACTCAAGAAACTTGAATTTGATGACTTCATTGATGAAGGAACCAACACTTGCGGGGGTATGAGATGTTGCTTTTTCCCCGGCTTTTCTAGCGACCCAATGCAGTTCGGGGCAACACTAACTCTAGAGGAAGAACTAGTGTTCCCAAACTTGCTTCCTGAAATTGAAGCAGCAGATACAAGACCATGGAAGAGCCCTGGTGCAATCAAGCCTCCCTTGTTTGCCCCCCACTCCTGCACCATGCTACTGTGAGCAGCACAAAGACCACTCTTGCCCCTTGCAAATTTCTCGCATTTTCCCTCTCCCCATGTGCATCTCTTTCCCCCACCATGTGCCTTGCAGAAATCTGTGCTCCCTTGTGCACTCTTCTCACAGTTTTCAAATTTGCACCGCTTCCCTCCCCCGTGCCTAACGCAACAATCTGTGCGGCCACGTGCACTCTTTGTGCAACCTGCTATGGCGCATCTCTTTCCACCACCATGGGCAACACAGTAGTTTGTGCCCCCATGGACACTCTTTGGGCAAATTCCACCACCATCAAAGAGGCAGCGCTTTCCTCCACCATGCCCCTTACACAATGGCGTGCTCCCTTCGGCACCTTTGGTGCACTCGGCAAATATGCAACGCTTTCCGCCACCATGTGCCTTGCAAAATACGGTGCTCCCTTGTGCACCCTTGGTACATTCCTGGTATTGACAACGGCGTCCGCCCCCATGAGAGATGCACAAACCAGCTTGTCCTTCAGCGCTACGGGTGCAGCCTTCCACCTTACACCTCTTACCCCCTCCATGTCTAATGCAAAGGCCTGATTTGCCCCGCGCAGCCTTGTTGCACCCATCTTGATATCCACATCGTTGGCCACCACCATGTGCTATGCAATATTCCGTCTTCCCCTCAGCGCTTTTAGTGCAACCCAAGTACAGGCATCTCTTCCCTCCACCATGGGCCTTACAATAGGCGGTTCGGCTCTCAGCACCCTTGTTACACCCTGGTTTTTGGCATCTCTGTCCGCCCCCATGACCAATACAAAGACCAGATGCCCCTCGTGCTCCTTTTGTGCAGCCCAAAAATTTGCATTTCTTAAAATTACTGCTGCGGTGGTCAGAAGATGCTCCTGTAGTTGCTTGCTCAAAGCTAGTGCCAACTGAGTACTCTGAGGTAGTAGATGGTTCATGGCTCGGCTGGGATTTAGCCCCAAGCTCTAGAATTTGAGTTTGGATCGAAACCTTGTCACTGTCCATTCTTGGAGCCAAAAGAAGTGATGGCATATACCCACCTGATTTCTTTGCTGAGGTAGAGCCTTCGTCAACAACAGGAATCACAAGATGATTATCTTCAGCAGATACTTGGTTTCGGAGAAAGAAGTTATTAATATCAGTCTCTGTTGAAACTGAAATATCAAGCACACTTGAAGAGTCGTTAGTACCTCCGGAAAGACTGAGTTGTAGGATTGAATCACCCCCAGCTAAAAACCTCTGAGGCAATGTTGTAGCTAATCCCTTGTTCTTCTTGAAGTCCACATTGTAATAACTATCGGAGTATGCACTTGGTGTTGGACCCAACCCAAGCACCAATTGGCAACTGTCATCAGAAGCATTGGGGAAGTTAACCCCAAGACCGCTCTGGTTACACCTAGATCTACCTGCATCGCCACCTCCAAAGCCAAGGCAATTCAAGCGTAGGGTAGTGTCGCCGAAGGTGTCATTTTTTTTTAGTTCTCCATCATAAGATAAAAGAGCCCCCTTCTTGTTCAGATCCATTCTCTTGACTCTGTGCACTACAGCTATAAAAATCCCAACTAAAAGAACACTTTTTACAATGTGCTACAAGCAGTCCGATATATCAGAACTAAATGAAAAAGTAGAAGAAATTCTAATATCCCACTTCCCCCACTAACAAAGCCAAATGTGTCTGATCTATCCATCTTTAGTATATATCGGCACCAACAACACAGAAGAATCTTTTAGTCAAAGCACATTAAGCAGTATCTGATAACATTTCTTGGATAGAACCCTTTAATAAGAATGGTTAATATGGATGTGCAGAGATCTTTGGAGCTTCTTGTGCTCCTAACTGAAAAACCATATAGCTTCATTAACCCTGGCAATAAAGAAAAAAGAAGACTGCATTTAAATCAAATAGTCAAATTGGGAAAAGAATTAGATATGAAAATTTTTTTCCACAATTGGTTGCAAAACAAGATTGTGGATATTCTAATTAATAAACTTTGGCATTATTCGAACTCAAAATCCTAAAATACAAAGTCACTTATAATCTTTTTCTGATTGATCCACAAACTATTAGATAAGTTATTGAAAAATAAAATTCAGCTGAGTCATTAACCCCATTCAGCAAATCTATCAAAACTTGAAATCGCCGTCTCAATTTACTATCAATTCAAAACCACAAGACCAAGATCTAAAAGCATGGAAGCCTCATTCAAAAATATTGGAGTACAACCACATTATTTACATTTACAAGCCATGAATTATATTATGCACGCATGGAAGTATGGTCATTAGTCACCATAAAACTCAATCCGCTATATGACTTCAGGACACCTTCCGATCCTTTAAGGGGTAGGGTAAGAGAGGTTATGAAGTAAAGGACAGCCGTGAAATGCTCCAAGGATACTAGAGTTCAATCTTCGACATAAAAACAACCCCAGAACTGACAAAAAAAAAAACACAAAATTCTAGGATTTGCAGAAAAGAGGGCCTGTTTAGTAATGTTTTCTAATAGGGCTGGGCATCAACTCCATCGGAGTCAGAAATAGAGTTTCCGGCTTCGGTCTCCACCTGAGTTGGAGGCGTCGGAAAACCTCCTACTTCTCCACAGCCCTAATTTCCTAGCTGCCTCCGCCTCCAATGAGTAGGCTTGTTTTTTTTTTTTTTTTTTTTTCTTTTTTTGAGAAATAAAATTAAGCTGTCATTAACCCCATTAGCCCTATATATATCTGGATCATTAGCCCTATAATTATATGACATGACTTCAACACATAAAAAGGTTTTTGTTTCCCTTGGACATTGAGCTCCACATAATAAAAATTCCATAACTGCCAAAACTGAAAATCTCCCAAAAAATCAAAGTTACACCCTTTTAAAGTGGCTGCATTTTAACATAGTCGCACTAAAATCAAAATGGCCAGTATATGGCAGGAGTGCCTTACGAATGCATGTGGCATTGCTGGTAACTAAATAATAAAGAAACTTTATTTACGTTTCAAGTCACTAGTTATCAACAATCTGTAAACCTTTTACCAAGCATGTACCACATTATAAGGGCCTTCCTACTTCTGCTAAATGGTACAAAATTGAAAACTACTGCAGGCTTTCTGAAAATGTAGTTCATGTGCAACCGTCTAGGTCTGGTACATATAGACATCAGAGTCACTATTTGTTTAGAAATATTATCTGCCCATTTCTATCTATAGGTTCCTCCATATTATACAGATATTATATAAAAGAAAAATATCAGGTAACAAGGATGCCCTAGTTGTTCCTATGTGATGTTTTGCCACCAAGGAACATAAACTTCATAGTTTGAACGAGAAGGCAGTTCAGCTTGCAAATTGAAATCAACAGGAGAAGGCATGATTTCAAGCCACATCATGTTACTGTTAGATAGGAAGGAATGATGGTATAAGCTGTTCACTAAACAAAATGATGTTTCGTATGTACGCAGGAGTGTGATGGGACACGACTACATCAAAGAATAATTACGATGCTAATTTAATTCCATGCCTCATTCAACAGAGATGCATTCTGAGTTTCTTGTTAACTCTTATTAGCCTATATATTGCAAAGATAATGAGAGCTTACCATATAGAAATCAATCATAAAGTTAATGAAACAAATCATTAATCATAAGACAAGGACTAGAGAACTAGCTAAAGATGACTTTCACACAATGAGATAAACCCATACTCATTGAGCAGCACCTCTTTATATACTTAAATAACATGTGCCAAAAAACTAGGAGTTGAAGGAAGATGTGGAGAATTTTGTATTCTTTGGTAGATATAGATAGTGCATAACTTCAAAAAAAGGAACCCAAATTTTTCTTTCAAAAGGGACATTGCAACAAAGCACTTAACTGGGAAGAAAACATACAGATTTTATATAAATTATTAAAAGAAGAGGTAAACCTTCGGCAAAGACTTCTGACCTTCACTAACTTAACAGGAGAAAAAGCCACATCCATTTTGTTTGTACTGAGCAGTATGCTGTCCAGACCTGATAAATGCCAATTCTTCCTCCTGATTGTTAATTTGTTTTACTGATTAACAAGTGCACTCAACTGCAGATGGATGTAGCTTCTGAAGATTGTAATCAATCTTTTTTATTTCCTACTTTCTCTTTCCATCCTCAACTCTTCCGCTCAGTATCATCTTCAACAATGTATGCAAATCAGCTGAAAGCCCCCACTAAGCAAATTTATGGCTGTTCCTCTGTGAAACTGGACCACATGAAAAGGTAAAAGCTTCAGACATGGAAATAAAACAAAAGGCACTTCCATATCTAAATATTAGTTCACCAACAGAACTTAGCCATTAATTTCTTCAAAACAAAAATAAGCCAAAAAAATCTTCTAGTCCACCTAAAATGAATTCAGTATATCAGATTTATTGGAATACTATTTTTTATTTTGGCAGAATATTATAACAAACAGAAGAACTAAAATTAACGCAAACTATTAACCATGGAAATTTCTGATAAATCAACATACTAACATTTGAGATCTATCCAAAAACCAAAAGCCCCTGAACACAAGAAAAAAAAAAAAAAAAAAAAAGAGAGAGAGACTCGAGCCCTATGAGCACCATATAAATTTTCAATGAACCCGATCAAGAAAAAAAACCAGATCAAATATGTTACCGGTTCAGCTAAGAATTTAAAACCCAAATCATTTACACCAACAAAAAATAAATATAACAAGAACAAAAAACTTAAATACCATTAATCAAAAAATAGCAGATTAAAAAATTTCTGCAAAGATTAGAGTACAAAAGCTGAGAAGAGAACTGAGAATACCCAACAACCAAAAATGCTAACAATCCCAAACCACACAGTTAAAAAACCCAAGAAATCACAAATTTCAAACCCAAATATAACAAGTTTCAGCAAATGAAATAACACCAACAAAAGAGAAATAAATAATAATAATAATTATAAAAAGGACGAATAATTTGCAGTTATACCCTGATAATCAATTTACAGAAAATCTCCGAAAAGCTGGCGGATCTGTGAAGTGCCCGGAGTCATCCCGCTGCTGAAAGACCCAGGTGGAGAAGAAAAAGAAGCGACGAAAGCAGAGCGATTCGTAGCAGAGTGAGAAAAATGGCAAATACAACCAATCACGTAATAAATGAAACCAAATTGACTTGGGCGGCTCTATTTTCTCGTTTTTCTTATTTGGTCTTTTAAAAAATAAAAAATAAATAAATAAAAATTAGAGGGGGCAGCCACTTGTTGTTTAGTCAAGAAGTGTGAAATACCAAACGTACCCTGATTTTAGTGCGTCCACAACTGGCCATGCATACTTTTAGTTGAGAAGGACGTGTCAGGAAATGTCGGAATTGCTCTTCTTACAGGAATGCGATGTAGGGATACTGAAGAAGGGTTTTGTTTGTCTTTTTGCACCGTTTTTAATATATGTTGTCGTGAGCGTGGCGGAGAGAAACTAGTGGACGAGGGTGGAGTTTTGATGGCGCCCCAGATCACCATATATTTATTAAAACCGTCTGTGTTGGCGTCGGCTTACTTTTCGAGCCGCTGCACTCACGAGTCAACGGCTTGGTCTGCTGAGAGCATGAGAGCCAAGCCACTGACATATCTTACCAGATCTATATATGTTTATATATATAAGGCTGGAACCAAAATTTTGAGAGAGGGAGACAAAACAAAAAAATTGGGGACTCGAGCCTCCAAACCTTGTGTTAGTTCTGCTAGGGAGAAAAACTTGTTTCATGCATAAGAACAGAAAAAGAGGAAATTTTTTTTTTTTTACTATAAAACTTGAGGAGGGTGAAAGATAAGTTTTTCTCTCTTAATTAACCATTTTATATTCATAAGCTATTTTATTACTACGACTTGGGAAAAAAAAAATGGAAAAAAAGAAGCATTTGTTACTATATGTCCTTTCACACACATCCAGCTTGAGCATTGTGAAAATAAATGTAATTTTATTGTTATATATTAACTTTTTTAATATTTTCACTTCTTTGTGCAATGTGAAAAGCCACATTAGTCATAAACTAAGAAAGAATTTGATTTGAGAGAGTTCTCAGAGTAGACTTTAATACTTCAACTTGTCATTTGAGGGGTGAAAAAGTAATTTGGCAGATGAAAGGTGAAATATTAGGAATAATAGTGGATTTAATAGTGTTTTTTTTTTTTAATTTTTAAAAACTTTTGGTGTCCACCCAAGCTTAGCATGTATGTGCTTTCGCCCCTATGCTATACATACTCTCATTTTCACATTCATATATGGCTTTTAAAACTATTATTGGATTTATGATAAATCTTTATTGAATTTTAATTCAATTGTAATTTTAAGAGTCACTTATAAGTTTTAGAAAATTGGTGTAAAAAGTGAAAGTGTGTGAGACTCATTCTTTATCTTTAATTTTTGGTTTCCATCTTTTGCCCCTTCTTATCCCATCTTGGTATAATAAATGAGCAAATTTATCATTGAATCTGTGAGACTCATTCTCCTAACCATTTTTTTTTAATGGATTCAAATCCACCATTGGATTTGTATGTTTATATGTGGGTGACAAGTTCTACATATTCAATGATAAATTTAAAATAAAGTAAATATAAAGATGGTTGAGAGATGGTGACGAGAATGAGGCATAGCATTTTTTTTGGTGAAATATATGGACAAAAGATGGAGAAAATATAAATTTTAATCTAATGATAATTTTAACAGTAGCATGTGAGGATATATATCTATCAAAGTAATTTTTTTTTTTTTTTTTTATATAAGTAATAAATAAGGGAATCAAATAATTATATCTATCAAAGTACTTTAACTTTAATCTTTTTAAATATATTTATTCAAGAAATAAAAATGTTGATTCATAGAAATTTTTAACTATACAAAATAAAATTTATTCATTTTAGAAATTTTTACGAATTTCTTAGTTCTTATCCATACAATGAAAAACAATATTGGGAATACCTCAAGCAGATCGATTCAAGTTTAGTAAGGGTCCGTTTGTGATTGCAGTTTCAATAAGTACGATTTTAAAAATTACATTTTTAAAAATTGTATTTTTGAAATCGCTACTTTGTAAAATCTCAAAGGCATTTGGTAAACATGTTAAAAGGTATTTTTTTTATCAAATATTTGTTATGTGAAATCATGATTTTTGTTTAAATTTGCTCCTTTTTAAATAAGCACCACTTAGTCTGCTTGTAGAAATCACTTCTTTTTTTTTTCTTCCTATTTTAGATTAAGTGCTTTTTAAATCGCAATGCCAAACGCCTTACGTTTTGCGATATCTTTTAAAAACGCAGATTATTCTTGCGAAATCACAATCTCAAACACATGCTAAATCATGAATCATTCCTAATCCTACAATCAGAATCTAAATTGTTTGTTGAAGGTTTCCAAACCAATAATACTAAAAAAAAAGTTAAAAATTAAAAATTAAAAAATTTTCCCCTTGTCCAAGCTCCTCAGTGAATTTCAAAAGGAAAACAAAAAGATTTTTGTACATAATCTTATATTAAAGGATTGAGATAGCTTCATGAGAAACCTTTTATTTTATTTTATTTTAGCTTAGCAGAGGAAGACCTGTTTGGTATAATTTTCAAAAAATATTTTAGGTTTGTGTTTTGAAAATTATTTTCTGAGAAAAAAAAAAAATTGAAAAGTGTTGTCTGTGTGGTCATATCCAAGAATTCATTTGTGTAACTGAAAAATTGTTTCTGAAAAGCAAACAATTGAAAAGTATTTCATTTTTAATCTTTCCAAACATAGAGTAGAACCCAAAAAAAAAAAAAAAGTTTGGACCCGCTAGAAATTAGCCTTCACGATTGGCTACCGCTATCCCTTCATTGAAAAAGGGGAGGTGGGTCTCCCCCCTTCTTGGTATCCCGCTCCAAGAGGGTGTAAGACCAACCCCATGTGACTCCGTGACGTAAGGGGGTGGATCTCCGCCACCCTAGAAGGTGGTGGGGTTGGAACTCCAACCCCACCACCTTCTATGGTGGGCAAGGGGAGGAGACCCACCTCTAGTATAGGGGTGACCCTACCTTTTTTTTTTTTTTTTTTTTTGTTTTGTATTTATTAAATCACCACTTACTTAAAAGCTTAATTAATATTTTAACACTTCTTACAGGTGGTCTCAAACTCCCCTTAATAAGTTGCACAACACATGAAATATTTAATTCAAATTGGGAGTGAATGATTGAGACAATGTTCGAACTCAGGACCTTTGGCTCTAATACCATGTTAAATCATCACTTTCTCAAAAACTTAAGCTAATAGAAATGAATAAATTTAATCGTTCTTTTTTTTTTTTTTTTTGAGGTGGAATTCCCTGATTTTATTATTCCAATAAAACTTGCTCGGTGCTTACAATATGACTGATACAATTGTGAATGATATCTCCACAGAACTGTTCCTCTTTATAATCTAATGTTGATCTTGCCAAAGTATGAGCAGCTTCATTCACCATTCTCCTCACGTGACACACCTTCCAACATTGGATCCTTTGAAGTAGCATTTTTGCATCCTGGACTACATGTCCAAATCTATTACGGCTTTCCCCCTCTTTGTTGAAAGCGTTTACAACCTTCAAGGAGTCTCCTTCAAGAATAACCTTAGAACAGCCCAAACGCACACACAGTTCCGCTGTTTTCCATGCCGCCATTGCCTCAGCAGTGGAAGGATCCGTAATCTAAGGCCTGGATGCTCGAAGTGTTGCTACTGCTCGCCCAATATGGTCTCTCGCCAATATGCCCACCCCTATCACATGTCAGTGCACATCAATTGCAGCATCCCAATTAAGTTAGACAGTACCGTTTAGAGGAGTCTCCCATTGCATCACTATATGGGTTCGGATTTGCCGTGTCCTACTATTTTGGTGTTGCTTTGCTTTAAGGAAAGCTTCTATCTTGTCAGAACCAATTTGATTGACCTTCAACGATGGAGTGAACTCTCCTTTAAATACGAACTTATTCCTCCGTAACCATATATGACGTGTAGTAACTGCCACTTGTAACATCTCCTCTTTATCTAGCCTTCCCATAAGAGCTTCCAGGATGTCTATAAAAGCATCCTCATTGCTAGTAATTTTTTGAATCATCTTCTTATTCTCCAACCATACATCTTTTGCAGACCTACAACTCCAAAGGATGTGCCTAGTTGTCTCTGGATAAAGGCCACAAATTGGGCAAAGAGGGCCCTCAGCTATGCCATGCTTGAAAAGGTTTTCTTTTCTAGGGAGAAAATTATTATAGGCTTTCCACAGGAACATTTGGACAACTTTCGGGCCTCGGAGCTTCCAAATCTCCTTCCATAGAGCGTTATTATAACCCATGTTAGAACTACTTCCCTGCTCCATCATAATATTCTCCTTTTCAAGGTGATATGCACTCTGCACCAGAAGTCACCGCTTTTATTTCCTATCCATACCAGTTGGTCACATTGGGTTTTTGGGCAAATGGCCATACCACATATCCCAGCTGCCTCGTCCTCATTAAAAATCTCTCACACTAGGGGAACATTCCACCAGTGTGTGTGTGATCTATTAGGTCACATAACTTAGCCTCACGGCCTAGAACTCGAATCGAAGATTGTATGGAGTGTGTTCTGGGGGTGGGCATCCAATGATCTTGCCATATTTTAGTGAAACATCCATCTCCCACATGCCATACTAGTCCCGCCTTGAGCAACATTTTTGCATTCCAAACGCTCCTCCACACATATAATGGTTTTCCTCTTAAGGGGAAGTCCAAAAAATTTCCATCCGGATAGTATTTCTCCTTATAAATTTGAGCCACTAGGGAGTTCTCATTGTGCATCAATCTCCACCCGTGTTTGGCTAATAAAGCCAGGTTAAAGCATTCCAAATCCCAAAATCCTAGGCCCCTTTTTTCTCTAGCTCTCCCCATCCGATCCTAACTCATCCAAGCCATCTTCGCATCATTCTTCTTATGTCCCCACCAGAATTTAGACATCATGGTGTTTATTTCCTTGCAAAGAGTTTTTGGGAGCTAAAAAATGCTCATAGTGTATGTAGGTATTACTTGAATAACTGCCTTTAAGAGCACCTCTGTAATGACCCTGATGGGAAAATCAATTAACTGGTAATTGACCCCATGGTTCATCTCCCAACCCTATCCCTCATGGGACAAGATATAGGGATCATAATCTCCTCCTAAACGAGAGAATTCAGCAAAAGACTTTTAAACTATAGGGAAGGAAAATAATGATAAAATAACCACACATCCATACACCAGAATAAACATAATACCTCATATCATAAAGATAAGTCATCAAATGTATCGGCCATCAGATCATCATCAGAACAAAATATTATACTCCCAAATGATAACTGTCTTACAAAATATCAACAGGTCAAATCCTAAGCTTTAGTAGGGCTAGAGAAATAATAATTTCCACCATATCTGCTTGGGTAGTTCCTCCATCATCCCACATGGACTTCAACCAGACTGAGTTCATATCCTCAAAAATGACTCGGATCAGGTTCTGTGCAATCACCCATGTCGGATCCGAAGGCATCCTCGTCTAGGCTAGTTAAACTGGGCAATTATTCGTAATGAAGGGAAAAACATAAAAACAAAGGGATAAGTCTAAAGACTTAGTGAATGTTAATGCACATAATACCCATGCTAGTTTAGTGATGAGCTTTATTTGATAAAGTATGTAGCAGTTTAATCATGACGGTTTTCCATAGGTGCGATATATATATATATGATATGTGCTTATAATCATGAGTAACAGTGATAGTTAAACAGTATGGTTTACCTGAAATATTATCCATTCTCAGCAGGATTGGCGCTGTCTCGATAGACCTGTAATACAATACCGGTGCCCTGGATATTGTACGCTACCGTCCATAACACTAATGTCACGACCGAGTCCAACCTCGAATAACCCACACCACTAATGATGTACATCTTGTAGTGACCACCCGTTAAGGCTGCTATTATACTAATTACCCACCTAAATTAATAGGCGAATAATTGGTACGTTTTACTTGCAAGTGCACAAGATCAAAACAATAGCATAGTAGGCAAATACAAGATCATTCCCACAAGGATTGTGTAAATTATGTTTAAAATGATTTTCCAAATTTAATGTCTAAATGTCACAAATTGAAAGATTTAATTGAAATAATAAGAATGAAAGGGTTAGGGTTTTGACCTCCACCATTAATCATACTCAATTAAGATAAACAATATGTCAATGCTACAATCATACCGATATACTTAATGCTTGTCAACCTAAGGGTATGATATCTACTCCTTAAGCTATTGACCTCTCTAAGCAACGAATTAGGCATGGTATGTACTCTAATTATTTTCTTTCTCAAAGGATTTAGCATGGTATCTACTAAGTTGTTCTTCAAGAAAGCATAAATCTATGAAAATCGACAAACACATGAAGCCTAGGGCATGATATCTACTCTCAGTTTTTCATGTTGATTAATCCAAGAACACGTGATAAGGTTCTTTTGTCACTTTATTAAGCTCCGGACTCGGTCATCCAAATTGACTTAAATAAAAAATCCAAGCACATGCATATTTTTATCAAGCATATCCATATGAGAAATTCAATCAAATAGGAAATAATCAAGTTAAATATCCCAAAATATAACTACTGCAAATGCGCCAATATTGAGATCCTAAAGAGACATGATTAGGGCTTCAATCTAGCCCCTAACAAAGGTTTAGTTACATATAATGAAAATAAAAAGAAAAAGAAGAAACCAAAAATGCTTCTTGACTTGAGCCTCCAATTCTTCTCTAATTTTTGGTATATCTTTTCTCAATGCTTAGAGGTCTATTTATAATGATTAGAAGAACCCTAGTAGCCCTAGAAACCCTAGAAAAAACTGTGGGTCAGTCTCCTAATCCAAAAAGGAGACTGAAAACCCAATCTCAAGTGAAAAAGGAGTCTAGTCGCATCTTGGGCGCTCGAGTGCGCTCGATCCCATAGTTTTGCACTCGAGCTTGGCTGCTTGTGCGAGCGAGTGCGGATACGCTCGATCCTAATGTGCATGCGATCGATCCCACAACATCAACTTTCCCCCCAAATTGTCCTTTAAGCTTGGAACTTTTCAAAAATGCTTTATTTTCTTCAAAAACCTAAAAACTGCAAGAAAACACAAAAACAAAACAAAATCTCAAACTATAACAAAACTAAGAGCTTAACATATGTGAATTAAGGGGCTAAAATGTGTAACATTTAACACTTATCAGCTGCGCCGGTCATGAAACAACTATTGGATCCAAGGCTCATATAACAAAACACACATTTGACCATAAAGTTAACATGTATAGTAAGCCCATAGCTGTTATCTCGTACGTACCGATGTACCATGTCATGCAATGTAATTTATCTTATCTGTATTTTATATACATGCTTTTACAAGTCTCCCTTTCGTTAACATGTTAAGGACAATGTTTTTCACAAATGCTAGAGTTCATGTGCAACAGAAAATATGTTTCTGTGAGAGTTTCAAATATGCATGTTTTGGTACGCAAAATAGACGTGCAAATGTGGAAAAATAAATTGCGAGCATTATGTGAGTTAAAAGCCACATGGGTCGATTAAAGTCTCTGAGTAATCCTCCAAGTAAACTCCACCAACACTCACAAAATCTCACCACTCTCACAAAACCAAAATGACAAACTTTCCCTAAGCTTCTGGGGTGGAGAAAATCAAATGGGGTGGAGGGGTATTTATAGGGGATGAGTTTGAGGGCAAAATGGTGAATAACTAGAAAGGGGCGAGCGCTCGTGTACTATTGCTCAGAGGGGTTAGGTGGCAGGTGACATGCGCAGATAAAAACCAGCGGTCAACAAAAGGTCAACGAGTGCTCGACCTGGTCCCCATACGAGCGTTCATGTATGGTTGCCAGGCGAGCGCTCGTGTGTGGTCCCCCACATGAGCGTTCGTCTATTGTAGCTCCGAGATCCAAAAATTTCAAAAATACCCTTCCAGGTATCCCTAGTGACCCAAAGCCCAATTAACCTTCTAATTAAGTTGTCTTAAGCCTAATTGATTATTTGGGTCACCACAACCTCTTTGCCTGCTTGTGTCATAAATTTTTCTTTCCACCCATTAATTCTATCCCATATCCTCCCTTTTATGCATGTAAATGCACTTACTCTTGAGCACCCAATTAGAGCTGGTAACCCCAAATATTTTTCAAACCTTTGAGTGGAGCTTAACTCAGCTATAGAAAGAATATGTACTTTCGTCTCTAGGTTGGTGTTTCAACTGAAGAATACAGAGGTCTTTTCTTTATTCAACTTTTGCCCCAAAGTTTTCTCACAAATTGACAGAACCTCATGGATCCGAATCCATTCGAAAGTGTTTGCTTTACAGAAAAGCAAACTGTCATCCACAAAGAATAAGTGATTTAATCGCATACCACCTCTAGTAATGGGAAGCCTTGTTATCCATATGTCCCGTTCCGCCTGATTGATGAGTGAAATTAAGCCTTCTGCACACAATATGAGGAGATATGGAGACAAAAAATCCCCTTGACGAATCCCCCGTGATGGGAAGATCTTTCAATGCGGTAGCCCATTGATTAGCACCGAATAGGACACTGTTTGTACACATTTCATTATCATAGAGATCCACTGATTTGCAAACCCAAGCCTCTTCATAATTGCTTCCAAAAAGTCTCATTCAATTCGATCATAAGCCTTGCTCATACTCAGCTTTAGTGCCATAAAGCCTTCTCTACCCTTCATCTTTGCATCCATAGAGTAGAGTGCCTCAAATGCTACCAGAATGTTGTCTGTAATCAGTCGAGCTGGAATAAATGCACTCTGGGTGGGGGAAATGATAGAAGGCAAAACCTTCTTCATCCGATTAGTTAACACTTAGGAAATAAGTTTATATAAAACATTACATAGACTAATAGGCCTATCTATGTTCTTTAATGCTAGATGGGTTTTTTTATTTTTGGGACCAGTGCTATGTAAGTAGCATTAACAGTATCATCAAATATTCCATCATTGAGAAAATTGAGAACTGCTCTACATAGGTCATCTTTCACGAACTGCCAACGTTGATAAAAGCAAGCTGCAAAACCATACAGACTCGATGATTTGAGAGTTTGTGTTTGGGATAAGGCTACATCAACCTCCATTGCTTAAAACTTCCTTAACAGTTGATCATTCATATCATTTGACACCCAGGCATCTAAAAAAGACAAGCAATCATCAACTCCTTTAGTCCCTCCTGAAGTGAAAAGTTTTGAAAAAATTGGATAATTGCTTTGCTAGCTAATCTCCTTAGGCTTCTTCCACTCCCTCCCTTCATCATCTGTAATCCGTTGAATATGATTGATTTTTTGGCAGTGACTTGCCTATGCATGGAAAAAAGGGATATTACGGTCTCCCTGCTAATACCAGTTTTGCTTAGCCCTTTATTTCCATTTGGTGTCTTCATGCTCAAGGATTGCATCAATATCTGTTTGTAATTGCTTTATGGCTTCCCAGTTGGCTGGACCCTCATCATGGTGTAGGCCCTTAAGCTGCTTTGTTTTTTCTTTCCATTTTTTCTTTGCATTCCCGAATTTCCTGCTACTCCAATAGGTTAATTGAGTTTGGCAGCTTGCTAATTTTGTGCGGACTAGTTGCATTGGTGTGGGGCCTCCTTCACTTTCTTTCCATGCATTTTGTATGACATTGGTACAGTCCTCATCAATCAACCAGTTTGCTTCGAACTTAAAAGCCACGGTTAAAACTGACTTTCTCCTCTTTTGTCTCCACAAAGTCTACTAAGATTGGCTTATGGTTTGAAGAGCGTGCTGCCAAGATGTGCACTGTTACTTCTTTATATTTTTCACACCATTCTTTATTTGCTACAGCTCTGTCGAGTCTCTCCTTTGTGAAAGTTTCATCTTGCCGTTCATTATTCCACATGTATTTAGAGCCAACATATCCTAGATCAGTGAGATGATTATCCTCCAAAGCTGCTTGAAATAAGTCCACCTGGCTCTCCTTCCTTAAAGCTACTCCAGATTCTTCTCACGCAGAGCTTCAATGTCTTCTGCCATCATTCTGTTGTAATTGTGTGTTACAAACACTTGTGTTAAACTCATTATTTTCTTTGACTTTAAGATTAAATTTCTTATTGACCGTTTGCAATCTCTTAAACATTTTACTGTTTGATCATAAGTTTTAATGAAAGAGAAATCAACTTTATGGTTTTGACAATTGGGATTAATTGTCAAGTATTTTGACATTTTATTAATAAGTTTTACGTTTCTACCTTTGGGTCATTAAGGAGTTTTATTCTTCTTAAAGTGTTTTGACCGTTTGGTCACAAATCCCAGCAGATGACCGTTTGGAACATAAATTGCACTCACTGCTTTCAATGCTTTGGATATTATAATGGATTCTTCGTACTAAGCCAACTATCATGTTTATATAAGACACACCACGAGTACTTGGGGATATATATATAGAATTTTATATGTTTCTTTTTTTTATATATATTGCTCTAAAAAATAATGAGATTATTTTCGCAAAGGAAGATTAAAGGGTTGTTCTATTAATCTTCGTTCTTGGAAGTGCGTCCTTAACGAAGGTAGACGCTATAGTCTAATCCTGGGAGGTTGCGTGTCAAGAGATCCGATCGCACCGAGTTATACACTCCGGGAGGCACGAATCAACTTTTAAGGACAACGCTCTTGCGTGATTCTATAGCATTGTGAGATCTTTCCATACTCTATTTTCATCTCTTGTATTTCATTTATTTTATTGTTAATATTCATATTGTAATTATTTTATATCAATGAGAATTTGTGCACCATCCAAAATTATTTCCAACAATCTTAAAGGTTGAATCGTGATGGTTGCACAAATATTTTTATTAAAATTATAGTATTTAAACTTATGAGAAGTCAAATACTATAAGAGTTAATTTGCAGTATGCAATTCGCATACAAGAAAGATGAAATCAATCTTGAGTGGAAAGATTTTGTTGTGGAAAAAAAAATCTGGAAATTGATTCATTTATCAAAAGAAGACCTTAATTTCATGTGTAGGTATGGAAAGTGAAAATATTTTGATTGAAAGAGTTTTGATTATTTGACCTCAAATTTGTGTTATTTAATTTGTTCGTCAAATAATATTTTATTGTTGGGTTATGAATCTTGCAAGAAAAAGAGTTAGGCCCTTTACAATTTTTAGAACTTAGCATTTTATGTTGTGTTGTGCTAAGCTTATTGGAAAACATCCATGTAGAGTAATGATAATTACAATGAGTAGTTACTCATGGTGTGATGGAAAAAATATATAGGTATTACTAATTGTGTGCAGAGAATACAATTTTGTTGAAGCTTCTTGCAGATAAGCATAACGTGGGAGAAAGAGACGTGGTGCGTGCATTGAGTCGATCCGTTCTCACGACACTCAGTTGGTGTGTGGTGGCGACAATCTATTTTAGAAGATCTTGGAGTAAAGCTATTGGCTTCGCTGTGAATTTTAAACGCTGATTCAGATCTTTTTTTTTTTTTAATACATAATATACCATTTCATTTATTAAAATGAAAAAATTCAAGTTCTGAAGGTACTCCTTGATTGAATTAAAGCTGGTGCAAAATTTTATAATTACATGAATTTTGTATATGATAAGTGTTGGCTTCTATTAATTCATCTATTTCAAAGAAGAAATAGTATCTAGCATTTATGTTAACTATGACATGCTAGATTAGCATAAATACTTTAAAAGTATTTGGCAATTCTTCATATATATCATTCAGCTTTTAAATTTCTCTAACATGACGGTTCAAAATAAAATATATATGGTTATTGATGTTCTTATTGAGGCTCATTTGATATATGATAAATTTATTATATCATAAGAATGATATTAATGTCGTATTTATGAAAATGAGCCAATAATAGTTGATTGTTATATGGTTGAGCTTGAAACTTTGCATATTTATTGAAGCTTTAGTTAAAATGATTTTATGTTAATATCTTGATAGAACTTGTGATATGCAACTCCTATATATAATAACCATGCATGTTGAAAAATCACAAATGATGATTAGTATTTTTAAAACATTTTTAGAACTGTCAATTGACAGAAAAGAAAGAAGAGTAAATGATAGATCATACTTATAGAAAAATGGGCTCATAGAAGTTATTTCTTAAAGTTCTTGTGAGCTATTAATGAAATTTTTTTTCTTGTGATTACTTGATTTATTTCATTCGGTATGATAGATTTATACATGTAAATTTTGGCGACACCAAGAAAATGAAAAGAACTGATGAATGCTATGATTGTCAATTTTTGGGCTATCCACCACAGTGTGGGGGGAAGCCTTTATTTTGTTTGTCATATTCATAAGCATTGTTTGAAATACCTCAAAGTGTGGGGGTATTTGACAAATGTTATGTTACCCAAAACCTAAAATGAGGAAATTTGGTTTTAAAACCTATGATTGTGATTTTATTGGTTTTACATGTAATAGTTCATGCTATAGATTCCCTACTATCAAGAGTGATATTTTAGATTACAATAATATTATTGAATCTAAAAAAGGTTATTATCTTTGAACATGTGTTCCTTTGAAAAATAAGGAAAAAATTATTTCATGATTTTTTGGTGCTTCTAATAAAATTGTTGATGATGTGTAAGAATTAAGAAGAAGCAAGCGAGCTAGAACGAAAGGAATCTCGGTATGGATTTTATTGCTTATATTGTTGATGATGATCTAATATGTTATGGTGAAGCAATTAAGTCTATTTTTGATGCATTTTATTTATTTTTAATTTAATTGGTTAGAAGCTATAAATAATTGAAATCAATTATGTCTAACCATGCTTGGGAACTCATTGAGTTACCTCCTAAGACCAAATCAATTGGTTATAAATAGGTGGTTAAGAATAAGCTTAAACTGGATGATACAATAGATAAGCACATGGTAGACTTGGTGGCTAAAAGCTACAAGTAAATGTATGTGTTGATTATTTGATACTTATTTTTCGGTTACTAAAATTGCATCTTTTGGAATGTTATTTGTCATTGCTTATATTTATAAATTTGTTGTACATCAAATGAATGTCAAATTTATTTTTCTAAATGATTTATATAGAGTAGCTCGAGGGACTAGTAATCCCCGATCAAGAACATAAAGTGTGCAAACTAGTGAAATCCTTGTATGGATTAAAGCAAGCTCCTAAACAATGGCATGAATAGTTTGACAAGGTGACGTTGTCTATTGCATATTTGATTAATGGTGCAAGTAAATACATAGCAAATTTTACAATAATGAATGTGTCATTATTTATTTTTTAATATATTGATGACTTGCTTATTTTGAACTAACATTGATGTTGTGCATAAAGTTAAATTATTTCTTGCATCTAATTTTGATATGTAAGACATAGGTAAAGCTAATGTCAAGTTGTACATTAAAGTTATTAGGAATAATGATTGCATTATTTTATCTCATACATATTATATTGAAAATATGCTTTAAAGGATTTGAGCACTTTTATTATCCACCTATATCTACACCATGTGATTCAAAAATACACTTGGTTAAGAATCATGGTGATGGTGTTTTTGCAAGAAAAATATGTACAAATCATTAGTAGCTTGATGTTTTGACAAACTGTATATGCCATGGTATTACATATATTGTTAGTAAATTGAGTAGATATACTCATAATCATGGTATTGAGCCATTGTGATGCAATCTCTAAATTGTTGAGATTCTCAAAGGGCACAATTAATTTTGGTTTGTCTTATTATGATTATCCTGCTATATTGAAAGGAATGCAACTGTATTATTGATTTAGATGAGCAAAGCCTACTAATGGCTATTATGTGTTTACTCTGGTTGGAGGAGCTATTTCTTGAAAGTTCTCAAAAAGATTTGTATAGCAAGGTTTACTATGGAGTCAAAGTTAATTGCCTTGGAGAAGGCATGAACTAAAGATGAATGGTTAAAGAACCTATTGGTTAATTTATTTAATTTGCCTTTATATGCTAACATAGCGGGATCTATGTGTTTATTGTGATTGTCAGGCTGCCAAAGCTCGAGTAAAGAATTTATAATGAGAAAGTGCACAATATTGTGAGGTAGCTTATTGAGACCGGTATATGTCCATGGACTTTGTGAGGTCATAAAAGAATTCTGCAGATTCTTTGACCATGCCACTAGCAAGAAGGCTAGTGAGAGAAGCATCGAGGGAGATAGGATTGATACCCAAATCATGACACTGTGATTGATACCCAACTTCTGTGATTGGAGATCCCATGAATGAGGTTTAATGGGAAACGAAGTCACAAGTGAAATGAGGTATGGTACTGTCAATTTATGTTTATTAACTATCTTGTTGAGAAGATTAGTAATGAGTCCATCCCTATGGTGTAAGACAGTACAAGATGCAGGGTGATTAAGGGTGAGCTTAAAGCTCTTAATGGGTCCATAGTCCTTACCTGTTGGGATGGGGTGTTCCCTGCACATACTCCTGATGGATACCACCTATATGAGTGTGGATGTGCTATCTCCTATGAGACTTGGGTAGGTCTCTAGAGCGCTCATGAAAGCCACTTTATGGTGTAATAACAAAAGATGCAGAGTGAGTAAGGATGAGTTTAAAACTCTTAATGGGTCCATAGTCCCTACTTGTTGGGATGGGATGTTCTCTGCACACATTCTTGATGGACACTACCTATGTGAGTGTGGAGGTGGTGCCGCCTCCTATGAGACTTTGGCAAGTCTCTAGAGCACTCATGAAGCCCAGAGGCGCATGGCCTGTATAAGGCGCCAACTCGTTATAGAACAACCCAATTTTCATTATTTGATTTGATTTCAATTTTTTTTTTTGATTTGATTTCATTTTCTTTTGGGAGAAAGTTATGTGGATGATAAGTTTGGTCAACTTGTGGATTTGGTTAAAAGAGTTTAACTCTACCACGATTCATTAAGTTCCTAAATTATTTATCCTAGGTGTGGTTAAAATCTTCGGGCACCACATCGATACATGCTTTAAATCTCCTCTTATTCTAATGTTTGTAACATGTGGGGGATTGTTGTAATTGTGTGTTACAAACACTTGTGTTAAACTCATTATTTTCTTTGACTTTAAGATTAAATTTCTTATTGACCGTTTGCAATCTCTTAAACTTTTTACCGTTTGATCATGAGTTTTAATAAAAGAAAAATCAGCTTTATGGTTTTGACAGTTAGGATTAATTGTCAAGTATTTTGACACTTTATTAATAAGTTTTACGTTTCTACCTTTGGGTCATTAAGGAGTTTTATTCTTCTTAAAGTGTTTTGACCGTTTGGTCATAAATCCCAGTAGATGACCGTTTGGAACATAAATTGCACTCACTGCTTTCAATGCTTTGGATATTATAATGGATTCTTCGTACTAAGCCAACTATCATGTTTATATAAGACACACCACGAGTACTTGGGGATATATATATAGAATTTTATATGTTTCTTTTTTTATATATTGCTCTAAAAAATAATGAGATTATTTTCGCAAAGGAAGATTAAAGGGTTGTTCTATTAATCTTCGTTCTTGGAAGTGCGTCCTTAATGAAGGTAGACGCTATAGTCTAATCCTGGGAGGTTGCGTGTCAAGAGATCCGATCGCACCGAGTTATACACTCCGGGAGGCACGAATCAACCTTTAAGGACAACGCTCTTGCGTGATTCTATAGCATTGTGAGATCTTTCCATACTCTATTTTCATCTCTTGTATTTTATTTATTTTATTGTTAATATTCATATTGTAATTATTTTATATCAATGAGAATTTGTGCACCATCCAAAATTATTTCCAACACATTCTACACAATTCCACAATTTGCTTCTACCGTTTGGCCTTTCACGTCCATAGCCGGAAGTAAGACTCAACCCTCGCCTCTAGGTTTTCCGCGAAGAAACCCTAGGGAGGACTCGGCATTTCCTTTAGAGGCCTGAAGTATTTGTATCATTTAATCAATACTTTAATAGTATTTTAAGTGATGAAAACCATATTTAAAAAATTTGTTTAGATAACTATTATTAAAAAAGTTATATCTAACATTTGAAAAGTGAAAAAGTGTTTTACAAAATTTTATCTATTGACTCCTCTGCATTCTCCCTATCAATATAATAAAGAAGTTGTATCTAAATGCGCTAGAAGGCCAGAAGCTCCATTCAAAGGTGAAAGAGTAATATTAGAAGTAGGATTTATATTTCTCATTTCATCTTTAAAATATAATATTACTTTTAAAATTATAATTAAATCAAAATTTAATAATAATAATCTCAAATTTAGAGATAATTTTAAAAATTACATCAGCATTAAAAAATAAAAAGAGAACATTTTCATCATTCGAAAGGAAAATCTTAACATTTTCATAGCATGCTGTTATAGTGAAGGCGACTTTCTTTATGAGTTATGCCCATCAAAAGCTTAAAGAAAAATTCATTAATTATCATAATCTTTAAAAGAATTGGAAATTTAAGTTCCACTTTATTGGAGACAGCATCATCTTTTATAATCTACCATCAGTATTCTTAAAAGAAAAAACAAAAGAAAAAGATTCATAAGAAAAAAAAAAAGGTCATTTTAAAAGTAATGTACACTACTCTCCCACTACAATTTATTAATAATGTCTAGTAAAATAGTGATTAGATAGCAGTGTAATATATAAGGGCTGATCTAAGAATTTTTTTTTTTTTTTTTTTTTTTTTGAGAAAACACATTTGGATCTAAGCATATGGATGCTTAGAACTATAAGCGTCACAAAATTTTATTTTTAAAAAGAGACAAATTTATATATATATATATATATATATTTGAGATGATTATTATTAAATTTTATTTATAGTATTATTGGAAGTCATGGGTAAGTGAAGGGGTGGGATTGCAAAGACAATCTTTTTTTTTTTTTAACATGACCACCCACGAGAAAAGAGATAAATTCAAATTAATGACCTTTACTTCATGAAACGTGATTTTTAATCAATTAAACTACCCCTTCAAAAAATTTTTTTAATGTTAGCCTTTGGTTGGTAGCAAAAGGCATGCACTTTGTAATATTAAATAAAAAAACGACAGACACTTTGTATTATTAAATAAAAAACGACAGACACTTTGAAAGATTGAAATAATAAGTAAAAGTAGTAGCCCCTCCACTTTTGTGCTGACCTCACTGAGCTCACTCCCCATTTGGACAACCACTATCGATGGTCCTCTCGCTGTCTCATGGGTAAGTGAAGGGGTGGGATTGCAAAGACAATCTTTTTTTTATTTTTTAACATGTCCACTCACGAGAAAAGAGATAAATTCAAATTAATGACCTTTACTTTATAAAACGTAATTTTTAATCAATTAAACTACCCTTTTAAGATTTTTTTTTAATGTTAGCCTTTGGTTGGTAGCAAAAGGCATGCACTTTGTAATATTAAATAAAAAAACGACAGACACTTTGTATTATTAAATAAAAAACGACAGACACTTTGAAAGATTAAAATAATAAGTAAAAGTAGTAGCCCCTCCACTTTTGTGCTGACCTCACTGAGCTCACTCCCCATTTGGACAACCACTATCGATGGTCCTCTTGCTGTCTCCATATTCCCCCACCCCCACCCCGCCCCAGGTCCCTGCTTTCAGCGCTACCTTTGTTGGGACATTTTCTGCTAACCTCACTTTTTTAAAAAATATTATATACTATTTTAAAAATATTATTTAACATTTATTATAAAGGGGAGATGTCAAAAGATCCACTTGTGTTTTGGCTGTTTCTGGCTTTTATTTTTCATTTTGTCACCTCCTGCTCAAGACTTGTCCATGATGGTCTCCATTTTTTTTTTTTTTAAATTGATAATAAAAATATATAAAATTATGATCTTACCCTTAAAATAAAAAATTAACCAAAAAAACTAAAAATCGGGCCACAATTATTTAGATTCGGACCCTCTGAAAAAAAGAACGTAAAAGAAAACCCTGAAGCCATAAACATTAAATGCTAGTTTCGCTCCTGCTCATATGGTGCTTTAAATTTTTTTTTCCCCTCCTGTTTTGAAATTTCTATTATAAGATAATAATTAGAACTTTTTTACATATTTTTAATTAATTTGATTGAAAATAAGATGGAGGATGTGGGTTAAAAGAATTATAATTTGAAGAATTTGGCCGTACATATTTTGTTTGATGATATTTTTTATAAAGATATGCTAAAATTTAATAAAATTTTCATATTTTGCCCATCAAAATTCTAGGTGGCAAAGTATATTTTGTCACCAACTTGGGCCATGTACCATTTTACATCAACTTCAGCATGTGCACTTTGCCACCTAAAATTTTGATGGATAATAATTTTATTAGATTTTAACATTTTTCTTTTTTCATAACATAAAGCTCTCTCTCTCCCTAAAGAAAAAAAGAAAAAGAAAGGAGAAATGTTGGTGTAGTGCAGCACCAGCACCATCACCATCACATGCGCGTGCCACGTAGACCCGTAGGTAGTTTCAAATTAAATTAGAATGTGGCTCATGGCTGATGGCTTGAAGGCTCAAGCCGACCGCTGGGTTCGGTGGAAGCCCAACATCAACAATGGGGTCTCTCTCTCACTGCCAGTTCGCTGCGTCCATCCGAAGTGCCATTCGTGAGAATCTGGCAAAAAGAGACGTGGCGCGTTCCAATTGGGCAGAGGGTCAATAATTGGGGGCGGGGATTCCCGGAATCGAAAGTACGTTAAAGTTAGAAAAACTGGACAATAAAAAGGGATTTTAGATCCGCGACTGTGAGAGTGACCACCACGCGTCTCAGAATGCGACAAAAACTCTCCCAAAGACAATTCCAAAGAAAACTCATGACACGTGGTGGACTGAGACTACTTGACGTAACTGCTTCTCATTGGCCAATGGAAAAACCCCACACCCACGATGACTTCCATGTGCGACACTTCAACTACTATTGTAAGAATAATCTTCTTTTCTTTGAACTTTTTTTTTTTTTTTTTTGCAATTTATTTTTCATAACTATTTTTCATTCATGCTTTATATTAACTGAATTATCATGTTTTTAAGTAATTTTTCTTTTATTTTGTACATGTTCTCTACAAACTATTACCCAATTGTTAATGTTTTTTTCAACTACAAACAATTAGTTTCTCCTAAATTACCAAAAAATGTCAATATCCCTTTCAATGATAAAACTGTCTTAATAAGATTTTTTAAAAAATTCTTAAAAGTATAAAAAATTAAATATTCTAAATTTTTTTAATTTATAATTTTCTTGAAATTTTTGATTTGTAAGAATACTTTTGCTTTATTGATTTTTTTTTTTTTTTAAAGTCATTTTTGTCTTTTTACTGAACTTATGAGACATGAAAGTTTTTTGATAATTTTTGGATGATATTGACACAATTAGTAGTTTAACGAGAACATTAACGGTGTCACTACAAGCTTAAGCATCATGACTCATCCACTACAAAAAATGAATTTGTTCCTGATAGGCAGTTTTTGACGTGTTAGGTGGTCTGACATGTAACATCCTCAGCCCGTTAGGGTTAGGTTTGTTAAAAATTTCTTACTCGCAAAGATCCATAAGGTTTATCAACTAAACAATACTAGAAAAAAAATGAATGCATGAATCTCTAGAATATCACGTCCTTAAAATAAACTTAATTATCTATGCTTAACAAAAATATGTCTCACAAACGATAATAAGGTTCCTTATTAAAATAAATTCATCACTCTCTGAAAGAAAACTGTGCCAATGCACTTATTAACTTGACTAATATGAAATCATAAGAAATCCTAAATACGCCTGCCCCCATTCCGGCCCCCTAGTGCAACCTGATCACCACCTGAAACAAGAAATAAAACTGATGAGCTCAAAGGGAGCCCAGTAAGTGAAATCCACAACCATAAGCAGTTTTACTCCTTGTCCCGTTTTGAAAAATGGAACTCATAACTACATAGGTTCCCAGTATATTTTTAAAGAAAACAGAAAGCAAATAAAATATATTATCATCAATAAAGTTTATGATAATCTTTATCTCATACTAGGGCCCATGTATACTGTTACCCCCATATACTAGGGTTGCACGATCCTTGCGACCTGGGATGAGATACTGTGGCCGCAACCCCGTCCTCTGGCCAGCCGATTAACTCTGGGTGCACTCAGTATGGCAAAAAAAAAAAAAACTATGATGGAATCACCTTCTGGCAGAGCCTCTTTCAGCGGTTGTGCCTCCATCCTTAGCATCGGTACCGAGCTTCTTTCTTGTTTCTCTTGGGGCCAAAAATACTCTCCTCCCTACATGTGCCCCCATTTTATAACTCTTTTCTCATTTCTTGTACTTCTCTAGGTACATCTTAGGGCAACATGTAGGAGGGTTTATTATCATTTTCTCAAAATTCTCTTTATAAACATCACTATTTTCACAATATTTTTTTTTCTCAAACTTGTCATGCATGTAGCATAATTTCATAATATAAACAAAATAACCATTTGCAGTTTGAAACAAAATTGCATAAATAGCATGGCATGATAATTTTTATGGAAGGGATAGTAAATTCACTTACCTCTTGACTGCAACAAAATTTTCCTCTGACTGCTAACTAATCTCCTGAAGGAAATACAGACACGTTACTAGACTCATACACGTCACAGTAAGGCATTCTATTACTATTATGAGTTGGCTTGCTAATCAATTAAGAATGAACTTACTTAAGTATTTAGGTATATTTCCTCATAAAATTTCCAGAATTTATTTTATTTAGTACTAATCCTTCATATATATATATATATATATATATATATACACTGCCCACTACCCCATCTATATATATAGATGAACAACTTGAATACCATATATATATACACACACGTCCGTCAGCATGCTATATATATATATATATATATATATATATATATAAAACTCTACCATGCGTGTATATATATACCTTCGTCAGAATGCTATATATATGAACAACTTGAATCTATATATGTGTTGATATCAATACCTCACATTAATATATTTATATGTTATATATATATATATATATATATATATATATATATACTTTACATCATTCTAAATATATGCATACATGGGACAGTGATTATTGGTAGGTCTATAGCTTGAGTGTCAAAAGAAAATAAATTAATGTTTTACTCTCACAAGAGGCAAGGTGAGTGTGATATACATGGGTGTACGTGAGGAGTAAAAAAAAAAAAAAAAAAAAAAAAACAAATCTCTCTTTCCCACTACAAGACCACACGGCAACCAAGGCAAGAAGATACTAAAATTTGACAAAACACTTATGCTCTCAATTAAGTATATATACATAAGAAGAAGAAAGAAACCATATGTGAGGCAAAAACCATACTTGACGCACAACAGAGAGAGTGACGTGAGGAGAAAAAGTGAGTGGAAGGGAAATTTTTTTTTTTTTTTTTTTTTTTTTCTTCCTTTCTCTCTTCCTTTCTTGGTGTGCGGCAAGAGTTTGTTTCATCCCATTATATAGGCTTTATAAAAGAGACAGAAAATAGGTTTTGAGGAGCTTAGGTTTTTTATTTTTTATTTTTTTTTAAGTCGGCGCCTGCGGCTTTCCATATATATATATATATATATATATATATATATATAAAACTATTATTTATATATAACTATTATTTATATTTTACTCTTTTATTTTATTTACTTATTATTATTAATATTATTAATATTATTATATATTTTTAATTTGTCCATTTTCATTGTTAACATAAGCCAACCCTTAAAAAAAAAAAAACTACAAGTCAACTAAAAATACTCTAAAGGGACTTAGGATTGTCACATGACATGCCACTAAAATTTACTGACGTGTCATTATTGATGTGTGTCGTCGTTAAAATTATGGGTGTCAAAAATGGTGATTTTTTGACATGTTACTTTTAACACGTCAATAATTTTTTACGTGTCAAAAAGTGGCACGTTAAAAAAAATTTCTGACACGTCAAAACACGTCAAATATATATATTTTTTTTAACGTGGCAGTTTTACCACGTCATAATTTATTGACGTGTCAAAAAGTGACACGTCAATTTTTTTTTTTTTTTGACGTGTCAAAAAATGGCACGTCACTAAAGTTTAAAAAATCATTAAAAAAAAAAATCATAACTTTTTGTTTAAAAAAAAAATTTTCCAGAAGATTTTTTTTCAATTAAATTTACTTCATGTTTAATTTATCATCAAAAATCCAGTTGCAACTCAAAACCCATATAAATCCCTACAAATGTTGAACACCCATATATATCTAACTTTTGAAGGAAAATTCCCAAAATCTCATCATGAATTCACTACACAAGTACTCCGATCTCTAAACACCCAGTAGAAATTCCTAAAATACTTCAAACCCCCAAATAATGTGGAAGAACAAATCTAAAAGTGGAATAGCAAATTTAACAAAAAAAAAAAAACTTCTATAGAAGAGACTAATCAATCTATAATAACTAAAATTCAAGCATTTATACCTTAAAATCCACAAATATTCAGACCCCCTCCCTTCTCTCTCCATTTCTCTTTCTTCTTCACCTTTTCTCATCTTCTCTCGCAGGTTCCTCCTTTTTTTTTTTTTTTTTTTTTTTTTAAGCTACAAACAAGGGAGGTGGGCGTGAGAAGAAGAAGAAGAAGAAGAAGAAGAAAAAGAATATATATATATAAGTGAGAACCGATAGACAAGCAGAAAAAAGGAATTTGGGAGAAGAAATTAGTTGAAAGGAGAAGGAGAAAGGAAACAAAAAAAATAAGGAAGAGATCTCTTCTAGAAGAGGAAAAGAAAAAGAAAAGAAAAAAAATGACAAAATTAACAAACCCCATCAAACTTATTTGAAAGGGAAGGTTGTGGGCGCACGCGGGAGGAGAAAGAAAAAGAGGAGGGAAAAGGATAGAAAAATAAAGAAAAAGGGGTCCAACTGGGGAGTCGCACCTTCTCGATGAGGTTTTTTGACGTGTCCATAGTAGGCACGTCAATAAATTATTGATGTGTCACATGCGGCATGTAGAGAATTTCTTGACGTGCCACATGTGACATGTTAAGAAAGTAATCATATAATGAAAGTATTGCATCATTTTTATTATTAATTAATAACCATATATATTTTGTTACCTAATATTAATTATTTCCAAATAAATTAAAGAATACAAATTAAGCGCGCGCGCGTGCGCACACACACACACATATATATAATAACCATATATAGTGGATTTGTTTGTTTGTGAAAATTGATTTTTGTTTCAATTGATTTTATTTTTCTATTAGTTATTTTCTTTTTACAGTTTGTTGCCTTTTATTTATTTATTTTTATTATTTGTTTCTGTTTATAGTTACTAATAAAAATAAAAAAATAAAAAAAGAGAAAAAGTTGTTTGTTTTTGTTGTTTCTGTTGCAGCTCTGCCGAAGGAACTAGTCCCTGCCAAAGCGCTTGATCGCACATCACCTACACTCGAGCGCATTCGAGCCTAACGCAACAAGCATCCCGCGTGCCTGCGCTCGACACTTCGCGGCAGTGGCGTGGCGCACACCCCACGCCCATGTACGCTCGATCGCACATCACTTGCGCTCGAGTGCACCTTTGCAGACTACACGAAAACGGGCCAGCACCTTGAATTTTGCCAAACTTATGTTTGGTCCGTTTTGTGAGTTTTTGTTTTGATTTTTTGTTTTTAATTTTTTATATTTTTGTTTATTTTTTTTTTTAAAAAAAAAAAAAACCAAAAAACCAAAAAAAAAAAATCCAAAAAAAATTTTGGTTAATGTTTCATGTGGAAGTGTGCTTTATTTAAAGAGTGAGGATAAGCATGAATTTTCCTTTAGGTAATTTTAATGCTACCTTTAGTTGTAGGACACCCGCTTTTTCCAACCATCCTCATCATTTTCACCCACATGGACCATGTTCATACTGCTTTAACCCTTATCATAGTTCAGGTAATTGTCCATCTTGGGGACAATTTTCCAATTTTTCACATGAGCAGATGAACACCAATTTCTCCAGTTTGGGGTCTGAATCAAATTTCAATTGCTACACCCTCAATTGGAGCAACCATTCTAATTTCTCGTGGCAAGCTAATGCTATGGGAAATTATGCTCCCCAATTTGATGAACTGCACCATCATGAATATCCGCAGTTCGACAACCAATCATCTACCCCTTCACCTTGCAATTATCCTCCACAAGATTTATCATTGGAAAACACCCTCAAAGAGTTCATACAGTCTAATAGCCAAACCTTGCAAGAGCTTAAAAATGCCACCATGGTCAACTCCCAAGCCATAAATGAAGTGAAGAATGCAGCCATGGCCAACACTCAAGCAATTGAAAAGTTGGAAGGACAGCTTGGTTATTTAGTTGCTGAACTCACTAGAATAGAGGAAGAAGAGCTTCAAAGTCAGTTGATGGCTGAAAGGCACTACATGATTGATGAGGATGATTCTAGCAATCCTTATCATAAGCATGTCAAAGCCACCACCCCAATTAGGAGAGAGGAAATTGTTGAGGAGACTGTTGATGAGACAAGTCTAGAGGACCCATTGGGAAAGTGCTTTGCTAAATTTGGATGTGACCTAGACCTTGAGAAGTTACTTGAGCAAGCTGATGCCTTATTGGACTCCACTCCTAAGATGCAAATTGAAAATGGGAAAACCACTGAGATATCATTCCCTAACTCACCCTCATTAGCAGCTGAGCCTTTCATTGTAGGTAACCATGAGGAGAAAGAAAAAGAGGAGCAGGTTGATCACATTGAGCCCCCATCAACTCCAAATCTGTCCAGTGACAAGGGAGTGAGTACTGAAGCTCACTCCTTCATCAAAATCCCTCTTGAGACAATTCATGAACCCCAACCTTCAGTTCTTCAATGTCTCAAAGAGCCGTCTCATGCTAAAATTCTCAAGGATCTATGCACACAAGGTCACAAATCTAGGAACCATGTTCCTAAGAAGATCTTCGAAGCAAGCAACTAGGCTACGAGACGGCAAAACATCCTTCCAGAGGGATATCAAATTCTTAAGAAGAAAGGATGGAAGGGATTGGTTGGACACCCAAATGATCGAGAAAGTGTGGTATTCTTTCTTTCTTTTTATTTTCAGCACTTTATTTTGATTTCTTTTCCTTTTGTCATTTCATTTTGTGTCATTTTCTTTTTATTTCTATCAGCAATTAATCTTTTGATATTTGTTTCTATGAGAAAATATTGCTGCTAGATTTTGACAGTGTTTTGGTGTTCAAGTGCAGGGGACGCCAGCCTTTGCACACTCGAGTTTCCGCATCCTACGGTATTGTGTCTCTTGCTACATTGGGGACAATGTGTCATTTAAGTTTGGGGTGTGGACAAACACATTGTCTTTTGTTTGTTTGTGTCTTTTGTTTGTTTTTATCTGTTTGTTTTGTTTAAAAAAAAAAAAATTGTGCTATGTTATTGATTAAGCAAGGATAACACCTATTCGTGGTTTGCATGTCATTGGTCATTTAGCATTTTGAACACAGCATGTCGGTAGGAATCGAGTCTTTTGACTCATTGTTGGATTAGAGAGATTTCACATGTTCGAGTTTATCACCACGAGCACACTAGCACAGAATCGGTGAGGTATAAGATTTGACTTGATTAGGGTATATTTTGAGATAGGTAGGATGAAGTGTGATGAAACCATGGCTTGAAAAAAAAAAAAAAAAAAATCAAATCAGTTTGAGCTTCTCATTGAGTAACCGGACCTCATGCCTCACAAAGCATTGAGTGTTCGCGTAAAAGATGAGAAACCTAACTTGGTTGGTTGTATGGCTAGTTTGGCCAGTAGCCTAGTTGACTTGAGTAATTAAGCCCTTAGGGATGTTTCTACATCCGGTGCCCTAAAACCATTTGGTTTGGGAGTCTCTGCCCAACACTCATTACATGGGTCAATTAGAAAGCTTAAGGAAGCTAAGCATTGCACACCTATACAAAAAAAAAAAAAAAAAAAAAAAAAAATTAAGCCTTGGTTGTTTCATCTGAGCAAATTCCTATCACATCTAAAGAACACCCAAGTTTGAGAATAAATTGAAGCCTCCGGATTTTATGTTAGTCTCACATTGCACTTATTGGAACATGTGTTGTCTCAAATTTCCATCTTTGAGTTGAATGATTTGTGCTTATCTTGATGATGTGATTGTGGTGTTCATTATGATAAACCTTCTCATGATGTTAAAAACCATGAGTTTGTGTGGAAGTCCTTGTTTATGAAATAACATAGTGCATAAATGTTTGTGGGTATCATTCCTGTTAAACCCTCACGAGACTTCACTCGTCCTCTAGGGAAACCTAGGGGTTTAAAAGGCTTGTTGCATGCGCTAAATGCAATCGTATATCCCACGAAAGATGGATTTATCTTTTGTTTTCTGTTTTTCCATTCTTGTTTTTAGTTTTGTATTGCTAAGGGACTAGCAATATGTAAGTTTGGGGGTGTGATAAGTGCTAAAATATTTATATTTTCAGCCCTTAACTTGCATGTTTTAATCCTTTGGTTTTGGTTAATTAGGACATTTTACTGTTGTTGTAGTATAGTGGTAAGTATTCCCGCCTGTCACGCGGGTGACCCGGGTTCGATCCCCGGCAACGGCGCCAAAATTTGATGTACAAATTTAATTGTACTCGCAAGCGCACGAGTCGTGTGCAATATAGTGTGTGTGCAAGTGCGAGGTCGATCCACAGGGAATTGTGTTTGTGAAATTTAATTTCTATCTAAATCAATTATATCTTAACCTAGTTCCGAATGATTTTGACTTTGAAAATAAACTAACATAAACTAAATAAAATAAAAATAATCAAAAGATAAACGACTAAGGTTTTAGAATTCACCTCACCAAATCAAAGCATACATTCTTATGTTTTCATTCATGCATCCGACAAACAATTAAACCCCATATATATGTTCTATTGTTTTTTTATAAACCAATTGAATCATTCGATGAATCCATCTCTATTACAAATCACAACGAATATCCAATTGAGATCAAATCATCCATTGTATCCGTAAATCACAATGGATATAAGTCTCAATCAAATTATTCGATGTATCCGTTGGATGAAACACAACGAATATCCAACATTTTCACGATTTATAAACAACAATCAATCACAATTTTGTCACACAATTAAACTGAAACGAACATACATTACATTAAACGACGGATTTGTACGAACGAAACATAAAAATATAAAACTAATCAATGGTGAGGCTTCATCTTCAACCTTAGTTGAAGAATTAGCCTCTCATGACAAAAGAAATCATAAAGAAACTAAATTACTTCATTAAAATTAAAAACTTACAAAATAATTCGAGTTCCAAGCTACAAAAACCCAGAAAACACGGAAAGCGACCAAGAACGGCGCCCCCGGCGCGTCTTCGTCTGATCCCCCCACTCAATTGTGAGGCTTAGAGGTCTATTTATAGGGCTTAGGAGAGTCCTAGAAGCCCTAGTAATCCTAGGAATTTCGGAGATTTAAGTCTAAGCCCAATTAGGTTAAAGAAAACCTAAGCCCAAATCGGAATAGGATTCACCCAGAATTGCGGTCCTATCTTGCGGCATGATTTTGGCCTTGCGGCGCTCCGAATTGGGAAAATACTATTTCACAATGAATTGTAGTAGTTTGAGTTAGCTTTCCAATGCCGCTTGAATCACTTCAATCGGATATCTGAGATGAAAGTTATGGTCAAAATACCGAGACGTATTCAGAATCCAATTTTGCATCCAATCCGATTTGACTTCAAATTGAGAAATTCCGAATTAATCATTTCCTTTATTTGATTAAACTTTAACCATGATTGGTTAAGCTTAACCATATCCTCTAGGTCTTCCCAATTTGCCCCTTTAAGCTTGGAATTTTTCCAGAAATGCTTTCTTTTCTTCCAAAAGCCTATAAAACAAAGAAAATACAAAAAGACAGTAAAATGTCCTAATTAACCAAAACCAAAGGATTAAAACATGCAAGTTAAGGGCTGAAAATATAAATATTTTAGCACTTATCACATTGTATAATTTTTATTTTTATTTTTATTTTTTTTTGAAACATACCATACTCATTCATTGAAAAAAGTCGCGAGCCTAAAGCTCTTACAAACAGAGCAAAAAGCTCTGAAGTAAATCATAGCCGAAGCTAAAAATACAGTCATCAACAACAGACCAAATCAACCATAACACAGCATCTGCTAACCTATAACTAATCATCAGGTTTAAAAATCAGATCTGCATCAAACAGACATCATCTAATGCATAGGTAGCGCTTATTCCTCAGCCTTGAGAGCAAAATCCCCAAACTGATACTTATTCCTCGGCCTTGAGAGCAAAACCCCCAAACCGATACTCATCCTCCTCGACCCGAAGGCCAGGATAAAGTTCACATCCACAACCCAAGGGTTTGGACCAGTAATAACGGGCAGCAACCGGGCGCAACGAAGCAGAAGGAGAGAGCCTTATTACAAGCAAAAAGAAAAAAACATACAGGGAAATAAAGAGAACAGTAAAACAAATGCAGGAAAAGAAATTACATAAAAACAAAAATACAGGGAAATAAATGCGAAAAACACACAAAGCGGGTCACAGCAGTCGGAGGAGGCCGATCGCGAGCTGGCCGGAAACCGCAGCGGAAGGTGGCACAAAAAGCTTGGCGCAGGAGGGGCGCGTGAAAAGACCCGACAGCGAGCGGTGAGCTGCGAAGTGGGCGCGGAGGAGATCGGCAGCACACAAAACAAACAGGGAGGGGGAGAGTTTGAGTGAAAACCCCCAAAAGCAATACCCATCGAGAAAGAACACAAGAACAACAGAACAGAAAATACCAAAGACAGAAACAAGCCTAAAAACAAAAACTGGGAAGCAAAGAAGCAAAATCAAAGAACGAAAGCAAAGAAGCACAATCAGGGAGAAACGAAAACAAACCCAGTCGGATCGACGGAACCCTTGCAAAAGGTGGGATGGGCACGGTGGAACCGGGAAGCGAGGTGGGCAGGTGTCGGGGGAAGCCAGGTGGAGGACGGAGGATCAGTCGAAGGCAAGCCAATCCAGCACCCAACTCGTTTTAACCCAAGCAAGGAACGCTGCTGTAGGAGATGGCGAGGAAGAAAGCGGCCGGGGGAATAGCAAGACCAAAGGCAAAAAATGGAAAAATTGTAGAGGGGGAAAGGAGAGGCGGGGAGGGGGAAGAGAGGGGGCACCGGGACTAGGGACATCAAGTAAAATACTAGCACCCAGAGCAGAGAGGTCGAGGGGAGGAGGGATGCAGGCAACGGGCATCCCTCCTCCCCTGAGGCGGCGGAGCTCTGGAGGGGGGGCTTAGGGTTTCACAGGGCTCTGGAGGGGAAAAGACACCTGAGTTGACTTGCTCCTATTGCATAATTTTTATTATTAATTAATAACTATATATATTTAGTTACCTACTATTAATTAATAACCATAAATTAAAGAATATAAAGCACATATATATAATAACCATATATAGTGAAAGCATTGCATAATTTTTATTATTAATTAATAGACATATATATTTTGTTAGCTAATATTAATTAATAACCATATACCAATTATACATATAGCAATTAAATTTTGTTACCTAATATAAGTACCAATTAAATTTTGTTATCTAATATTTTTTTCAAACAAATAATTAATATTTTTAATTTTTGACGTGTGAAATAATGGCACGTCAATAATTATTGACGTGTCAAAATTACACGCCAAGAAAATATATTGAAAATAATAAGACAAAAAAATTATATGATCACTTATTTTTTAAAAAATATTATATGCTTAAGACTAAGATAATACATATATGTATTAATATTCCTACAATATTGAAAACGTGATATGTATTAATACTATATCACTTTAATTAATAACCATTTATATTTTGTTACCTACTATTAATTAATAGCCATAAATTAAAGAATATAAATCACATATATATAATAACCATATAGAGGTTGTTTCTCATTTGGACAAATTGAAGGTGACTCGAAGATTGTAGTTGATGGAATAAATGCTTCAGAGGAGGACTGGAGCCAAATAGGAATGTTACTGGAGGATATAAAGGTAGAGCTTAAAGCGATCCCCTATTGGCGGATGTCTTTTATTTGTCGAGAAGGAAATAAAGTGGCGCATACTCTATCGAAAATGGCTATAAAGAATAATGTAACTACCCAGTGGCTTTTTACTATTCCTGATTCTATCACTGATATCGTTAGGATGGAGTATTCCGCTCCATCCTTGTAAGCTTTATATGAATGAGAGAAGATTCCTATTTCAAAAAAAAAAAAAAAAAATAACCATATAGAGTGAAAGCATTGCATAATTTTTATAATTAATTAATAGCCATATATGTTTTGTTACCTAATATTAATTAATAACCATAAATTAAAGAATACAAAGCACATATAATAACCATATATAGTGAAAGCATTGCATATAAGAGGCAAGAGCATTAACTAGTTTTATAAAATTTTAATGGGTTTGAATATATCTCTTAATATATGATGACATATACCAAGTATACATATACAAATTAAATTTTGTTACTTAATATAGGTACCAATTAAATTTTTTTATCTAATATTTTTTTTAAACAAATAATTAATATTATTAATTAATTAATTTTTGACGTGTGAAATAATGGCATGTCAATAATTAGTGACGTGTCATTTTGACGACACGTCAATAATTATTGATGTGTCAAAATGACACGTCAAGAATTATTGACGTGCGGAAATAATCTACTTCAATAAAATTTTTATTGATGTGGCAAAAAGTGTGTTACTATTTGCCACGTCAAAAAATACCCTATTTTTTGAAGTGATCTTAGCATATTCTGGAATAGGACTGAATTAATTAGTCTTTTGTATCCATATATGGATCAGCCACATGGAGCCCAACAAGTTGTCCAAACCCATTTGATGCATGAACTCCATTTACACAAAGCCTAAATGAGAAACGGCCCAGCTGACACTCAGGCCAATGAGTCTGGGACATTCCTAACTCGTTAAGCAAGCTTATATGATTCACCACAACATTATCTTCACTAGATAGTGCCGGATTAAATGATTTACACTGAAAATAACTCGGTATACTTATCTTCGCCACCAAACCAGATCACATGATTCGAATTTTGAATTCCTTAAGATCATGAAACAACCCATATCTTTGATCAATGCTGAGCAGCGAAGTAAGATGTGAGGCTGGAATCTAATGGGTGATAATCATCCCCGAATGCCTATAAAAGGGAAGCTCAAGTTCAATATTTGGTAATCGTAATTTCTCTCTTTGAGTTCTAATTGTGTTTATTGTTTCTTTTTAAACTTTTCATTGACTTAGGCATCGGAGCTATCCAACGCCAGCACAACACCGGCAGCTCTGGTCTTGTTACTTTCTTTTGATAGCAACGGACTCAAAACATAGTAGCAGACTCGGACACAGTAGTAGACTTGGACACAGTAGTGGACTCGGACACAGCGGAGAACCCGATTGATCCTCGGACATTGTGTTACTTGGAGATA
This sequence comes from Corylus heterophylla, assembly GCA_016403345.1. Taxonomy (NCBI): domain Eukaryota; kingdom Viridiplantae; phylum Streptophyta; class Magnoliopsida; order Fagales; family Betulaceae; genus Corylus; species Corylus heterophylla. The sequence continues at coordinate 14,265,707 of CM028142.1, read as the reverse complement.
CTGTAGAGTCTAACCATTCCTTAGTAAACGTATTAGAATGTACCACGTCATTGCTTGGAAAATTGTCATCAACAGTTTGGCACTGTCTGTGGGAACTTCGATTTTCATCAGTCCTTACCATCTACAATCCGAAATGGTACAAACACGTTCACACCCACCTCCTACAGAAGGTGTCAGAGCAACTAGGGGTCCGAACCTTCAACTGGAAGAGTTCAGAAGGCAGATGAATGAGTCCATGGAGGCGTTGAAGAAAGAAAATGAAGATCTTGCTACTCGAATCACACTAGCCGAAGGTCGTAACGGCCGGAGGGACCAAGAACGTGAGGAGAGGCGTGCAAGAGAAAGAGAACATGCGGAAAGGCGTGAGCAAATCCGTAGAGGGAAGTGAGCAGTAGGCCATGAATACCATGAGAGCTCCGCCCACGGTAGTCATCATACTACAGTGCAAAATGGAGAGAATCGTCATGGATCTCGTCGAGAATGTGAATCCCATCCTTCTCATTGAGAATGCGAATCTCATCCTTCTCGTCACAAGCATGGATCTCATCATTCTCATCATAATCGTGATCATCACCATGAGAACGAAGGATCCAGTCACAATTCATCTGGTCATTCTCACCTTGAGAGGCATCGTGAGACCAATGTTAATGTTGACATGGAGGTCCTGAATAAGGAAATGGCAAGGATAGTGAAGCAGATTGCAGATGGGGAAGACGGGGCATCTTCCGAAGATCTAACGCAGAGTACCAATTTGCCATTTAAAAATCGGGTGATGAGGTATTCCCTCCCTGACAAGTTCAAGGTCTCACGAGTGGATAAGTATGATGGTAGCGGAGATCCCACTGAGCATATGGAAAGCTTCAAATCCCACCTTATTCTCCATGGCACTCCTGACGAGATTGCATGTTGGGCCTTCCCATTGATTGAAGGGAGTAGCTAAGGATTGGTTTGGAGCATTGGATCTTAAGTTTGTGGATAATTTCAAGACTCTTCGACGCCTATTCTTGACTCAGTTCTTGGTGGTGTGAAAGCTGTTGTGCCAAATACCCACCTAAATTAATAGGCAAATACTTGGTACGTTTTACTCGCAAGTGCACAAGATCAAACGATAGTATAACAGGCAAATACGAGATCATTCCCACGAGGATTGGTAAATTATGTTTAAAAGTAATTTCCTATTTAATTAAACATATAAAATTCAATTGCCACAATTGAATTAAAATAAGGAAATAAAATAAAAGATAAACTAAAACTAAAAAGGATTAGGGTTTTGATATCTACCACTAATCAGACTAATTAAGATAACATTATGCTAATGCGCCAATCATACTTGTATATTTAATGTTTGCCAACCTAAGGGTATGGGTGTCTACTCCTTAAGTTATTGATTTCCCTAAGCAACGAATTAGGCATGGGTGTCTACTCTAATTATTTTCTTTCTTAAAGGATTTAGCATGGGTGTCTACTAAGTTGTTCTTTAAGAAAGCATAAATCTGTGGAAATCGACAAACACATGAGGCCTAGGGCATGGGTGTCTACTCCCGGTTCCCCATGTTGATTAATCCAAGAACCCGGTGTGGATTTCTGTTGTTACTCTTATTAAACCTAGGACTCGATCATCCAAATTGATTTAATTAACTAATCCATACCACATGCATATGTTGATCAGGCAAACACATATGAGAAATTCAAGATAACAGGAATTAATCAAGTTAAATACACCAAGATATAACTGTAGCAAAGACGCCAATATTGAAATCCTAAATAGACATGACTAGGGCTTCAATCTAGCCCTAAACAAAATATAAACTACATAACAAAAAATAAAAGGTGGAAGAGAAGAAAAACCCAAACTCCTATTGATCTAGCCTTTAGTTCATTTCCAGAGCTTGAGCCTCTTTCTCCCAACTTTTTCCTAGAAGCTAAGAGGTCTATTTATAGGCCTTTAGAAGTCCTTGACACGCTAGTAAACTTAGAAAATTCATAGGGTTTAGTCCTATTACAAGTGGGACTTGGAAAACCCTAATATGGAAAGAAAGGGAATTCTGGCTGCAGCTCATTGTTCTCCAGCGCGATCGATCGCAGCCCTTGTGCGCTCGATCACATGTCTGCAATCAAGTCTCCTTGTGTGTGCACGAACGCATGCCTTGTGCTCGTTTGGTCCTTTTGCTTGTAGTGCGCTCGATCGCAAGACCCCTGCGATCGATCGCACTACCAGAGCCTCCAGCTTTTCCCAAATTTGCTCTTTAAGCCCAATGCTTCCAGGTTTTCTTCCTTTTCTTCCAAGGGGGCCTACAAAGATACAGAAAATATTGAAAAGGAATAAAATGGCATAAACTAACAGCACTAAGGAATTAACACATACAAGTTTAAGGGCTAACATATGAATATTTTAGCACTTAACACACCCCCAAACTTACATATTGCTAGTCCCTTTGCACTATGATACTAAAAGCTAAATTGAAAAATAGAAAATAAAAAGCTAAATCCATCTTTCGTGGGATGTACGATTGCATTTAGCATATGCAACAAGCCTTTTAAACCCCTAGGAATTCCCTAGAGGATGAGTGAAGTCTCGTGAGGGTTTTCCAAGAATGTTACCCACAAACATCATGCAAGAGTTCATGTTTATCTAAAAATTAAGGTATCACTCAAAACTATGATTCTCATTCATTAGCAAGCTTAAAAAAGATAAATTCCATCTTCATAATAAATTGGAATTTTAAAGTCTAATTACTTACAAAAGACAAGTTAAGGCATCACAAGTTCAAATTAGTGTAAAGTGGACTAGCACATGCAGATCGTACAGCTGATTATTATTTAAAGTTAGTGGCTCACTCTCATGATAGTTGGCATGATCATCATCAGGCGCTTGACACTGACCAACGTCGTATACGTTTCTAGGTTTAGTCCTCACTGCACAAGCCCAATCTAGGTTCCTTTCATCTTCGACATAAAAAACTTGTTTCACTTGGGAAACTAGTACATACGGCTCATCACTAATTAACTCCCCCTTATGGACAAGGTTTTTGAAGTTGACAAGCATTATGCCATACTTATCGACCTTGTATCCCCTGTCCCTTGTGGTGTCCGCCCAATCACACTTGAGCATAACATACTTTGTCCTGTCATAATACTCCACCTCAAGTATTTGAGTTACCTTCCCGTAGTATGTTTCGCCATCAACAGTTGGCACACACACGCCACTATTTTGAGACCGTTTTCCCACATCATGTGCGACAGTGCGAAAGAACTTGCCGTTGACCACATTTCTGTTATATTGGACTGCTGAGACCATCGGCCCTCTACAATGCATTACTAGTTTGTCACCCATATCCTTCTTGCGTCGATCGTCCGAATAATCGACCTACTAGTCATATACAACGACGAAGTGTACTTAGTGCAATGAGGAAACATTATGGAATTCAGAAGGTGTACATGATATTAGTCTTACGTAGTCACGGTACCAATCGCAGAATTTGTCAAAATGTTGGGTTTCCAACTGATCGTCCGTCATTCGCCCCCTGTTTGCGGTTTGTCTTATGGAATCCTTGTGCATCCTACATTTTGAAATAAAATCAATTAAATTTAATTCTCAACTAATGTTGTTGTGGGATATGAGCATGCATATCTTCATTACACAATACTCACGTCCGCAATTGGAGGAAGTCATCTGAGTTAAACAGAATGTAACGGTGAATCTGTGTCAACGTGAGTTGGTCGAGGACGACTCGGGTTCTAGCCCCTTTAGGCCCATCCGGGTTTCATTGCGGCCTATTGTGAAATGTCGGTGCGTTCTCTAAATACATTGAACATAATGTCGCCAACTCGGTTGCTATGTAACCCTCCGCAATGCAGCCCTCAAGAGCTGCTTTATTGCGCACACTAGATTTAAACACCCCGAGGCTCCTACATATTAAAACTAGTCAATTATCACATCTAATAACTGTTTTTAAATAAATAAATGGCAAAGAAATTTTAGTTATAATTTTTTACGGGAAATGTTACCTCTCTGCAGGATACATTTACCTATACTGTACTGGTCCACTGAGTCGGCATTCACGGACAAGATGGACCACAACATGAACCATGCTGGTGAAAAAACTGGGGGGGAATATCTGTTCCATCTTGCATAGAGTGATATAGATGCCAGCCTCAAGTCCGGCCATATCCTCTTGGATCAACGCCGTTGAACATATGCCCCTGAAGAATGCAGAAATCTCAACCAGCAGTCTAACCACGTTACCGGGCAGTGATCCACGCAATGCAATCGGGAGAAGCTGTTGCATCAATACGTGACTGTCAGGACTCTTCAAACCCGATATCGTCCGGTCCTTAAGTTTTACACATCTGGAAAGGTTCGAGGCATATCCGTGTGGCACCCTTATATTTCGAAGCACTTTTAGGAAACTAGTTTTATCCTCTTTCGACATCGTGTGGCTTGCATGAGGCATATAGATTATCCCATGTTCACCTGTAAAAGGATGAAGTGCTGATCTCAAACCCATTTCTTGCAAGTCTTTACGGGCTTCAAGGTTGTCATTCGTTTTCCCCTTAATGTCGAGTATTGTGCCGATTATATTGTCCATCACATTTTTCTCTATGTGCATAACATCAAGGTTGTGCTGCAATAAATTATCCTTCTTGTACGGCAAACGAATGAAAATACTTTTCTTCTTCCACAATATATTATCAGTCCTCTTCCTCTTTGCATGTGAATTATCAATGTTAACTGACTTACCGGCGCTCTTATCCCCAAATATCATCCATTCTAACTGTTTTAGGATTTCATCTCCATCTGGCACATCGGGGGCACATTCTAATTCTTGGTTACCGTCAAATGTACTTTTATTCCGCCTCCACGGATGATCCATGGGCAAGTGTCGCCTATGCCCCATAAAGCAAAACTTACTTTCGTGTTTTAACCATCTAGACCTTGTTGTATGCATACAGCAAGGGCATGCCTTTCGACCCCTTATAGGCCACCCAGACAAGTCCGTGTATGCCGGAAAGTCATTAATTGTCCACATCAGCTGCGCTCGGAGCATGAAATTCTTTTTCAGGGAGACATCAAATGTTCGTACCCCCACACTCCATAGTTGCTGCAATTCCTCAATTAACGGTTGCATGTAGCCATCTATATCTATTCTAGGTGAACTTGGGCCTGGAATAATCATAGATAATATGAAAGACGTTTGTTTCATGCACATCCAAGGAGGCAAGTTGTACGGCACAAGCATTACAGGCCAAGTACTGTGGGATGTGCTCAGGTTCTCAAAAGGATTAAATCCATCCGAGGTTAGACCAAGTCTTAAGTTCCTACTGTCCGTTGAAAACTCCGGATATAAATTGTCGAATGACTTCCATGCTTCGCCGTCGGCTGGATGCCTCAATACGCCATCCTTAGTGCGGCCTTCTGCATGCCACCTCTTATAGGGTGCAGTATGCTCTGACATAAAAAGCCTCTGTAGTCGTGGTATGATTGGAAACCACCGCAAAACCTTGACCGGACGTCTCTTACTCGACGTTATTGGGTGGCCATCGTCGTCCAAATGAATTTCGTCCTTCCACTTAGATTTTCCACATTTAACACATGAATCTAAGTCCTTATTGCCCTTCCAAAACAACATACAATCATTGCGACAAGCCGGAATCTTCTCATACCCGAGTCCCATGTCCCTTAGAAACCGTTTGGCCTCATATGTATTAACTGGCAGGGCTCCATCATCTACAGGCAGCAACTGATTGATTAGCTCTAGGAAACACGAGAATATCGTATTACTAACTCCACCCACACACTTCAAATTGTACAGATGTATAGTAGCACTCAGCTTGCTGTGTTTGGTCTTATCATGAAGCGGTTTGTCTGCCTGTTTAAGCAATTCCTCGTACCTTCGTACGTCACCTCCATCGGCTTCGTCAAGCACAATGTCTTTTTCCTCTTCGTGCACCTCAACCCGAGGCTCACTATTATCATCTCTGACTTCGTGCATGCCAAATGCATCACGCAACATGGCTTGCATCTTTCCACCCTGTTTAGTTCTTGCACCCGCAGCTGTTGCAGGACGTGATGAATTCGAGCCATCAACGGGAGCTCTAACAAGCCTCTCGCCATGATAAATCCAGTATGTATATTGGTGCCACATTCCTTTCCCCCTGTCAGGTGGTCGTATACCAAACTTGGAAGGTGTCTCCCGTTACAATGACACGTCTTACAAGGGCACACAATTAGTTTGTCTGGAGTGTTACAGTTCCGAACTGCGAAGTCCACAAACGCTCTACATTTTTGTCTCTGTATTCCTTTGTACCCCTAGACTTCTTCATCCAACTCTTGTCCATAGTGTTACTACGTATATTAGAAACATAAATATATAAGAATTACGGTAAACTTAAACATAAATGCATTACTATGGCCAATGGGGACCCTAACAGTGAATAAGTAAAACTAGGTTCATTACTTTTTGTTATTCTTTTCTTTCCTTTTTATTTTTATTTTTTTTCTGCTTAAAATTGACATGAAGTAAATTTCCAAACCTTGAACCACATTATAATACAAAATTAAATACATTTGTCATGAGTGCCGTACTTAAAAAAAAACATCTACGTTCGTTGTTTATTTAATAACATGTACTCTAATATAAAGTTGCAAAACTAAACCAAATTATATTAAACAAATTGAAAAGGTTGTAATTTGTTAGGAGGACCTAAATAAAATAAATTTAAGTTATGTTTCTGTCACAATTTTTTTTAAAAATATATAGTTACATAATTTGAACTTCATATGGGGACCCTAAATATAATTCATCTAACTAGCTACGTAGGTAGTTTTTTTTTTTTTTTTTAAGCATTATTTATTTTTTATTATTATTTTTGTAATAATTTATATAAATGATTTATATAAATCTATTTTCTACATTTTATTTATTATATAAATGATCATTTATATAATAGATAGGTTTGTAAAACATACACAAAATTAAAAAAATTTACCTAATTTCAAACTACTTACTTAAAGACGTGTCTATAAATATTTTGCATGCATGCTCATCTTGAACAATTCTACATTTCTAGGTACAAACATAGGACACTAAAAATAATATATAATTCAACCAAATTAATAAGTTAATTAGCTAACAAAAAAAAATTGAACATATATATACATATACAATATTCTATAAACCAATACATTACAAGAATCAATTTTATATACATATACAAAATTTGAAATATGCATTACTGCAGAGAATATATCAATATATACTTAAAAATTAAAAACTATCTATATATACTTAAAAAAAAATTATATATATGTATACCTGATAGATGGCCAGAAAACACGTGAGAGGTGATGAGTTGACGGTTGAAGAAGAGTTTGCCGGTGGAGAGAGAAGACGGTGGTGATGAGGTGGCGGCCTGCTACAAAATCCGAAGAAGAAGGTGGAAAATGTGAGAGAAATATTGAGAGAAGGTGGCTGGAAAATGTGAGAAGAAGAGAGAGAAAATTTTCAAGGCAGGGGGGAGAAAGCTGCACTGCGCGGGGGAGAAGAAGATAGCCGGCCAGGGGAAAAAAAGAGAAAAGGAGAAGAAGAAGAAGGACCGTGCGCAAGGTCAGAAGCGCATGGTCCCGAGGCTAATAGTAACGTGCCACATAGGCACGTTACTCTTGTGGTAACGTGCCTATGTGGCACGTTACTCTTTTTGTAACGTTCTATGTGGCACGTTACGTTTCTGGTAACGTGCCACATTACACTGGTTGATACGTGCCATGAATGGCACGTTACTCTTATAGTAACGTGCCATGCATGGCAAGTTATTATTTATATAATATATTATAAATTATATATATATTATAAATTTTATATATATATTATAAATCTTGATATATATTAATTATATATATAAATTAATTGCTAATTTATATATACTTGCTAATTTATTAAGCTTAATAATTAAGCTTAGTAATTGATAATTAATTAATTATCAACTTATTATATATATCAACTTAATTATACGTAATATTAAATATGCGTAATATGGCATGCATATATATTTCCACCATGCATGTTCAGGGCTTACATCGGCCAGTTCTCTTAATTTGGTTAATTAATTGATAGTGCATATCCTGATCACTATGAAATAAAGCATGGTGTTAGTGTTATAAAGCTGATAGCGTCTAGCATGCTTGACACATAAGTAGTGATGCCTATAGTATTTTAAAACACAAGCACTAATGCATATTCTTTTCTAGAGGCATATCTTAGCCATATCTTAGCCATATCTTTTTTGGGTTCTGAACTTTCAATAGGGACTCACATGCAATCTAGATTATGATCTGCCTGCCATATAGTCCTAATCCCCAATATTTTTTTCTCAAAGTTATTAATAATAGAATGAATTAATGTCAACAAAATTGTATGATTGTTTACAAGATTACACTTGTATAAAAAAATACACTTCTCATCTAGCAAATAATGTAAAGAGTGCCTGAAAAAATTTTTTATCATCAAATTTCTAAAAAATTTTATTTTTTAATTTATTTAAAATTTTAACCAAGTTTTAACGTGTAAGATTGACACGTTGCCAAATGGCAACGTGTCATAATGCCACGTTACCATATGGTAACGTGTCATTCTAACACGTTACCATATGGTAATGTGTTATAATGACACGTTACCATAAGGTAACGTGGCATTTTTGCCACGTCACTATATAGTGACGTGTTAAAAATAATACGTTACCAATAATAAGGGTAACGTGTTGTAGTTTAACACGTTATAATTTAGTGACGTGGCAAAAACTAATGAACAGTTGCCATGTCACTAATACCCATGAATTTTTGTAGTGGTTCCCCATGTTGATTAGCCCAAGAACCCAGTGTGGATTTCTTTTGTTACTTTTATTAAACCCAGGACTCGGTCATCCAAATTGATTTAACTAACTAGTCCATACCACATGCATATGTTGATCAGACACACACATATGAGGAATTCATGAAAACATGAATTAATCAATTTATATATCACAACAAGATCATTACAAGGGCGCCAATATTGAATATCAACTAAACATAACTAGGGCTTTAATCTAGCCCTACTAAATAAATTAGTTACATATAAGTTTGATGTTAAACATCTTCATAAAATAAAATAAGAGAAAGGAAAAGAATAAACCTGAAATTTGAACTTGAAGAGCTCAAATTCTTCTCCTCGGAAAGTATATCTATTTTGGAGACTTAAGGGTCTATTTATATCCTTCAGGAATACTATAGAACCCCTAAAAATCATAGTGTTGGAGCCCTAGTTCGTACAAAGCTACAAAACCCTAAAAGTTGCTCTTTCCATATTAAGGCTAGCGGCTGACTTGGCCTTCACGCACGGGTGCGCTCGATAGTAGTCTGTGTGCGATCGATCACAGGTCTGCGATCGATCCTCCTTGTGCTTGCGCTCGATCGTGGTTTCCTTGCATGTTCGGGTCCTCGTCTGTAGTGCGCTCAATCGTAGATCCCATGCGATCGATTGCTCTACCAGAGCCTTCCAATTTCCAAAATAGCTCTTCTTTAAGTTCAAAACTTCTGAGATTGCTTATTTTTCTTCCAATAACCTACATAATTAAGGAAAACACAATAAAGAGATAAAATGACATAATTAACTAAAACTAAAGAATTAAAACATGTAAGTTAAGGGCTAAAAATATGAATATTTTAGTACTTAACACACCCTGAAAATTACATATTGCTAGTCCCTTAGCAATACAAAACTAAAAACAAAAATGAAAAACAGAGAACGAAAAGATAAATCCATCTTTCGTGGGATGTACGATTGCATTTAGCATATGCAACAAGCCTTTTAAACCCTTAGGAATTCCCTAAAGGACGAGTGAAGCCTCGTGAGGCTTTTCCAGAAATGTTACCCACAAACATCATGCATAGTTCATGTTATTTCAAAAATTAAAGCATCACTTCAAAATCATGATTTTCATTCATTAGCAAGCTTAAAAAGATGAACTCCATCTTCATGATGAATTGGAATCCCAAAGTTCAGTTACTTACAGAGGACATGTTAAAACATCACAAGTTTGAAAACAGTGTAAGGTGAACTAGCACAAAATTATGAGACTTCCAAATCTTTCCAATGTGTACTGTCTCCATATCTCAAAATTCACTGAAATCCCTATTAGAATGAACAATTATGGCATATTTCTTTTTCTCTTTTTTTTTTTTTGTTTTAATTTTTTTGGTCAAGTTATGCAATGCTTGGTTCCTTTAAGCTTTCTAATTGACCCATGTAACGAGTGTTAAGTCAATGACTCCCAAACCAGATGATTTTAGGGCATTATGTGTTGAGACACCCCTAAGGACCTACTAACTCGAGTGAAAAAGGCTACAAAACCAAACTAACCATGACATTGATCAAATCTAAATTTTTTACCTTTTGATGTGAACACTCAATGCTTTTGAGGCAAGAGGTCCAGTTACTCAGTGAAAAGCTTATCAATGATCATTTATTTTATATATATATGCCAAAATGTCCATCTAATAAGTCATCCAATTCACCAAAGATACAGAAAAACACACATCAGACTTCTTGTCATATCTCACAAATTATGTTCTAATGTGCTTGTGTGATCAGATCAAAAATGTGATTTTTCAACTGTCCTAAGCAAGTAACCAAGCTAACAAATTCTCTCATTAGATCATGTGTTCAAAATTTTATGCTCACTAATGAATTTAAACCACAATTCTTTCAGATTAACCAAATTTTTTGGGCAAACATGAACATGCATAGATTTCTTTTTTCGTTTTTTTATTTTTGATTTTTATTTTATTTTTGATTTTTTTTTTAATTTTTATTTTCAAACATCAAACAAACAAAATAATTAACATGAAATTGGGACAAAGTGTGTGTAAACAACGTGTGTGCCCATACCCCCAAACTTAAATGACACATTGTCCCCAATGTGTCTAAATTAAGGAAAGAATGTACCCGAAAGATGGACGACATTGTCTTGGAAAGCATGGCTTATAGCACACCCCCAAACTTAAATTGAAGCACACTTGTCCCTGTAAAATAAGAAAAACGAAAACAAGTAAAAAGAACAAAACTAAAGATAAAGCAAAAGATTAAATAAAACACACAAAAATAAAATAACAAGATAAACTATGAGGTGCCTCCCACAAGCGCTAAGTTTAACGTCTTCAGCCAGACTTTGGTACTTTAAACTTGAAGCACCAATCTTTCCTTCTCTTGCACCAAAGGGAATGAATCTTTTCTGCTGCAAGGTGATTTCAAATGTCTATAGATCGAGGAGGGCCACTTTGAGTTTTCTCAAATAGTTTCTCATCCGGTGGGGAATCATGAACTGGAATAAAGTAGGAAGAAAACTCAGGGAGCTTCTCTATCTTGATGTCCTCAAATTGCTCATCACATAGCCCCAATAGACTTCTCTCTTGGATTCTTAGGAATTCCGGAATAGATGTTGAAGAAGTTTCAGTGCTCTCTTCCTTTTCCCGATGTAGCTCCTCTAGAACTTTGGTTTGCTCCCCATTCCCCTCTTCCACTTGATTTTCAACCACCTCTTCTCTCCTCAACGTGACAACTTGCTCATGATAGTAGGTGCACTCTTCTTCCATGTAATGCTCATTAGGATTGGCCACCAACTCACTTTGACACTCTTCTTCTTTAAATGTATCTGATTTTTGCTTGAGGTGGGCCTCCATCCATTCAAATGATTGCTCTCTTTCCTCCATGTGACTAAGATGAGCTACCGCATGTTTTGTAAAGTCAGCACATTGTTTTTCTAAGGCAGCAAGTGCTTTTTCTAAGGCAGACCTTTTTGGAGGAGGTGGGTCTTCTTGATATTGTTGATGTGGAGAAGAATTCAAATGATCATATATGGGAGATGACTTCTCTTCTTGGCATTATGGAGGCCAATAGATGGAAGATGGCTCCTCTTGATATGCTTCTTCTTCTTTGAGACTATTGCCTTTCGGTTTGAAGTAGGTCTTCATCTCCTCAAATGCTTGCTGTGTAGTCTTAATTAATGTATTTATCATATCTATAAGAGAAGGTGGTTCAGCCTGACATTGCTGTTGTGGAGCTGATTGAGAGGAATATGCATGACCATAGAATTGCTGAGATGAGTGATGTTGCAGTCCATGAGATTGTTGAGCATGAATTCCAGGAGCTTGAGCTTGCCATGAGAGATTGGATTGTTGGCTCCATGTTGGGTTACAGGAATAAAAATAGCGGCCATTCCTCGGTCTCAAGAACGATGTGTTCTTATGCCCATTAAATTTGTTAGAAATTTGTCTCATTATAAGACACTCTCTAACATGGTGATAAGGGTCTTGGCAAAAAGAACATGGTCCATGGGGTGTCGGAACGCCACCCCACGTGTGAATAAAATAACAAAAAGTTAAAATAAAAAGGAAAAAAATAAAATTTTAAAAGAAAACTTACTAATATGCATATTCGAATGACCTTGCATGAAACAAAAGAAAAAAAATTAGATCTATCGTTAGTGCAATAACTGTGCTGCTCTCTGGATGTGCGATCGATCGCATTGGTGCGCCTGATCGCCCTGGTTGGGCACTCAAGCGCACCTCCAGATGCAAAATAGAAACTGCGGGAAAAATAGAGAAACAGAAAAATTTAAAACAAAAATAAATTAAAGGAAAAACCAAAATTGAAAATTGAAAATTAAAATAACACAACTAAAGGAAATTAATTCTAAACAAAATTTGCCCCAATCCCCAGCAACGGCGCCAAAAACTTGTTGTCACAATTACCTACATAAATTAATAGGCAAATAATTGGATGTTTTACCCGCAAGTGCATGACGTCAACACAATAGTATAGTGTGCAAGTACGGGGTCATTCCCACGAGGATTGCTGAATTTTGTTTAAAATTAATTTCAAAAGTAAACTAAAACAAAGATTGGAAGTGAGTTGATAATGATAAAAGGGTAGGGCTTTGATATCCACCACTAATTATATTTAGCTAATATATCAATATGCCAATGTTTTGATTATGTTATGAATATCTAATGTTTGTCAACCTAAGGGCATTGGTGTCTACTCCTTAAGCTATTGATTTCCCTAAGCAATGAATTAGGCATGGGTGTCTACTCTAATTCTTTTTTTTCTTAAAGGATTTAGTATGGTTGTCTACTAAGTTGTTCTTTAAGAAAGCATAAAACTGTGAAAATCGACAAACACATGAGGCCTAGGGCATGGGTGTCTACTCCCGATTCCCCATGTTGATTAACCCAAGAACCTGGTGTGGATTTCTTTTGTTAAACCTAGGACTCGGTCATCCAAATTGATTTAACTAGCTAGTCCATACCATGTGCATATGTTGATCAAGCACACACATATGAGGAATTCATGAAAACATGAATTAATCAATTTAGATATCATAACAAGATCATCACAAGGGCACCAATATTGAATATCAACTAAACATAACTAGGGCTTCAATCTAGCCCTACTAAATAAATTAGTTACACATAAGTTTGATGTTAAACATCTTCATAAAATAAAATAAGAGAAAGGAAAAGAATAAACCCAAAACTTAAACTTGAAGAGCTCCAATTCTTCTCCTTGGAAAGTATATCTATTCTAGAGGCTTAAGGGTCTATTTATAGGCCTTTAGGAATATTCTAGAACCCCTAAAAATCGTAGGGTTTGAACCCTAGTTCGCACAAAGCTACAAAACCCTAAAAGTTGCTCTTTCCATATTAAGGCTGGCGGCTGACTGGGCCTTCACGCACGGGTGCGCTCGATTGCAGCCCGTGTGCGATCGATCGTAGGTTTGCAATCGATCCTCCTTGTGCTTGTGCTCGATCATGGTTGCTTTGCATGTTGTGGTCCCCACCTATAGTGCGCTCGATCGCAGATCCCCTGTGATCGATCGCTCTACCAAAGCCTTCCAATTTCCGAAATAGCTCTTTTTAAGTTCAAAACTTCTGAGATTGCTTATTTTTCTTCCAATGAGCTATATAATCAAGGAAAACACAATAAAGAGCTAAAATGACCTAATTAACTAAAACTAAAGGATTAAAACATGTAAGTTAAGGGCTAAAAATATGAATATTTTAGAACTTAACAGTTTGCAGTTGATATCCAGCTCCCATGGTATGTAGATATAGTGAATTATATAACTGCCAAGGTGTTTCCTCCAGGTATGTCTAGTAAAGAAAGGAAGAGGTTAATGTCTATATCTAGACAATACCATTGGGATGACCCCTATTTGTTCAAATTCTGCCTTGATCAAATCATTAGAAGGTGTGTCCCAGAAGAAGAGCACCTGAGTATTTTGCAGCACTGTCATCAGTTTGCTTGTGGTGGACACTTTGGGGCCAAGAGAATAGCTCTTAAGGTATTACAATATGGTTTCTATTGGCCTAATATGTTTAAAGATGCTTTCTTGTTTTGCAGCTCTTGCGATAGATGCCAAAGAACAGGTAACATCTCATCCAGAAATGAAATGCCACTGCAAAATATTCAAGTGGTAGAGCTCTTCAATGTCTGGGGTATTGACTTCAATGTCTGGGTTATTTATATATTCTTATGGGTGTGGATTATGTGTCTAAATGGGTCGAGGCCGTCCCATTCAAAGACTAATGATCAAAAAGTGGTTGTGAAGTTTTTGCAGGAAAACATCTTTGCTAGATTTGGGACACCAAGGGAAATCATTAGTGATGGGGGAAGCCACTTCAACAACTATGTCTTTGCCTCTGTGATAAAGAAGTATGGCATCACTCATAAGGTTGGCACTCCATACCACCCCCAAACCAGTGGTCAAGTGGAGATGAGCAACAGAGAGATCAAAGGTATCCTTGAAAGGACAGTGAATCCCAGTAGGAAGGATTGGTCACTACGCTTGAATGATGTACTATGGGCTTATAAGACTGCTTACAAGACACCGATCGGTATGTCTCCATATCGTTTGGTTTTTGGAAAAGCATGTCATCTACCAGTGGAATTGGAAGACAAAGCGTACTGGGCCATCAAGAAATTTAATTTTGATAAGAAGCAAGCTGGTGACAAAAGGAAGCTCCAACTAAATGAACTGAAGGAATTGAGGCGTGATGCATATGAAAATGCCACGCTCTACAAGGTCAGAACCAAAGCATACCATGACAAGCAACTGGCCAGGAAGAAGTTTCAAGTAGGACATAAGGTATTGATCTATAATTCAAGATTGAAACTCTTCCCTAGGAAGCTTAAGTCAAGATGGTCTGGACCTTGCATTGTTGCACAAGTATTCCCTCATGGAGCTTTGGAGGTTCACAACCCACAAACAAATCAGTCATTCAAGGTCAACGGACACAGAGTTAAGCCATATCTTGAAGTAAAATTAATACCAAGAGATGAAGATTTGGCACTCCAGTCCGTCCAACATGCAGCACCGCCATCTGGCGCATCTTCTTCAGGACAACATTGAGCAGGGACCACCATCTGGCTGAAGATGTTAAACTTAGCGCTCCTGGGAGGCACCCCATAGTTTATCTTGTTATTTTCTTTTTTGTGTGCTTTATTTAATCTTTTTATTGATCTTTAGTTTTGTTTCTTTTTACTTGTTTTTCGTGTTTTCTTCTTTTGCAGGGACAAGTGTGCTTCACTTCAAGTTTGGGGGTGTGCTATGAGCCATGCTTTCCAAGACGATGTCGTCCATCTCCCGGGTACATTCTTTCCTTACTTTAGACACATTGGGGACAATGTGTCAGTTAAGTTTGGGGGTATGGGCACACACGTTGTTTACACACACTTTGTCCTAGTTTCATGTTATTTGTTTTGTTTGTTTGTTTGTTTATGTGAAAAGAAAAAAAAAAAAAATTATGCATGTTCATGTTTGCCCTAAAATTTTAAGTTAATCTAAAAGAATTGTGGCTTGAATTCATCAGTGAGCTTAAAATTTTGAACATATGATCTGATGCGAGAATTTGTCAGTTTGATTACTTGTTTAGGAGAGTTGAAAAATTACATGTTTGATCTGATCACACAAGCACATTAGCACATGATTTGTGAGGAATGACATGAGGTCTGATGTGTGTGTTTTTGTATCTTGGATGAAATTGGATGACTTATTAGATGGACACACTGGCATATATCTTCAAAAAAAAAAAGGAAAAAAATAAATAAATAAATGATCATTGATGAGCTTTTCACTGAGTAACTAGACCTCTTGCTTCAACGCATTGAGTGTTCACGTCAAAAGGTGAAATTTTTTGATTTGATTGAGTCATGGTTAGTTTGGTTTTGTAGCCTTTTTGACTTGAGTTAGTAGGTCCTTAGGGGTGTCTCTACACCTAATGCCCTAAAGCCATCTGGTTTGGGAGTCATTGACTTAACACTCGTTACATGGGTCAATTAGAAAGCTTAAGGGAACCAAACATTGCACAACCTGACCAAAATAAAAAAAGCGAAAAGAGAAAAAAGAAATATGACATTCTAATAGGAATTTCTAATAGGAATTTCTGTGAACTTTGAGATATGGAGACATTACACATTGGAAAGATTTGGAAGTCTCATAATTTTGTGCTAGTTTACCTTACACTGTTTTCAAACTTGTGATGTTTTAGCATGTCCTTTGTAAGTAATTGCACTTTGAGATTCCAAATCATTGTGAGGATGGAGTTCATCTTTTTAAGCTTGCTAATGAATGAAAATCATGATCTTGAAGTGATGTTTTAAATTTTGGAATAACATGAACTGTGCATGATGTTTGGGGGTAACATTTATGGAAAACCCTCATGAGATTTCACTCGTCTTCTAGGGAATTCCTAGGGGTTTAAAAGGCTTGTTGCATACGCTAAATGCAACCGTACATGTAACGACCCAGAGAAAAGCGCTAGCCACATCTGCGCTATTACCCCAAAAGGACTAGCCACATCTGAGGATCCCAACTTGCATCTTAAAGAGTTCTTTGATCTATGCAAGTTGCAGCACGTCCAAGGCCTAACTCCAAAGACACTCAGGTTAGTTCTCTTTCCTTTCTCTTTGAAAGATAATGCTAAACTGTGGTATAATTCTTTGCCTCTAGATTTTATCCATACTTGGGAGGAATTAGCCACCAAGTTTCTGAAGAAGTTTTTCCCAGCCCAAAAGACAAGACAACTTAAAAGGGAACTTCAAATGTTCCAACAACGAGATAGAGATTTGTTCTTTGAGCCATGGGATCACTTCAATTCATTGCTTCTAAAGTGCCCACATCATAACATCCCTCAAGATGATCAGGTACAAATTTTCTATGAAGGTTTAGATGATACTAACAAAGGGATGGTTGATTCAGCTTGTGGAGGAGCACTTATGGAGAAGAGTAGTAAGAAAGCAATGGAGCTTTTTGAACCGTTAAGTGAGCATTCCCAACAATTCTGCTCTAGAGGAATGCGAGGATTAAAGAGCAAAGGCATATATGAAGTGAACTTCAATGGCAGATCTCCAAATCAGATGGCTGCTGTGGAAAAGAAGTTAGGCATGACTGTCAAGGCCATGACTGCTCATAAAATCTCACATCTGCAACAGGACACACCAATCCAGGTATGTGCTATTTGTTCCCATTTAGATCACACAACTGAGACATTTCCTTTATCTCCATTTACAGAGCAAGAAGAGGTGAATTATGTGGAACAAAATAATTACCCCCACAAGAACAATCCGTACTCCAACACATACAATCCAGAATTGCGCAACCTTCCCAATTTCTCTTGGTGTAACAATCAAGGACAGCAGAAGGGGACCCAACAAGCAAGCCAACCAACTCAAGAGTCAAAGTTGAACCAACTGGAGAATATAATACACAACGTAGTGACTTCACAACAGCAATTTACGGCTAATCAAAGGCAATTCAATACAAAGATTGATCAAGCCATCCAAAGACAAGAAGTGCAAATGGGGCAGATGGCAAAGGAGCTGAGTGAAAGGAAGCAGGGAGAATTTTCAGCCCAAACAATACCTAATCCAGGGAGTCGCCAGCAGCTAAAAGCAGTCACAGTTCTTAGGAATGGTAAGGTCATTGGAACTGAAGAGCTACCTCAAGCATCTTCTGATGAAGCATCAACATCTAAGGTAAACAAAATGGAGAAGGTAAATGCACCACCCTTCCCTCAAAGGTTAGTCAAACCAAAGAAAGAAAAGCAACTTATGGATATCTTTGAGACTTTGAGGAAAGTAGAAATCAATATTTCCTTGTTAGATGCAATTAAATAGATTCCTTCTTATGCTAAATTTTTAAAGGATTGTTACATTAACAAAAGGAGGTTTCAGGAGCATGAGACAGTGGCCCTAACAGAAGAGGTAAGTGCAGTCTTGTTGAGAAAATTACCACCAAAGCTAACAGATTCGGGTAGTTTTACCATTCCTTGCCGGATAGGAGACCATCTTTTTGTGCATGCATTGCTGGATCTGGGAGCAGGGGTCAATTTGCTGCCTTACATGGTTTATGAAAAGCTGGGTTTAGGGGAGCTTCAACCAACCTCTATCACCTTGCAATTGGTAAACAGAAGCATCAAAAGACTAAGAGGTATACTTGAGGATGTGTTGGTAAAGGTAGGTACATTTATTTTACCTGCTGACTTCATTGTGTTAGATGTGGAACAGTCCCCTATGCCATCACCCTTGCCTATCATCTTAGGAAGACCCTTTATGTGAACTGTTGATACCATAATAGGTGTGAAAAAGGGTACGGTAAGTATGAAGGTGAATGGTGAGATAATAGGGTTCAAAATATTTGATGCAATGCAATTACCTCAAGACGATTCAAATGTTTTGATGCTTGTATGATCCAAGGCGTTAGTGAGCCAGTTTTGCAGGACCCACAGAAAGATCCAGTAAAGACCCCCCCTCACTCATAAGTTCACAAGTCAGGACATTGGGCCAGTCCATGCAGATATTACTAAGGACATCAGTGGAGCAAAGCAACCTCTTCAAGCCTGTCCACCATATTCAAGTGCCAAAAGAAAGTTGCAGCTGGATGAATGGGACGAATTGAGATATGAAGCAAATGAGGACACCAAGAAAAGACCCAAGGACCATCATCATAGAAAGCATGTCAAGAAGGAGTTCTATGTGGAACCGAAATTGTTGACCTATAGAGAAAGTCCTGTACCTGCACCACCAAGGGCACTTGAGCCACATTCTGTGGAGCTCAAGTGCAGCTCTCCACACTAGAGACATTACAGTTACAAGTAGAAGCATTTGAGCAGTCCAGGAGCTCAAGCGCATCTACTCAGAACAGTGGTACTGAGGCCACTGAAGGCATTACACTTTTCACCTCTTGTTTTTCATCATATCAATTTCTTTACTTTACATGTGTTCTCACTTATCCTTTGTGTTTTCTTTTTATTTCAAAACATTGTTGTACATTTTGCGTTCAAAAAAAAAAAAAAATTATGTTACTACGATCGATCGCAACAAGTATGCGATCGAGCACAGTAATCAAATTTTGGCTTTGTACATTTTGTTAGTGCAATCGAACGAACCTTGCGTGCATTCGAGCGCACATCACCCACTCACGCACACCTTGTACGAGTGCGATCGAGCGTACCATGTGTGCAACCTAGCGCACTCGGACAGTAGGACACGTAACCTATTTTAGGTCACTTTCTCCCATATTCCCCCTTACACTCTCCCTGCGCCATACAGTCCCCATCACTTGCACCCACACGTTCACCGGTGCACCACCACTGGCCTTCAACCACCACCACCGCATCGCATCTGCACTTGCAACACCCCATTCTTCCCTGTGGCCACCACCATCATCGCATAACACACACACATCACCCATCAATACCCCAGCTCCGTTAACCCCCAACCTCCAATTTTTCCATCATTCTCTGCAATTGTGGGTGTTCATCTACCCACATTGCCTCTCTGTGTTGGGAATTTTTTGTTTTTGCAGGGGGTTTTGAGCAGTGTTGCTGTGTTTTACAACTTTGATCATCACAAGTGCCCACCAAGTGTTCGATAAAAGTCCCTAATCAAGCTCATAATGCCAAGAACTTGCGCTTCATCCTCCCGGGGGTCCGAGGCCCAAGCCATTTCTCCTTCGCCCACTTTTGAGGAATTGGAGTTGCTGTTTGAGACCACCTTCGCCATTCGCGAAGACTTCCAAAACCTTGAGGTGACTCAAGGCGGTCATCGAGTTCAAGCGATGGGGGCTCAAGAAGCTTTTCAAGCCGGTCACCTCCACTGCCTATCGAAAGCTAGTGATCGAGTTCTATACCTGCCTGTCCTATGATTGTGACAGCCAGCTCTCTCTTCCAAGGTGCAAGGCCAAGCTGTTGTCATGACACAGGCCGACATTGCCGTTGCCCTTCAATGCAATGATGAGCACCCTCCAGAAGCCGCACAACTTGTTGAGCAACTGCCCAGATTCTATGTGATGAAAATCATTGAGGACATGTGCCAAGGGCAATATGCCGATGCCCATCATAATGCCGGCAGCCGATCCAAGCTACATCAACGGCTTTGGTTTGTGGACTTCATATTGCACCGTAATGCCTTTCCCTTGGGGCACAAGACTTAGAGGCGGGATCAATTTCTCCAAACCCTCTACACCTTCCACAAAGATGCCTGGTATTCCATTCCCAATATTATCTGGAACCAAATTCACAAATTTTGGAATGGAGTGCACATTGGAGGAGCTGAGTCCACTCACTCATGGGGGTTGCCTTTCCCAAACTTAATTACCTACATTCTCCAGAAGAAAGGCATCAAGGGCACCGCAGCTGATGAGCCAGTCACTACTACCCCCATCTTTGGCATTCGCCAATGGAACAAGAGTTGCTCCCATATGCCCTGGGCACCTCCAGCACCAGCATTTGTTGGGGAAGAGAGCAAGGCCGAGCCGATGGCAGAAGATGAACCTGTAGCTGAGCCGGTAGCAGCGGAGGAGGAAGCTCCAATCATTTTTCGTGCAGCATAGTACCGCTCACTTAGTGAAGAAATGTCAGGCCTTAGAAGAGAGTTGGCGGATCAAAGAAAGGAGGCTCAGGAAGATAAAGTCTTAATGGACAAAAGATTAGCGGCCTTAGAAGAATTGATGCAGTCCATTCTCAGACGTTTGCCACCACCATTTGAAGCATCATCTTCTAGACAGCACTGAGCGGAGACCACAGTCTGGCTGAAGATGTTTGATGTGCAAAATATCTACCTAAATTAATAGGTAAATAATTGTACGTTTTACCTGCAAGTGCACAAGGTAAACATAGTAGTATATGGTGCAAGTACAGGATCATTCCCACGAGGATTGCTGAATTTTTGTTTAAAAATAAACTCCTTAAGTAAAACAAAGGTTGATTGTCTAGGTAATGATAATAAAAGGTAGGGCTTTGATATCCACCACTAATTATATTTAGCTAATATAACAATATGCCAATGCTTTGATCATGTTATGCATATCTAATGTTTGTCAACCTAAGGGCATGGCGTATACTCCTAAGACTATGGATTTCCCTAAGCAACGAGTTAGACATGGCGTATACTCTAACTCTTTTCTTTTCTAAGGGATTTAGCATAGTGTATACTAAGTTGTTCTTTAGGAAAGCATATGTTCTATGGAAATCGACAAACACATGAGGCTTAGGGCATGGCATATACTTCAGGTTCCCCATGTTGATTAACCCAAGAATCACGGTGCGGATTCTTTTGTTACTTATGTTAAACCCAGGACTCGGCCATCCAAATTGATTTAACTAACTAGTTCATACCACAAGCATATGTTGATCAGGCACACACATATGAGGAATTCATGGAAGTAGGCATTAATCAAGTTAAATAGCACAACAAGATCATCACAAGGGCGCCAATATTGAAATATTAACTAAATATAACTAGGGCTTCAATCTAACCCTACTAATTAAATTAGCTGCACATAAAATTGATGTTAAACATCTTCATAAAGAAAAGAAAAGAAAGGAAAAGAATAAACCCGAGACTTGAACTTGAAGAGCTCCTCTTCTTCTTCTTACAAAAGCCTATCTATTCTAGAGACTTAAGGGTCTATTTATAGGCTTTAGAAGTCCTCGACAAAGTAGTAAACCTAGGGATTTTTTAGGGTTTCAAAACCTATTACAATTGGGAGTTGGAAAACCCTAATATGGAAAGAATGACAATCTGGCCGCCACTTGATATGCCCCTGCGCATGAGTACGATCGATCGCAACCCATGTGCGCTCGATCACAGGTCTGCGATCGATCCTCTTCTGGCATGCGCTCGATCGCTCCTGGCCTGAATTGTGCTTTGTCTTCTCGGGTACTACGCTCGACCGCAGGTACCCTATGATCGATCACAATGTCAGAGAGCTCCCAATTTTCCATCTTATCTCTTTTGAGCCAAAATCATCTAGATTTACTTCATTTTCTTCCAATAGCCTACAAAAGTATTAAAAACACAAGAAGGAATTAAAATGTTCTAATTAACCAAAACCAATGGATTAAAACATGCAAGTTAAGGGTTGAAAATATGAATATTTTAGCACTTATCAACATTAAACTTAGCGCTCATGGGAGGCACCCCATAGTTTATCTTTTTATTTTTGTTTTGTTTAGTGTGTTTTAAGTTAATCTTTTTATCTATCTTTAATTTTGTTTCTTTTTACTTGTTTTTGGTGTTTTCTTATTTTGCAGGGACAAGTGTGCTTCAATCCTAGTTTGGGGGTGTGCTATGAACCATGCTTTCCAAGACTATGTCGTCCATCTCCCGGGTACACTCTTTCCTTTATTTAGACACATTGGGGACAATGTGTCATTTAAGTTTGGCGGTATGGACACACATGTTGTTCACACACACTTTGTCCCAATTTCATGTTATTTGTTTTGGGTGTTTGTTTGTTTAATTGAAAAAAAGAAATAAATAAATAAATTACGCATGTTCATGTTTACCCTAAAAATTTTAGTTAATCTAAAAGAATTATGGCTTACATTCATCAATGAGCTTAAAATTTTGAACACATGATCAGATGAGTGAATATGTTAGTTTGGTTACTTGTTTAGGATAGTTGAAAAATCACATGTTTGATCTAATCACACAAGCACATTAGCACATAATTTGTGAGGTATGACATGAGGTCTGATATGTGTGTTTTTTGTATCTTTGATGAAATTGGATGACTGATTAGATGGACACTTTGGCATATATTTCAAAAAACAAAATGATGAAATAAATGATCATTGATAAGCGTTTCACTGAGTAACTGGACCTCTTGCCTCAAAGCATTAAGTGTTCACGTCAAAAGGTGAAAAATTTGGATTTGATCAATGTCTTGGTTAGTTTGGTTTTGTAACCTCTTTGACTCGAGGAGTAGGTCCTTAGGGGTGTCTCTACACCTAATGCCCTAAAATCATCTGATTTGGGAGTCATTGACTTAACACTCATTACATGGGTCAATTAGAAAGCTTAAGGGAACCAAACATTGCACAACCTGACCAAAAAAATAAATAAATAAATAAATAAAAATAAAAAATAAAAAATAAAAAAGAGAAAAAGAAATATGCCATGGTTGTTCATTCTAATAGGGATTTCAATGAATTTTGAGAGATGGAGACATTACATGTTGGAAAGATTTGGAAGCCTCATAATTTTGTGCTAAGTTCACTTCACACTATTTTCAAACTTGTGATGTTTTAGCATGTCCTTTGTAAGTAATTGAACTTTGAAATTCTAATTCATTGTGAAGATGGAGTTCATCTTTTTAAGCTTGCTAATGAATGAAAATCATGATCTTGAAGTGATACTTAATTTTTGGGGATAACATGAACTATGCATGATGTTTGTGGGTAACATTTCTGGAAAATACTCACGAGACTTCACTCGTCCTCTAGGGAACTCCTAGAGGTTTAAAAGGCTTGTTGCATATGCTAAATGCAATCGTACATCCCACGAAAGATGGATTTATCTTTTTGTTCTCTGTTTTTCACTTTTGTTTTTAGTTTTGTATTGTTAAGGGACTAGCAATATGCAAGTTTGGGGGTGTGTTAAGTGCTAAAATATTCATATTTTCAGCCCTTAACTTACATGTTTTAATTGTTTAGTTTTAGTTAATTATGTCATTTTAACTTAGAAGTTTTGGATTGAAAATGAGCTATTTTGGATTTTGGAAGGCTCTGGTAGAGCAATCGATCGCAGGGGAGCTGCGATCGAGCGCACTACAGGCGAGGATGGAAACATTGCAAGGCAGCCACGATCGAGCGCAAGAACAAGGAGGATCGATCACAGACCTACGATCGATCGCACACGGGCAGCGACCGAGCGCACCCGTGCGTGATGGCCAAGACAGCCGCCAACCTTAATAAGGAAAGAACCGTTTCTAGGGTTTTGTAGCTTAGTGCGAACTAGGGCTCAAACCCTACAATTTTTAGTGGTTCTAGAGTATTCCTAAAGGCCTATAAATAGACCCTTAAGCCTCTAGAATAGACGCACTTTTGAAGGAGAAGAATTGGAGCTCTTCAAGTTCAAGTTTCAGGTTTATTCTTCTCCTTTCTTTTATATTATTTTAGGAAGATGTTTAACATCAACTCTATGTGTAACGAATTTATTTAGTAGGGCTAGATTGAAGCCCTAGTTATGTTTAGTTGATATTCAATATTGACGCCTTTGTGATGATCTTGTTGTGATATCTAAATTGATTAATTCCTATTTTCATGAATTCCTCATATGTGTGTGCCTGATCAACATGTGCATGTGGTATGGACTAGTTAGTTAAATCAATTTGGATGGCCGAGTCCTGGGTTTAACATAAGTAACAAAATTAATTCATACCGGGTTCTTGGGTTAATCAACATGGGGAACCAGGAGTATACACCCATGCCCAAGGCCTCATGTATTTGTCGATTTTTACAGAATATATGCTTTCCTAAAGAACAACTTAGTATACACCATGCTAAATCCTTTAGGAAAGAAAAGAGTTAGAGTATACACCTATGCCTAACTCGTTGCTTAGGAAAATCTATAGCTTAAGGAGTATACACCCATGCCCTTAGGTTGACAAACATTAGATATACATAACATGATCAAAACATTGGCATATTGACATATTATCTAAATATAATTAGTGGTGGATATCGAAGCCCTAACTTTTTATCATTATCAACTCAAATCCAATCTTTGGTTTTATTTTACTTTGGGAATTTATTTTAGACAAAATTCAGCAATCCTCGTGGGAATGACCCCGTATTTGCACACTATAGTACTGTGTTGACCTCATGCACTTGCGGGTAAAACATCCAATTATTTGCCTATTAATTTAAGTAGATAATTGAGACAACACTCAAATATCCGATTGAGGTGAGTACAGCGGCATTGGAAAGCTAACTCAAAATGATACAAATCATTGCGAAATAGCATTTTCCTTATTCAGACGTGCGCTATGCCAAAATCTTCCCTCAAGATAAGAACGCAAATCTAGACGAATCCTATTCCGAATTGGACTTAGGTTATCTTTATCCTAATTGGACTAGGAGATAAACCTCCGAATTTCCTAGGATTACTAGGGCTTCTAAGACTCTCATAAACGCTAGAAATAGACCTCTAAGCCTCACAATACAATACACAATTTAGGACACAATCTTGGGGAGAGGAATTGGAGGCTACTTCAAGGGGTCGTTTTTGGTTCTTTCTTTCTCTTTTTTTTTTTAGTTTTATTTTAATTATGTGTAACTAAGCTCCTTAGTAGGGCTATATTGAAGCCCTAATTATGTTTATTTAATATTTCAATATTGACACCTTTGTGATAATCATACTGTGATGCTTAACTTGAGTAATTTCTATTTTATTGAATTCCTCATATGTGTGTACCTGATCAACTTATGCATGTCATATGGATTAGTTATTTAAGTTAATTTGGATGATTGAGTCTTGGGCTTAATAGAATAACAAAAGAATTCCTCACGGGTTCTTGGGTTAATCAACATGAAAACCAGGAGTTGCGTTTGTCGATTTTCACAGATTTATGCTTTCTTAAAGAACAACTGTTAAGTGCCAAAATATTCATATTTTTAGCCCTTAACTTACATGTTTAATCCTTTAGTTTTAGTTAATTCATGTTATTTTACTTCCTTTTTGTATTTTCTTTGTTTTGCAGGTTTTTGGAAGAAAAGAAAGCGTTTTCGGAAAAGTTCCAAGCTTAAAGGGAAAATTGGGAAGACCTAGAAGATATGGTTAAGCTTATCCAATCATGGTTAAGTTTAATCAAATAAAGGAAAGGAGTAAATTGGAATTTCTCAAAAAATAGTCAAAATCGGATTGGATTCAAAATTGGATTCTGCATACCTCTCGGTATTTTGATCAAAACTTTCAGTTCAAATATTCGATTTAGTTGACTCAAGTGGCATTGGAAAGCTAACTCAAAATGATACAAATCATTGTGAAATAGAATTTTCGCAATTCGGAACGTCGCAATGCCAAAATCGCCCCGCAAGATAGGAACACAATTCTGCGCGAATCCTATTCCGATTTGGACTTAGGTTTTCTTTATCCTAATTGGATTTGGACTTAAATCTCCGAAATTCCTAGGATTACTAGGGCTTCTAGGACTCTCCTAAGCCGTATAAATAGACATCTAAGCCTCACAATTCAATACATCCTTAGAAGAGGCACAACTTGGGGAGAGGAATAGAAGGCTACTTCTAGGAGCGGTTTTCGGTTCTTTCTTTTCCTTCTCTTTTCTTTTTATTTTAATTATGTGTAACTAACTCTTAAGGAGGGCTAGATTGAAACCCTAATTATGTTTATTTAATATTTCAATATTGGCGCCTTTGTGATAATAATGTTGTGATATTTAACTTGATTAATTCCTGTTTCATGAATTCCTCATATGTATGTGACTGGCCATTATATGCATGTGGTATGGACTAGTTAGTTAAATCAATTTGGATGACCGAGTCCTGGGTTTAACATAAGTAACAAAAGTAATCCACACCGGGTTTTTGGGTTAATCAACATGGGGAACCGAGAGTATACACCCTTGCCCTAGGCCTCATGTGTTTGTCGATTTCCAGAGAATATATGCTTCCATAAAGAACAACTTAGTATACACCCATACTAAATCCTTTAGGAAAGAAAAGAGTTAAAGTATACACCCATGCCTAACTTGTTGCTTAGGAAACTCTATAGCTTAAGGAGTATACACCCATGCCCTTAGGTTGACAAACATTGGATATACATAATATGATCAAAACATTGGCATATTGACATATTATCTAAATATAATTAGTGGTCGATATCAAAGCCCTGCCTTTACCTTTACTTTATCTTTACATCTTTTTATTTTTCTTAATATCAAACCTGTGACAATTTGATATTTTAATTAATTCAAAACAAAATCACAATCCTCGTGGGATCGACCTCGTACTTGCTGCACTATACTATTGTTTTGATCTTGTGCACTTGTGAGTTAAAACGTACTAAATATTATCTATTAAATTAGGTGGTATTTGGCACAACAACAACTTAATAGATACCCATGCTAAATCCTTTAGAGTAGATACACATGCCTAATTCATTGCTTAGGGAGATCAATAGCTTAAGGAGTAGACACATATACCTTTAGGTTGACAAACATTACGTATTCATAATATGATTGGAATATTGGCATATTGTTATATTATTGAGCATGATTAGCAGTGGATATCAAAGCCTACTTTTTCATTTATCTTTATTCCTTTTTCATAGTATCAATTTCGTGACAAAGTTGATATTTTAATAAATTCTAAGGAAAATCAACAATGCTCGTGGGAACGATGTTAAGTGCTAAAATATTCATATTTTTAGCCCTTAACTTACATGTGTTAATCCTTTAGTTTTGTTTAATTTATGCTATTTTAGTTCTTTTATGTGTTTTCCATGATTTTGTAAAAGTGGAGTTTCCAGTAGTGTGATCGATTTGGGCCCAAAGAGAGAATTGTGGAAAAGTGGAGTTTCCAGTAGTGTGATCGATTGCAGGAGACTTGCAATCGATCGCACTTGCGATCGAGCGCACACAGGTTGCGATCGATCGCACCCGTGTGCTGGAGAATTCTAGAAGCTACGGACAGACTCCCTTTCCTTCCATATTAGGGTTTTACAAGTCCTACTTGTAATAGGACTAAAACCCTATGAAATTTCTAGGTTTTCTAGTGTAACAAGGACTTCTAAAGCCCTATAAATAGACCTCTAAACCTTGAGAATAATCAAGCTGGAAAAGACACACTTTCCAAGGAGAAGAATTGGGGTTCTTCAAGTTCAAGTCTCGGGTTTATTCTTTCCCTTTCTTTTATTTTATTTTATGAAGATGTTTAACATCAAACTTATGTGTAACTAATTTATTTAGTAGGGCTAGATTGAAGCCCTGGTTATGTTTAGTTAATATTCAATATTGGCGCCTTTGTGATGATCATGTTGAGATATTTAACTTCATTAATTCTTGCTTTTATGAATTCCTCATATGTGTGTGCCTGATCAACATATGTATGTGGTATGGACTAGTTAGTTAAACCAATTTGGATGACCGAGTCCTGGGTTTAATAAAAGTAACAAAAGAAATCCACACCAGATTCTTGGGTTAATCAACATGAGGAACCGAGAGTATACACCCATATCTTAGGCCTCATGTGTTTGTCGATTTCCATAGAATATATGCTTTCTTAAAGAACAACTTAGTATACACGCATGCTAGATCCTTTAAGAAAGAAAAGAGTTAGAGTATACACCCATGCCTAACTCGTTGCTTAGGGAAATCAATAGCTTAAGGAGTATACACCCATGCCCTTAGGTTGACAAACATTTGATATACATAACATGATCAAAACATTGGCATATTGATATATTATCTAAATATAATTAGTGGTGGATATCAAAGCCCTACCTTTTCATTATTATCAATCAAAAACCGATCCTTGTTTTGCTTTACTTTTGGAATTTATTTTAGACGAAATTCAGCAATCCTCGTTGGAATGACCCCGTACTTGCACCCTATACTACTATGTTGACCTCGTGCACTTGTGGGTAAACACACACAATTATTTTCCTATTAATTTAAAGATATTTGTAACAACAAACGATCTTGTACTTGCTGCACTATACTATCGTTTGATCTTGTACACTTGCGAGTAAAACATACCAATTATTATCTTTAATTTAGGTAGTATTTGGCACAACAAGTTTTTGGCACCGTTGCCGGGGATTGTTTAATTTTGTTTAGAATTTTTTTTTTCCCTTAGTTTATTTTATTTTAAATTTTCATGTTATTGTTTTCTGGAGTTTTAATTCCATTCTGCAGCGGTGCGATCGAGCGTACTGCTGCAAGGCAATCAAGCGTAAAGTCAAACAGCCAAGTGGAAGACGCTGTGTTTTCTTTTCTGTTTTGCAGGTTTTCCCAAGTGCAATCAAGCAACCCCTGTGCGATCGAGCGCACAACTAGATAGTAGCTACGTTCCAGCACTTCAGGCCGTTTGTGAGTTCTCTCTCTTATTTTTATTTTTCTTTTGTTATTTAATTTTGCTTTTGTTTTTGTTCTCATATGGGGAGCCATTCCGACACCCCATGGACCATGTTCATATTGCCATGACCCTTAACACTATGTTAGAGATTGTCCTTCAACAAGACAATTTTCTAACCATTCTTATGGGTATATGAACACATCATTCTCTAAACTGGGGGACGGCGGCTATTTTGATACATATAACCCAACATGGAGACAACAGTCAAATCTCTCATGGCATGCTCAAGTTCCTGGAAATCCTGCTCCACAATTCTATGGTCAATCGTATTCCTGTCTTAGCCCCAGTCTAAGGAAATCCATTTTCAAGATAGAAGCTTAAGAAGAGGAGCCATCTCCCATATATGATCCTTCATATTCCTTTCCACATCAACAATACCAAGAAGAACCACCTCCTCCAAAAGGTCTGCCTTAGACATACCGTGCTATGCCTTACAAGAAGAAAGTTCTACCTTAAAAGAAGAGATGTTAGCTTATCTTAGCCAAATGGAGGAAAGTAAGCGATCATTTGAAAGGATGGAGGCTCACCTCAAGCAAATATCAGATATACTTAAAGAAGAAGAAGAAGAGTGCCAAATTTGATTTGGACCTTGACGTAATATGTGAGCAAGCTAAGGCCTTATTGGATTCCACTCATGAGAACAACAAGGTGGAAGAAGAAGAGGAGCAAATTGAGGATCTAGAGGAACCACATCAGGAGAAAGAAGAGAGCACTAAGACTTCTTCAACATCAGCTCCTATTCTTGAATTACCAAGAGCCCAAGAGAGAAGTTTGCTGGGGTTATGTGATGAGCAACTTGAGGACACCAAGATAGAAAAGTTACCTGAGTATTCTTCTTATTTTATTCCAGTTCATGATTCCCTTCCGAATGAGAAACTGTTTGAGAAGACTCAGAATGGTCTACCTCGATCTATAGATAGTTGGAATCACCCTACAATAGGAATAATTCATTCTCTTTGGTGGAAGAGAAGAAAAGACTAGTGCGTCAAGTTTAACAGGGGACAACAATCTGGCTGAATACATTAAACTTAACGCTCATGGGAGGCACCCCATAACATACCATTTTTATTCTTTTGTTTGTTTTTATTTTATTTTCATTTTATTTTTATTTGGTTTTGTTTTTGTTTTCCGTTGTTACTTTGGTGTTTTGTTTTTTAGCGACAAGTGTCCTTGCATTCAAGTTTGGGGGTGTGCTATGAGCCATACGAGTCCAGCCAGTTTCAACCATCTCCCGAGTAAGATCTTTCCATGTTATACACACATTGGGGATAATGTGTAATTTAAGTTTGAGGGTATGAGAGACACTTTACACACTTGATCCCATTTTTGAAAAAAAATGCATGTTCATGTTTGTCTTAAAATTTTGGTTGATCTTAAAAATTGTGATTTGATTTTTATTGGTGAGCTTAAAATTTTGAACACATGATCTGATAATTGAGTTTTTAAGTTTGGTTACTTATTTTGGATAATTGAGAATTTACATGTTTGATCTAATCTTACACAAGCACATTAGCACATAATTTGTGGGGTATGACATGAAAGTCTGATGTGTATGTTTCTATGTCTTGGGTAAAACTGAATGACTTATTAGATGGATACTTTGGCATAATTATATATATAAAAAGAGAAAAAGAAGTATATATATATAAAAAAATGATCATTGATAATCTTTTCACTAAGTAACTGGACCTCTTGCCTCATTAAGGATTGAGTGTTCACGTCAAAATGTGAGAATTTTGATTTGATTAATGTCATAGCTAGTTTGGTTTCGTAGCCTTTTTGACTCAAGTTAGTAAGTCCTTAGGGGTGTCTTTACACCTAATGTCCTAAAACCATATGGTTTGAGAGTCATTGGCCTAACATTCGCTACATGAGTCTATTAGAAAGCTTAAGGGAACCAAACATTGCATAGCCTAACAAAACAAAAAGGAAAAAATACACTTTACCCCCCTAAACTATCCACCTATTTGCACTTTGACGTCCAATGTTTAAAAAATGACACTTGACCCCCTCAAAGTTTAACATGGTGACAAAAAAACCCATCCATTTATTTTGGCCATCACTTTGGATGGAAACCTAATCATGTGCGTGACACGTGACACTTTTCAACCAAAAAGTTCGAAAATGCCCTCAGAGGATAAAGTGTAAACATAAAAAACAAAAGACAAAAAACCAAAAAAAAATAAAAGCTTATTTAAAAAATAAAAAGAAAAACTAAACTAAAACAAAAAAACTCGGGTTAATTACCTTTTTAGTACTAAGGTTCACACTTTATTTATTTTCTCACCTAGGTTACAAATCGTATCACAGATAGTACCTGACTTATAGGAAAAGACCAACTTGGTACCTCCATCACATTCCGTTAGCCCAAACTAATGGACTCCCATGTGTCACCCCAAAAAAATGCCACATGTCCCTTAAAAAACTGGTTTAATAACTGGCTGAGCCACCCCTAGGGGATCCAGATCCTCTCCAGTTAATGGCTAGGATGGCCCTAGGAGAATCCTAGGGCCATTCTCATACCACGTGTCCCACCTATTAAAATATATTAAAATATTATTTTTTATTTTAAAAATAAATAAAAATTCAAATAATATAAAAATAATTTATCCTTTTCAATTTTTTTTTTTAATATGGCCCTTGGGGATGGCCAGACCACCCCCAAGGGCCATCGTTTGGCTTGGGAGGTGGCCGAAGCCACCCCCCTGGCCAAACGGTGGCCCTTGGGGGTGGCCAAGGTTAGCGGGCACCCCCAAGGGCCATATAAAAAAACTGAAATATATATATATTATTTTAATTTCATTTATATTTAAAAATAATAATATTTTAATAGGTGGGACACGTGGCATGAGGATGGCCCTAGGGATGGTCTAGGGGTGGCCGAAACCACCCTAAAGGACAAAATGGGGTGGCCTGGCCACCCCATAATTTTTTCAATTTTTTTAGGGTTTATCGTTTTTGATTGTTGTTCTAATTATTTTTATTTTTTTAGGACATGTGCCAAATTGGCATTTTTTACGACATGTGGAGCCAAATATTTTTAGGACGTGGCATTTTTTGGGGGTGACACGTGACGGTCCGTTACTTTGGGCTAACATAATCTGACATAAGTACCAAGTTGGTCTTTTCCCATAACTCAAATACCATCTATTATACAATTTGTAATCTAGGTGAGAAAAAAGAAAAAAAAAAAACAAGTGAGAAACTTAGTACTAAAAAGGTAATTAACTCGAGTTTTTTTTTTTTATTTTAGTTTAGTTTTTCTTTTTCTTTTTTAAATAAGCTTTTTTAAAAAAAAAAAGTTTTTTATTTTTTATTTTTGTTTTTTGTTTTTTTATGTTTACACTTTACCCCCTCGAAGTAATTTATGTTTACACTTTACCCCCCGAGGGCATTTTCAAACTTTTTGGTTGAAAAGTGTCACGTGCCACGCACGTGACTAGGTTTCCGTCCAAAGTGACGGCCAAAATAAACGGATGGGTTTTTTTGTTATTGTGTTAAACTTTGAGGGGGTCAAGTGTCACTTTTTAAACATTGGACGTCAAAGTGCAAATGAGTGGATAGTTTAGGGGGATAAAGTGTATTTTCCCAAAAAAAGAAAAAATAAAGAAAAAGAAGAGAAAGAAAGTTATGCCATAGTTATTCATTTTGATGGGAATTTCAGTGAACTTTGAGATATTGAGACTTTGCAGATTGGAATTAATAGGAAGCTTCATATTTATGTGCTAGTTCACTTTACACTGTCTCGAACTTGTGATGACTTAGCTTGTCTTTTGTGAGTAATTAGATTTTAAAATTCCAATTTATTGTGAAGATGGAGTTTGTCTTTTTAAACTTGTCAATGAATGAAAATCATGGTTTTGAGTGACACTTCAATTTTTGGATAACATGAACTTTGTATAATGTTTGTGAGTAATATTTTCCATGAAAACCCTCATGAGACTTCACTTATCCTCTAGGGAATGCCTAGATGTTTAAAAGGCTTGTTGCATATGTTAAATGCAATTGTACATCCCATGAAAGATGGATTTATCTTTTTGTTTTTTGTTTTTCATTTTGTTTTTAGTTTCATAGCTAAGGGACTAGCAATATGTAAGTTTGGGGATGTGATAAGGGCCAAAATATTCATATTTTAGTCTTTAATATATATTTGCTAATTCCTTAGTTTTGTTAGTTTGCGCAATTTTATTTCCTTTTTGTATTTTCTTTGTTTTATAGGTCATGGAAGAAAAGAAAGCGTTTCCGGAAAAGTTTCAAGCTTAAAGGGAAAATTGGGAAGACCTAGAAGATATGGTTAAGCTTAACCAATCATAATAGATGACCTATATGATGTGGTTAAGTTTAATCAAATAAATAAAATGATTAAATCGGAATTTCTCAAATTGGAGTCAAAATCGGATTGGATTCAAATTTGAATTTTGCACACGTCTCGGTATTTTGACCTTAACTTTCCGCTCAAATATCCGATTGAAGTGATTCCAGAAGCATTGGAAAGCTAACTCAAAATGATACAAATCATTGCAGAATAGCATTTTCCTAATTCGGATGTGTGCTATGCCAAAATCGTCATGCAGGATAAGAGTGCAAATCTGGACGAATCCTATTCCGATTTGGACTTAGGTTATGTTTATCCTAATTGGACTAGGAGATAAACCTCAGAGTTTTCTAGGATTACTAGGGCTTCTAGGACTCTCCTAAGCCCTATAAATAGACCTCTAAGCCTCACAATACAATACACAATTTAGGACACAATTTTGGCGAGAGGAATTGGAGGCTATTTCAAGGAGTCATTTTTGGTTCTTTCTTTCCCTTTTCTTTTTAGTTTTATTTTAATTATGTGTAACTAAACTCCTAAGTAGGGCTAAATTGAAGCCCTAATTATGTTTATTTAGTATTTCAATATTGGCGCCTTTGTGATAATCATACTATGATGCTTAACTTGATTAATTCCTGTTTTATTGAATTCCTCATATGTGTGTGCCTGATCAACGTATGCATGTGGCATGGATTAGTTATATAAGTCAATTTGGATGATCGAATCCTGGGCTTAATAGAGTAACAAAAGAATTCCTCACGGGTTCTTCTGTTAATCAACGTGAAAAACCGGGAGTAGACACTCATGCCCTAGGTTCCATGTGTTTGTCGATTTCCACAAATTTATGGTTTCTTAAACAACTTAGTAGACACCCATGCTAAATCCTTTAAGAAAGAAAAGAATTAGAGTAGACACCCATGCCTAATTCACTGTTTAGGGAGATCAATAGCTTAAGAAATAGGCACCCATACCCTTAGGTTGGCAAACATTAGGTATTCATAATATGATTGGAACATTGGCATATTGATATATTATTAAGCATCATTAGTGGTGGATATCACAGCCCTACCTTTCCATTTATCTTTATTCCTTTTTCATAGTATCAATTTCATGACAAAGTTGATATTTTAATAAATTCTAAGCAAAATCAACAATCCTCGTGGGAACGATCTTGTACTTGTTGCACTATACTATCGTTTGATCTTGTGCACTTGATCTTGTGCACTTGCGAGTAAAACGTACCAATTATTATCTATTAATTTTGGTAGTATTTGGCTCAACACCGAGTAGGGTTCTATTGACCGAACATGAGTCAGGAATCGATGAAAACGGTCAAAACTTATGACAATTGCCAGCGTTTCGCCAATATCTCTAAACAACCCTCCAAAGAGTTAAGTTCAATTTCCTCACCCTAGCCTTTCTCGCAATGGGAGATGGATATAGTCGGATAGTTACCCAAAGGAAATGGGGTGTTCGGTTTGCAGTGGTAGTTGTGGATTACTTCACAAAGTGGGCAAAAGTTGAGGCCCTACATCACAGCTAAGAGCATCGAACGATTGCTATGGAGGAATGTCATTTGTCGATATGGCATTCTGGACGCATTCATTACGGATAATGGAAAGTAGTTTGTCTGTGATTCATTCCGAGAATGGTGTGCCATTCTCTATATCAGAAACTACTTTTCATCCCCGGGACATCCTCAAGCGAATGGGCATGTAGAGGCCACCAACAAGACCATCTTCAAAATTTTGAAGAAAAAGCTTGGCGATCACAAGGGAAACTGGGCTGAAGATCTCCCTAAAGTTCTTTGGGCGTACCGAACTACGAAGAGGATGCCAATTGAAGAAACCCCTTATGCTTTAGCTTTTGGAACCGAGGCAGTTATCCCAGTCGAGGTTGGGTCAAGCAGCTTCTGTGTAGAGACCTTTCAACCAGAGACCAATCATGAAGGCCTCAAATTACATCTCGATCTGTTGCAGGAGAAATGGGACAAGCCCAAGTAACCATGGTAGCATACCAAGAGAGAGTGGCTCGGTACTTCAATCAAAGGGTCAAGCACCGAAGCTTCAATCTGGGAGATTTGGTCTTGCGGAAGGTCACTATCGCCAACAAAGACCCATCAGAAGGAAATTTGGCTCCAAATTGGGAAGGGTCAGACACCACAGAACAGGAGCTTATCATCTCGAAGATTAGGAGGGTAAAGCACTACCAGGGCCCTGGAATGTCGAGCACTTGAAGAAGTATTATGTGTAGCCATTGTAATCTCAAATGAAGGTTATTTTTTATGTAACTCATAAAAATATTATCAATAAAATCTTCAAAATTATAGTGTCAAATAATGCTTCAATAAAATATTGCCAATTGGGCACTTACTTGGAAACATCGCCGAGGTGCTTTCCCGAGTGTAACTCGGAGAAATATCGCCAAGGCACTTTCCTAGTCGAAAATATCGTCGAGGTGCTTTCCCAGATTAACTCGGAGAAATATCGCCAAGATACTTTCCCAGACTTAGAAATATCACCATGGTGCTTTCCCGAGTCTAACTCAGAGAAATATCGCCAAGGCACTTTCTTAGTTAGAAACATCGTCGAGGTGCTTTCCCAAGTATAGCTAGCTCAGAGAAATATCTCCAAGATGCTTTCCTAAAAATCCATTGGTGATACATCGCCAAGTTGCTTTCCCAAGACTAACTTGGAGAAATATTGCCAAGGTACTTTCCCGAGGGTAACTAGACCTATTAAGAACATAAAGCCTCTGCAGTAGGATTGTTTAAAGGTTAAGTTACCTTGAGAAACACTGCTGAGAACATAAAGCCTCTAAAGTAGGATTGTTCCTTAAAGCATTTTCTTAGGTCAAGCACTCTGCCAAGCATTCTACCAGAGCATTTTGCCAAGCAATCACAAAATTTAAACTCTTAAGTTTTATTCTTAAGACTGAAGAGAAAATAGGAACAAGCGAGACATTGATGTTAAGCAAAAAACCTTTTCCTTATCACACCATCCAAAGATTTTCACAAGTCTTTAATCATGGAAGCGTTAACCTCGAAAACTTAATTGTTATCCGAATTAATGTCATATCAAACAACCCAAGGTTCTAGATCCCAAGAATCAGAACCGAAAGTTGTTTTAAACTTTAAACTTAGGTCGTTTTCAAAGAATTGCGAATGAAAGAGAGGAACGCAAGCAAGTTCAACTCAAACTGAAAATTTCTCTCTATTTGCAAGAAAAATAAATCAGCCGACAGTTTAAATAAAAAGATTTCATTAGTACAAACAGATACAAAATATTTCTTTAAACTAATCTTTGCCCTCAAGCGATACAATGTCTTCAACCTTAGGAGAACCAGCGTCATTAGATGATCCCTTCAACTTGGAAGCCTCACCAGGTTCAAGGTCGGTGAAGGGGTTATATCCGAGTCCGGTTATCCCTCGGGCATCAGGCATCACTTCTGATCCAAGGGTGGCTATCTCCTCTATAGAGGCAGTTGAAGGCACAATGTCATCGACCTTGACAGCCTCAAGGTCGATATCAAAACCGGGGTCCAAAGCCTAAGCTTGGAGGTCTCAAAGCCCAGAGAGATGCCTTAGGCCCAGCCAATATCTTGTGCCCACGAGGAAAAGGACAGCTGTCTGAAGTAGTTCTGGGCCTTGTCCTTAGCCACCTTCAGCTGGAACCTTGTCTTTGTAAGTTGGCCAGTGAGGAACCCCCGCCTGGACTCGGTGATCTCCAGCTTCTTCTTTGCAACCTCAGCTCTTGTCTGCTGGGCCTTAGATACCCTCTTGGGCTCCTTCAGCTTCTCGACATCCACAGACCGACTCTCTTCCAGCTGCCGAAGATCCTCTTTTACGGTCGAGTGATCCTCTTGAAGAGAATGCAACTCAGCCGTAAGCTTCTCAATCCGAGATTGTAGCTGGCCCGCAATAAGTAGCTCAGCGTCTTGATCAACCAACAGATCCTTCAGCCTTGCCACATTAGCCTTAGAGTGGGCCAGCTTATTCTTTAAATCCTCATTCTTGGCAACCGAGGATTGCAGAGACTTCCTGGCATCACAGTATAGGAGAATCGACCGCATGACACCTTGTCATAGATCAGAGAATCAGTCAAAATATTGTATTAGTAAAAAATTGAAATTGAAAGAGAAAACGAGCTTACATTAAGCTGCTAGTAGATCATTGACTCGGCCATACCAAGAGCTGAGTGATCGC
This sequence comes from Corylus heterophylla, assembly GCA_016403345.1. Taxonomy (NCBI): domain Eukaryota; kingdom Viridiplantae; phylum Streptophyta; class Magnoliopsida; order Fagales; family Betulaceae; genus Corylus; species Corylus heterophylla. The sequence continues at coordinate 14,227,712 of CM028142.1, read as the reverse complement.
GGGTACCAGTCAACTACTCATGAGGAATTAAGTCCACGAGAGCGTTAAACGGCTTCCCCAGTAGGTCACCACCGAATTTAGACATGGGCTCGCTGTTGTTACAAATATCTACCTAAATTAATAGGCAAATAATTGTATGTTTTACCCGCAAGTAGTGTACGAGGTCAACATAGTAGTATAGGGTGCAAGTACGGGGTCATTCCCACAAGGATTGCTAATTTTGCTTAAAATTAATTCCAAAAGTAAAACAAAACAAAGATAGAATTTTGATTTGATGATAAAAAAAAAGATAGGGCTTTAATATCCACCACTAATTATATTTAGATAATATATGCCAATGTTTGGATCATGTTATGTATATTTAATGTTTGTCAAACTAAGGGCATGGGTGTATACCCTTTAAGCTATAGATTTTCTTAAGCAACGAGTTAGGTATGGGTGTATACTCTAACTCTTCTCTTTCTTAAAGGATTTAGCATGGGTGTACTAAGTTGTTCTTTAAGAAAGCATATATTCTATGAAAATCGACAAACACATAAGGCCTAGGGCATGGGTGTATACTCCCGGTTCCTCATGTTGATTAACCCAAGAACCCGGTGTGGATTTCTTTTGTTACTTTTATTAAACCCAGGACTCGGTCATCCAAATTTGTTTAACTAACTAGTCCATACGACATGTATATGTTGATCAGGCACACATATGAGAAATTTATGAAAAAAATAATTAATCAAGTTAAATATCACAACATGATCATCACAAGGGCGCCAATATTGAATATTAACTAAACATAACTAGGGCTTCAATCTAGCCCTACTAAATAAATTAGATACACATAAGTTTGATGTTAAACATCTTCATAAAATAAAATAAAATAAAGGAAAAGAATAAACCCGAAACTTGAACTTGAAGGACTCCAATTCTTCTCCTTGGAAAGTATGTCTATTCTAGAGGCTTAAGAGTTTATTTATAAGCCTTAAGAATACTCTAGAAACCCTAAAAATCGTAGGGTTTGAGCCCTAGTTCGCAATAAGTTACAAAACCCTAAAAGTTGCACTTTCCATAACAAGGTTGGTGGCTGACTTGCCCATCATGCACGGGTGCGCTCGATCGTAGCCAGTGTGCGATCGATCACAGGCTTATGATCGATCCTCTTCGTGCTGGCGCTTGATCGCGGGTGCCTTGTGCGTTGGGGTCCTCGCCTATAGTGCGCTCGATCGCAGCTCCCCTGCGATTGATCGCACTACCAGAGCCTTCCAATTTCCCAAAATAGCTCTTTTTAAGTCCAAAACTTCTGAGATTGCTTCTTTTTCTTCCAATGACCTACAAAATCAAGGAAAACACAAAAAAAAACTAAAATGACATAAATTAACTGAAACTAAATGATTAAAACATGTAAGTTAAGGGCTAAAAATATGAATATTTTAGCACTTAACACACCATCAAACTTACATATTGCTAGTCTCTTTGCAATACAGAACTAAAAACAAGATGAAAAACAGAAAACAAAAAGATAAATCCATCTTTTACGGGATGTACGATCACATTTAGCGTATGCAACATGCCTTTTAAACCTATAGGAATTCCCTAGAGGACGAGTGAAGTCTCGTTAGGGTTTTCCAAAAATGTTACCCACAAACATCATGCACAGTTGATGTTATTCCAAAAATTAAAGCATCACTTCAAGATCATGATTTTCATTCATTAACAAGCTTAAAAAGATGAACTCCTTCTTCAACAATGAATTGGAATCTCAAAGTGCAATTATTTACAAAGGACATGCTAAAACATTACAAGTTTGAAAATAGTGTAAGGTGAACTAGCACAAAATTATGAGTAATGTTAAAATATCTCCAATGTGTAATATCTCCATATCTTAAAATTCATTGAAATCCCTATTAGAATGAACAACAATGGCATATTTCTTTTTTTTTTTTTTTTTTCTTGAGTCAGGTTGTGCAATGTTTGATTCCCTTAAGCTTTCTAATTGACCCATGTAGCGAGTGTTAAGTCAATGACTCTCAAACCAGATGGTTTTAGGGCATTAGGTGTAGAGACACTCCTAAGGACCTATTAACTCGCGTCAAAAAGCTACAAAACCAAACTAACTATGACATTAATCAAATCAAAATTTTTCACCTTTTGATGTGAACACTCAATGCTTTAAGGCAAGAGGTCCAGTTACTCAGTGAAAAGCTTGTCAATGAAACACACAAAAATAAAATAACATGATAAACTATGGGGTGCCTCCCATGAGCACGAAGTTTAACGTCTTTAGCCAAATAGTGGTCCCTACTCAATGCTACCCAAAAGATGATGGTCCAGATGGTGGTGGCAACCGGCTGAGAATGGATTGCATCAATTCTTCTAAGGCAGCTAGTCTTTTATCCATCAGGACTTTGTCCTCCCGAGCCTCTCTTCTCTGATCAGCCAACTCTCTCTGAATGCCGGCTATTTCTTCACTGAGTGAGCGATACTATGCTGCTTGAAAATGATCGGGGCCTCCGCCTCTACTGCGGCTGGCTCGGCTACGGGTTCATCTTCTGCCATCGGCTCGGCCTCATTCTCTTCCACGCCTGCTGCTGGTGCTGAGGGTACCCAGGGCATATGGGAGCAGCTCTTGTTCCATTGGCGAATGCCAAACATAGGGGTAGTGGTAACTGGCTCATCAGCCGCGGTGCCCTTGATGCCTTTCTTCCAGAGGATATAAGTGATTAAATATGGGAACGGCAACCCCCACGAGTGTGTGGACTCAGCTCCTCCAATGTGCACTCCATTCCAAAATTTGTGAATTTGGTTCCAGATGATATCAGGAATGGAACACCAAGCATCTTTATGGAAGGCGTAAAGTGTCTGGAGAAATTGGTCCCGCCTTTGAGTTTTGTGCCCCAAGGGAAAATCATTGCAGTGCAATATAGAGTCCACAAACCAAAGCCGTGGAGGTAGCTTGGACCGGCTGCCGGCATTATGATGGGCGTCGGTATATTGCCCTTGGCACATGTCCTCAATGATTTTCGTCACATAGAATCTGGGCGGTTGCTCGACAAGTTGTGCTGCTTCTGGAGGGTGCTCATCATTACATTGGAGTGCAGCGGCAATGTTGGCTCTTGTTACTTCAACAGCTCGGCCTTGCACTGTGGAAGAGAGGGCAGCCAGCTTGTTGCAATCATGGGACAGGTGGGCATAGAATTCAATCACCAATCTTCTGTAGCCAGTGGAGATGACCGGCTTGAAAAGCTTCTTGAGCCCCCGACGCTTGAACTTGGCGACCGCCCATTGAGTTGCCTCAAGGTTTTGAAAATCTTCTCTTATGACAAAAGTTGTTTCAAACAGCAGCTCCCGCTCCTCAAAAGTGGGCGCACTACAAAAATGGTGATAATTTTTTACCGTGAGTTTTTGACGTGTCAATGGTATTGACACGTCAAAAACCTCTTTTGACGTGTGGTTTTTTACGTTTATCAACGGTCAAAAGGGTGGGTGTCAAAAATCCCAGATTTTTGACGTGTCTACAGTGACACGTCAAAAACTTTTGACGTGTCGGGAGTAACACGTCAAAAAAAATATTTTTGACGTGGTAGTGTTGCCACGTCAAAAACATTTTTGACGTGGCAAAACTGACACGTCAAAAAATTTTTGATGTGCTAAAATTCAGCATGTCAAAATTTTTTAACGTGGCTGTTTTGCCACGTCAAAAATTTTGGCCATTAAAATAATTTTTTAATTAAAAAATTTATTAATTTAAATTATTTTTCAATTAAAATAATATATATATATATATATATACACTGGTCACTCTCTCTCTCTCCCCAAGCTCTCTCCCCAAGCTCTCTCCTCTTCTTTTCTCTTTTCTCCATTTTGGTTACTCCCCATTTTGGTTACTCCCACCGATTTTAGTTACCTCCCAAAGCTCTCTCCTCTGTTCTTTTCTCCATTTTCTTACTCTCTCTCTTCTTTCTTCTTTTCTCTTTTCTCCATTTTCGTTACCCCCAGCTCTCTCCTCTCTTATTTTCTCCATTTTCTTACTCTCTCTCTTCTTTTCTCTTTTCTCCATTTTAGTTCTGCTCCCAGCTCTCTCCTCTCTTCTTTTCTCCATTTTCTTACTCTCTCTCTTCTTTCGTTCATTTTCAAAAGCTGAAAACCAAAAATCTTCAAAAATCAAAACCAAATCAAAAATCAACCTGAAAAATCAAAACCCAAACCCAAAAATCTTCTTATCTTCTATTCTTCTTCTTCTTTTCCTTTTTTTTTTTTTTTTTTTTTTTGCAGATCTACTTCTCTTCTCCTTTTATTTTTCTTCTTTTTCTTCTTCCCTCTAGAGGGAGCTGGCCGGCTGCAGAGAGAAGCTAGGGAGATTGAGAGAGAGAGAGAGAGAGAGAGAGTTGAGTCTGGAAATGAGAGAAAAATGACCAAATATATAAAAGAATTATAAAGGGGAAAAAAGAGGGAAAGAAGATAGGAAAAAGAGGGAAAAAAAGTTAAAAATCCCGCTTTTTTTTTTAGTGACATGCTAACATTTAACACGTCAAAAATTTTTGACGTGCTATAATTAACACGTCAAAAAAAGTTTTTTTTTTCCTAGCAAAAATAATTTTTGACGTGCTGGTTTTAGCACGTCAAAAATTTCTGACGTGCTAAAAGTTACACGTCAAAAATAAACCAGATTTAAAAAAAAAAAAAAAAAAAAAAGAAATTAAACAGTAATAATTTCTAACATCTTTGGGTTTAACACGTCAGAAATTTCGACGTGCAAAACCCAACACGTCAAAAACTATATATATATATATATATATATATATATATATATATACACATATAATCAACACAGAAGATAAACCAATTAAAAAAAAAAAAAAAAATTGAAACAGTAATAATTTTTGCCATGCTGGGTTTTGGCACGTCAGAAATTTCTAATGTGCCAAAACCCAGCACGTCAAAAACACTCTCTCTATATACATATAATCAACAGAATGGTTATCTATGGTTATATATAGACATACGTCTATAACCATTCAGATCAGAATGGTTATAGTATATATATATATATATATATATATATATAATAACCATTAATAATTATAATACCTAATTATAATTATCATTCTAATAAAAAATAAATCAGATTAAAAAAAAAAAAAATTGAAACAGTAATAATTTACGACGTCTTTGGTTTGACACGTCGAGAAATTTCAACGTCTTGAAACCAACACGTTAGAAACTATATATATATATATATATATATATATATATATATATATATATATATATATAATCAACACAGAAAATAAACCAATTAAAAAAAAATTGGAGCATAATAATTTAATTTCGTCGTTTGGGTTTTGTACGTCGAAATTTCTGATGTGCCAAAACCCAGCACGTCAAAAACTCTCTCTCTCTCTCTATATATATATATATATATATATATAATAACCATTAATAATTATAATTATCATTCTAATAACAACAAAATATCATCACCCCACCTTTGTTAGCTAACCGTCTGATCTAACCACATTTCCTGGCATACATTAATATATAGCATGATTATGTTTAATTAGTGTACATTAATTAATTATATAATATACATGTGATATTAATTGGCATGCATGTGATATATATATATACGTACGTATACATATATACCAAGTAATTTATACTAATTAATATGATAAACTTAATTTTTCTATCCAATCAAAATTAATTTTTTATGCCAATTAAAATTAATTATTTTTTAATACATATTTTTTATATCAATTATTAACAAATTATTTACAACTAAACAATTTATTTTTTTTGACGTGCTGGTTAGACACGTCAAAAACTTTTAACGTGTCAAATTAACACGTCAAAAGTTTTTGACGTGTTAAATTAACACGTCAAAAGTTTTTGACGTGTTAGGATTACACGTCAAAAACTTTTGACGTGTCAAATAGGCACGTCAAAAACTTTTGACGTGTTAAAATACAACACGTCAAAAACATATAAAATTATATTTAATTATATTATATAATTTAAATTATAATAAATTATATTTATTCTAATTTTATTAAGATTATATATTAAATTATAGTTCTATTAAAATTATATTTACTCTATCATATAATTTCTATTAAAAATTATATTTATTCTATTATATAATTTTTTTTCTTCTTATATGTCCACATTATCTATACAACACAATTACAATTAATTAGAGAATAAATAAATTAATATTCTAGATATATAGATAATTAGATGTATCCATTCACCGACCACATATTTTGTGTTGGCCGAGTTAATGTGAGGTTTGTGGGTCTTATAAAATAAATGTATTGAGTAGTTTTAATATATATTTTTAAAAAATTAATATGGCTAGCTATCATATTAATATTATAACTAAATTGATATATGCATGATAATATTATGTTCAAATTAATATTAATGAAATTGTTGAATTAGATGCATGCATGTGATAATTATATTAATTAGCATACAATATATAAAATGAGCATGCATATATACAACAAACACACACACACACACACACACACACACATATATATATATATATATATACATGTGATATTAATTGGCATGCATGTGATATATATATACGTACGTATACATATATACCAAGTAATTTATACTAATTAATATGATAAACTTAATTTTCCTATCCAATCAAATTTAATTTTTTATGCCAATTAAAATTAATTGTTTTTTAATACATATTTTTGATATCAATTATTAAAAAAATTATTTACAACTAAACAATTTATTTTTTTTGACGTGTTGGTTAGACACGTCAAAAACTTTTGACGTGTCAAATTAACACGTCAAAAGTTTTTGACGTGTCAAATTAACACGTCAAAAGTTTTGGCGTGTTAGGATAACACGTCAAAAACTTTTGACGTGTTAAAATACAACACGTCAACAATATTTTTTTTGACGTGTCTACTTAGACACGTCAAAAGTTTTTGACGTGGCAAACATAAGTTACTGTTTGCCACGTCAAAAAACATCTATTTTTTTGTAGTGGCGGGAGAGAAGTGGCTTGGGCTTCGGACCCCCGGGAGGACGAAGCTCGAGTTCTTGGCATGATGAACTTGATTGGGAACTTTTGTCGAACACCTGATATGTACTGTGATGACCAAGGTTGCTAAGACACGGCAACAACTGCCCAAAATCCCCTGCAAAACAATAAAACCCAACACAGAGAGGCAATGTGGGTGGTCAATTGCAGAAAATGATGAAAAAAAATGGAGAGTGGGTCTAAGGGGATTTAGGGTTTTGAAGGTTGATGGTGCGATGATGGTGGTGGCCACAGGTGAGAATGGGCACGTGTAGGTGCAAATGCGGTGCGGTGGTGATTGTTTAAGGCCGGTGGAAGTGAGGAAAAGTGGTGGTGTGCCGGTGGAGGTGGAGTTGCAGTGAGGGGTGTGGGTGAGGTGTGTATGGCGCAGGGGAAAGTGAAGTGAAAGTGGGGAAACAATGACCTAAAATAGGTCATGTGGCTTGCTGCTTGAGTGCGCTCGATCGCATGCATGGTGCGCTCGATCGCACTCGTGCAGTAGTGTGTGTATGTGGGTGATGTGCACTCGAGCGCGCACAAGGTGCGCTCGATCGCACTAACAGACTGTATAAAGCCAAAAATTGATCACTGCGCTCGATCGCATACAGGTTGCGATCGATCATAGTAACCGTATGTGAATTTTTTTTTTTTTTTAAATGCATATTGTATAACAACACAAAATATAAGTGAGAACACTACGAGTATGTCAGAAAAGTATGGAAATTGACGTGATGGGAAACAAAGATGGAAAAGTGTACCGCCTTCAGTGGCCTCAGTACCACTGTTCTGAATAGATGCACTTGAGCTCCTAGACTGCTCAAACGCTTCTACTTGTAGCTATAGTGCTACTAGTATGGAGAGCTGCACTTGAGCTCCACAGAATGTGGCTCAAGTGCCCTTGGTGGTGCAGGGACAGGACTTTCTTTATAGGTCAATGATTTCAGTCCCCCATAGGACTCCTTGGCACGCTTTATGTGATGATGGTCCTTGGGTCTTTTCTTGTGGAGCTTGGTGTCCTCATTTGCTTCATACCTCAATTCGTCCCGTTCATCTAGGTGCAGCTTTCTCTTGGCACTTGAATATGGTGGGAAGGTTTTAAGGGGGTGCTTTGCTCCACTGATGTCCTCAGTAACATCTGCATAGACTGGCCCAATGTCCTGCCTTGTGAACTTGTGAGTGAGGGAGGTCTTTACTGGATCTTTATGTGGGTCCTGTAAAACTAGCTCACCTTGGATCATACAAACATCAAAACATTTAAAATCATCTTGAAGTAATTGCATTGTATCAAATATTTTGAACTCTATTGTCTCACCATTCACCTTCATACTTACAGTACCCTTTTTCACACCCATTGTAGTATTAGCAGTTCTCATAAAGGGTCTTCCTAAGATGATAGGCAAGGGTGATGGCATAGGGGATTCTTCCACATCTAACATAATGAAGTCAGCAGGTAAAATAAATGTACCTACTTTTACCAACACATCCTCAAGTATACCTCTTGGTCTTTTGATGCTTCTGTCTGCCAATTGTAAGGTGACAGAGGTTGGTTGAAGATCCCCCAAACCTAGCTCTTCATATACTGTGTAAGGCAGCAAATTTACCCCAGCTCCCAGATCCAGCAATACATGCTCAAAATGATGGTCTCCTATCCTGTAAGGAATGGTAAAACTACTCGGATCTGTTAGCTTTGGTGGTAATTTCCTTAACAAAACTGCACTTACCTCCTCTGTTAGGGCCACTGTCTCATGCTCCTGAACCTTCCTTTTGTTAGTGTAACAATCCTTTAAGAATTTAGCATATAAAGGAATCTGCTTAATTGCATCTAATAAAGGAATATTGATTTTTACTTTCCTCAAGGTCTCAAAAATATCCATGAGTTGCTTTTCTTTCTTTGGTTTGACTAACGTTTGAGGGAAGGGTAGTGCATTCACCTTCTCCATTTTGTTTACCTTGGAAGTTGATGCTTCATCTGGAGATGCTTGAGGTGGCTCTTCAGTTCCTATGACCTTGCCATTTCGAGGCTGTGATGCGCCATTCTTGATGACCCCTGGATTGGGTATTGTTTGGGTTGGAAATTCTCCTGCTTTCTTTCACTCACGATAGCTAATAATATATATATATATATATATATATATATATATATATATATATATATATATATATATATATATTCTTCACTATCCAATTGATTATTCTTGAATTTAAAATTTCATGATCTTGCAAGCCAAATGCTAATCAAGGATGAGTCCACACAAGGGCAGTTTTGTGATTGCCAATGAATTTTCATTTCACTTCACATCCCTTCGCGTTTCCTTTTTTTATTTTATTTTATTTTTTATTTTTATTTTTCTTTTAACAAAATTGGAGGAAGAGATCAGACTAGCTATTTTATTTGGACGTGACTATAATAGCACCTGTTCACTAAGTATCGCTTAAGAGGGGTATAGACAATAAGAATCGTAGACGCCCTCTTAGAACTGATTGAGCAATAGTTTAACACCAATCCATGAAAAATTATGTGAATTTGTGATATTTTGTATGTTTGTATTTTGCTATTAAAGAGTAGATTTGTAAGAAACAATGATATGGTTGCGATTATATATGTTTATTAGTAATTAATTATTTTGTATTATGTTTTTTTATGTCTATGATTATGATTTCTTTTAATCTATATTTAATTTATTATCAAGTGGCACCAAATTTGGTTTTGTTTTTTTAAAAAAAATTGGTATTAAAATAATTTCTTTCGAATAAACCTAGTATTCAATTTTGTGCCAGGAGTGAGAGATTTTGGCACATAAAAATGCCAGAGTGAGAGATTTTGGCGCATGAAAATATGCCAATAAGCTATAAATCCTAACATATTATCATTTTTTGGACACTCAACTGTCATTATTTACTACCAAGAAATATATACTTTCTGGCATTTAATTATTGCCTGCCTAAACAAAAACCTTTTTATAGTGCCACTAAAAATTCTAATAACATTCAAGCCAATAGCTATCATCGTTCCGATTGCTGGAATGCCGAATTTGCAGAATATTAAGACAAGAAGGTGACGCAAAGCAAGTTGATGGCTTTCTTGTTTTTTTGTTTTTGTTTTTTGTTTTTTGTTTTTTTGTAGTTGGCAAGAAAAGTAATATAATATAAATAGGGTTTAATAATAATTTAATGATGCTGGGAAAACCCAGCCTAGGTGGTGGCGTCCAACCTAGTTGTGGGCGTGTCTGTATGTCATTTTTTTCCTCCTAACTAATACACTTAATAAATTATAAACAAAAAGACAAAAAAAAAAAAAAAAAAAAAAAAAAGGAAAAAGAAAAAAGAAAAAAAAGAAAGTTAAATAATACAATGATGTCTGCATTCCTTTGAAATAGACATCTCACCGACGGTGCTCCCACAGCTTTCTTATCGAGAATTCTAATGCAAAATTTTTATTTATTTATTTTCATTGGTTTTGGCGCAATTAACATTGTTTTGGTGATAAAATATTTCAGGAGGAGGAGATGTAAGGGTGTTCATAATGTGAAATGGATTGGAAATGCCAATAAGATGAGCTCTAGTGCATACAAGACTATTATATTATAATTTTATTTATTTTTTTAATTTTAATTGTTTGAAATGATGCTGAACTTCCATTGCCAATATAAAGAACAAGTATATTGCTTGGACATTACACTTTCACTAATACAACTAGGGTATCTTTCATCCACACTTCTCAATGGATTGTTGCACTAAAGCCTTCCCAACTTTTCCTCTTGGAAGGTTCGGAAGATTTATGAAAGTGCTAATTTCTATGTCCACCATATGACATTGGGATATACGATACAATTAGAATTCACTTTGATTGCATTCCTACCTTCTTTTCTCCCTCCTTACCCCATCTGTAGTGGAAAAGATCCATCCCTTAGCTTGCTTTCTTTTTCTGTTTGTCTGTTTTTAGTTGTTAGATGTACTTTAAAAAAAAAAAAAAAAAAAATGAAAATGAAAAGAGGTTATACAAAGTTTTAATAAAACGAGAGGTGGTTTTACAAAATGAGTTCCCTCCTCTTCCCCCCACGAAAAAAGGTGAACGAATTTTGAGAGGAAAAGCAACCAATTTCCCAGTCTAGCACTACCTTTTGAAAACTTTTGGAAAAAAAAGCTACAATAAAACCAAAACAAAATAAGAAATGGAAAACTTATAAACCCTCGAAAGTCGATGCTTATTACTCTTTTTGTGCATGCAAGTGTGCGGGAGCAAGAGAGATAAATCCCATGACATTATCAAGAGGTATTTTGCTATGCAAGCAAATTTATTGCATTAAGTACAACAAAATAAGAGTTTAACTAACTGATCACAACTAGCAAACTTATTCAACCATCAACATATTCAGACCATGGGATGATGAGGCGAGGGAACTCTTAGCTGAATTAAGTCTACAAGAACTGGTCAAAATTTAGAACTTCACTCATGCATGCTTTAGATTTAGGGTTTTGTTCTACCACCTTGGTCATGAAGAACAAATAATGAGCATTTCTACTCCACCATCGAGTAACTGTGAATGAACCAAGACAATCATGGTGGACCGGTCACTCCAGGGAAGAGTTCGGTTAATTTATTGAAAAGATCCATAACCTGGAATTGGAAAGAAAAAGGAAAAAAAAAGACATAAGTTTATTATTTTGATGAGAGAGAACAAAGGACAACTCTTGGACTAAGAAAAGAATACTAAGGACAAAGGTCAGAGAAGCGGTATTAGAACAATACAAACAAGACAGGGTGGTGTGAGACAAATAATGGCTCCAAATATAATACATTTGAGACTTGAGAAATGTTTTTAATTAAGGTTACTATAGGATGTATATTTTAATACTGTGAGAATTTTGAATTGGTGGATGCATAGTTTAATTTTAAAGAAAAAAATGGAGTTGAATTTGTATTCTTATAGAAGCATTAATTTAAAAGCAGATAATTTTAGGAATGAAAAATCATGTTTAAGGTAAAAAAATGTTTGGCCTTACCTCCTTGTCATTTTGATATTTTGCAATGCTCAGTGGGTTCTGTGAACACTGGAAAGGCAACATAATGTTAGAGAGTTGGTGTTAAAGATTAAAAAAGTGCTTCAGGTAGAACATACATCCATGATTGCTGCTTGGACTCTTGGGTTTTGAAAGGCCTGGGCAACTTCAGGGTTGGCCATTATTTTTGCAATAGTTTCTTCAGGTGAAAGCCCAATTTGATCTGCAAAATGTAAAATAGAAGCAGAATTAAAAAGGGAAGTTAAAACAGAATGCTGAACATCCACCCAAAGAGGGTTTGCCATGATTACACACTCTAATGGAACTTTATCCAAACAGAAATGTGAAACAGAGAAAAGTAAACCTTATGAGATACTTAGAAGTATTCAATAAATTTAAGTCAAATCTCTAAAATACTCTTGTAGTAATACCAATCTTAACATAACAATGGATGGTGGGTCAAAGGTCACTGGTGCAGTTTTGTATACACATGGTTACAACTACACCCAGAAAGGTTATTATAGACATATTAAGAAAGCTCTGCTCTACCATTTTGAGTGATGAAGCAGTTAAGTGAAAGTGCTTATTTACAAAGGTACTATGCACCATTTGAATATATAATGTGAAAGATCATTTATTTTCGACAAGAGTGAGATTTCTATCCATTTGCCTCCAATTACAACCAAACTAAGAGTCTGAGTTAGTCATTGGCAATCAGATCATGCAAACCCACCATAGTGGATATCAATAGTTATTAGGGATAAATGCCCAGTCCACATGATGACACCCCCATAATCTGCAACGCTACGAGATATGACATTAAGTTTATTTTCTTGAAAACAAACAATATCCACCTTCCAATCTCTGAGCAAGTTCCTAACCTTCAGACATTTCTTCCCCTCTTTCAACTTTCAAGGTTATGAACCAAAACAAATCCACAATCTTATGAATCAAGTCCACAGCTATCCTTATCAAATACTACTAGCTACGAATTTCAACTGGACAATGCAATTCTCTCCATGGGGGAAGGCTTTGTGGAGATTGGTTGTGGATTTTAAATATGACAGCATGTACTATGGAGGGTGGTGATCTAATGCTGTCAATGGATGTTTCGGGGTTAGGGTGTGGAGAAATATTAGGAGGGATGGAGGGATTTCTCTATATTTATTAGATTTGAGGCCTGCAATGAGTTCTAAGATCTAATTTTAGCATGATGTGTGGTGTGTGGATCAGGCATTGAAGGCAGCTTTCGGGGAGTTGTTTAGCATAACTTGCTTTTAAGGAGGCTTCAGTGGTAGATCATTTGCAATTTTCTAATCACACTTTATAGTGGAACATCACCTTTATTAGATTAGTGCATGGCTAGGAGGTGGATTCAATTACCTCGTTCTTTCACTTTTTGTATTCACTTAGGTTGAAACTGTTAGTTAGATACGGCAGATATATCATATATATTTAGCCATAAATAATCTATCTAGTTATGGCATGTTTTTGTATTATAGCTATAGTATCTTGTAATTAATAGGTAGATTTTAGTTGCCTTATTTGTTCTCCTATATTGCTGTAATCGCTGAGATACAGCCTGTAATTAGCTAGACAATTCTTATATAAAATGAGAAACCTCACATTGAGAGGTATTCAGTACAATTGACAGAAACTAGGTGGTGAGAATAAGGTTTGTTCGATTCGTTCGAAAAGGCGGATTTTTGAGGTTAGATCTTTTTACAATGGGTAAATTCCTCCCGATGACTCTCATTTTCCTTGGAAGTGCATTTGGCGGAATAAGACTCATTTGAAAATAACATTCTTTGTATGGACCATAGGCTTTAGGGAAGATCCTAACTATAGATAACTTGAGAAAGAACACATCATAGTGATGAATTGGTGTTGTTTGTGTAAGAAGAGTGGGGAAAACACTGATCATCTATTGCTCCATTACGAAGTAGCTAGAGAATTATGGGAATCGATCTTCCATTTATTCAAAATAGAGTGGGTCATGCCTCAACGGGTTGTGGACTTATTGGAGAGGATAGTTTGGAAAACAGTGCAATATAGAAGTTTGGAAAATGATTCGTCTGTCCTTAATGTGGTGTATTTGGAGAGATGCTCGAAACTTCAAAAATAGTTAGAGGACACTGACAATATCAAAAGACGTTATGTTCAAATCTCTTCGTGTTCGGATAGCTGCCTACAACTGTTCTCGTTTTTCTAAATGCTTAGAATTTTTTGATATGTGTTCTTTTTGTTAATTGGATGTTTCTTTTGTCTGAAGATTTCAAGGGTGGTTAGTCTTAAGGATTTTCGATCAATTAGTCTTGTGGGTGGCATCTACAAAATTATTGCTAAAGTTTTAGGTAACAGGTTGAGATTGGTATTGGAGAAGATTATTTCCAAGTCTCAGAACACTTTCATCAAGAGAAGATAATTTCTAGATTCCTGCCAATAAATGCATTGATAGCAGAATCAGATAAGGGGAAATGGATGTGCCATGCACATTGGATATAGAAAAAGCTTATGATCACAGTAACGGGGATTTTTTGTTGTGCATGTTGAGTGGTTTTGGAGAGATGGTGTTCTTGGATAGCTCATTGCTTATGTTTAGTTCGCTTTTCTATTTTGGTGAATGACACTCCTACCCATTTTTTTGGTAGTTATTGTGGTCTGAGACAAGGGACCTTACTGTTTGTTGTTGTTATGGAGACTTCAGGTAAGATGATCTCAGCTGCATTGAGGGGAGGCCTTTTATTTGGCTTTTATGTGGGGCATTGGAATGCTGGAGGGATCGATATCTCTCATCATTTGTTTGCGGATGTGATAAGTACTAAAATATTTATATTTTCAACCCTTAACTTGCATGTTTTAATCCTTTGGTTTTAGTTAATTAGGCCATTTTAATTCTTTTTTGTGTTTTTGATACTTTTGTAGGCTTTTGGAAGAAAATGAAGTAAATCTAAGCGATTTGGGCTCAAAGAGAGACGAAAAAAATTGGAGCTCCCTGACACTGCGATCGATCACAGGATACCTGCGATTGAGCACAGTACCCAAGAGGACACAGTACAAATCAGGCTAGGAGCGATCGAGCGCATGACAGAAGAAGGATCGATTGCAGACCTGCGATCGATCGCACCCGTGCGCAGGAGACACATCAAGTGGCGGCTAGAATGTCCCTCTTTCCATATTAGGGTTTTCTAACTCCCAATTGTAATAGGTTTCAAAACCCTACGAAATCCCGAAGGTTACTACTTTGTCAAGGACTTCTAAAACCTATAAATAAACCCTTAAGCCTCTAGAATAGATATACTTTGTAAGGAGAAGAAGAATAGCTCTTGAAGTTCAAGTCTCGGGTTTATTCTTTTCTTTTCTTTTCTTTTCTTTTATGAAGATGTTTTACATCAATTTTATGTGTAGCTAATTTAATTAGTAGGGCTAGATTGAAGCCCTAATTATGTTTAGTTAATATTTCAATATTGGCACCCTTGTGATGATCTTGTTGTGCTATTTAACTTGATTAATGCCTACTTGCATGAATTCCTCATATGTGTGTGCCTGATCAACATATGCATGTGGTATGGACTAGTTAGTTAAATTAATTTGTATGGTCGAGTCCTGGGTTTAACATAAGTAACAAAAGAATCTATACCGCGATTCTTGGGTTAATCAACATGGGGAACCGGGAGTATATGCCATGCCTTAGGTCTCATGTGTTTGTCAATTATCATAAAATATATGCTTTTCTAAGGAACTTAGTATACATCATACTAAATCCCATAGAAAATAAAAGAGTTAGAGTATACGCCATGCCTAACTCGTTGCTTAGAAAAATTTATAACCTTAGGAGTATACGCTATGCCCTTAGGTTGACAAACATTAGATATGCATAACATGATCAAAGCATTGACACATTGTTATATTAGCTAAATATAATTAGTGGTGGATATCAAAGCCCTACATTTTATTATCATCACTTAAATAATCAATCTTTGTTTTACTTAAGGAATTTATTTTTAAACATAAATTCAGCAATCCTCGTGGGAATGATCCTGTACTTGCACCATATACTACTATGTTGACCTTGTGCACTTGCAGGTAAAATGTACAATTATTTACCTATTAATTTAGGTAAATATTTTGCACATCAGGATGACACCTTGATTCTCTGTGAGGTGGATTTAGATCACCTTTGTCCTCTACGGTGCTAGTTTTTATCTTTTGAAGCTATTTCAGGTCTGAAAATTAACTTGGCCAAGTCAGAATTGGTCCCTGTTAGTAATGTCAATAATGTAGAAGGTCTGGCATGCATCTGGGTTGCAGGGTTTCATCTTTGCCTAAAAAGTATCTTGGTCTTCTGTTGGGTTCTTTTTTTAAGGCCAAATCTATTTGGGATGGCATTATTGAGAAGATTGAGTGTCGTTTGGCTAGTTAGAACCAGGTGTACCTGTCTAAAGGAGGTAGGATAATCTTGATTAAGAGTACCTTGTCTAATCTACCTACTTATTTCTTCTCTTTTTGCCCTCTCGGTTAGAGTTGCTAGGTGCATTGAGAAGTTACAACGAGATTTCCTTGCTTTTTTTTTTTTTTATAGGTAATCAAAGTGCTTAATAAAACAAGGTGTAAGGCGCCCCTAAGTACACCGGAAGTATACACAAGGATATCAAGCAAAAGAAAAAAAAAAAGACCCAAAACCCACAAAGCAACCCAAAACAGACAAAACCCAAGACCCGCAAAACAAAACCAACACCCCACCAAAAAAGACCTACAAACTCTTGCATTTACCGCGATTGGAGCCCTCATAATTGATAGAACTCTCCAAGCTCTTCCATTCGCTCATTCCTTCTGACTTAGAAGCACAAACAGACTTCAATGATTCTCCTAGCTCTGAGAGAGGTGGGACCACCCCTGGCCTAAACAAGGAAGGGGGATCACTAGACAAACCCTCCAAAAACCCGACGAGAACAACGAAAGAGCAACTGCTTCATCCACTGCCCTTTTGGACAGCCTTGGGGGCGACTCACACAAGATCCGATCCAAGGGCATTGCAGGGGGGAAAAACATCCAAGGAGAAAGGATAGTCATCTTCCATCCTAACATCCCCATTATCCTCATAAGTTGCAACGAGATTTCTTGTGGGAAGATTTGAGTGAAGAGTTCTCACTTGGTAAGTTAGCCCAAGGTATGTTCTCTAATTTCTATGGGTTTTATAGGGGTCCGATATTTGCTTATTTTCTACTGGAGTTTTCCAAGGGAGTGGTAATGGTGTTGTGTGTATGAGAGAGAGGCTTTGTGGAGAATGGTGATGGACTTTAAATATTGTATTCAATGGGGTGGGTGGTGTTCTAAAGAGGTTAAGTGGGTCACATGGAATTGGTCTTTGGAAATTCAATAGTAGGAGTTTTTTTTTTTTTTTGATAAGTAACAACCAGTCTTATTAAAAGCGTAAAGTGTCCCAAAGTACACATGGAATATACAAAAGGAACCACCTAACTAGAAAGGGAAAAGCGAACAAGAAAATCATCATCATTAATCGACAATGGGGACACAAACACTATAGTCCAAAAATACAATGTATGAAAACAAGAGGATAAAATGTCCTCCAAGGACCTCTCCAAATCCTCAAAGCACCTATTGTTTTTTTCCCTCCATAAACACCAAAAGAGGCAAGTAGGCACTATCTTCCAGACCGCGGCACTCCTCCGCCTTCCAGAAAACCACCAACAGGCAAACAAATCGAAAACCGGTCTATAACTCAAAACATCCCAAAACGACTAAGCTACCTCACAATAAAGAAGATGGTCCACCGTCTCTTCGCTTTTCTTACACATGCAACATCTATTCATCACAATAATATGTCGTTCTGAGATTATCTAAAGCTAGGATTTTGCCCAAAGATGCCAACCAAGCAAAAAGGACCGCCCTTGGAGGAGCCTGCATCCGCCACACACTCTTCTATGGGAAGCGCCTACCTTCAGTATAAGCCAAAAGAGGAACTTGACCTTGGAAAGGCCTCTTTTGGAGAAAATCCACCACAATCTATCTTCACACCCTCGTCTCACTATGACTGATTGCAACACCTGGAGAAAGGAGGCAAAGACTTCCAATTCCCAGTCATGTGCCTCTCTAGAAAATCTCACATTCTATTGATTGGATTCACCAACAACTCCATATTAGCCGCAACTGAGGTATCCTTCGCACAAGCAATACCAAATACAACTGGAAAAGCTACCTTAAGAACTGTATATCCACACCACAAATTATGCCAAAAAGCTAATGCTAGTCCCATCCCCCACCTCATGTCTAGTAAAGCCTTTGAGAGTCTCCCACCAACTGCACATTCCTTCTCCTTCTGTATGAGTCCTTGCCTAACAGACTGGGCTTTTTTGGATCCCTTGCTATTGCATGGGCAATTCTTGAGCCCTTTTCTTCCTGCAAAGGCCCTCTAGCCTCCAAACTTTTAAGCACCAAGTCCAGCCCCTTGAGCCCAACGTCAATTTCCTCTTTAGCAAGAGAGGAATTTTTGAGGATTTTAGATTCAAGGTGGGTGATCGTTCAAAGATTACATTTTGGCATGATGTATGGTATGAGGAGTAACACCTTAAGGTAGCATTTTCAAAGTTGTTTAGTATTGCCGGCATTAGGGAGGTCTTTGTAGCGGATCACCTTTAGTTATCTAATGGCTTTCCTCAATGGAATGTTAATTTCATTAGAGCGGCGCAAGATTAGGAGATGGATTTCTTTACTTCATTCTTCAATCAGTTGTATTCCGTTAAATTGAGACTTGGCGGTGAGAATAAGATTTTTTAGGCTCCTTTCTTGAGAGAGTTGTTTGATGTAAGATCATTTTCAATTCCCCATGTTAACACTCCTTTCCCTTGGAGGAGTATTTGGCACAATAAGGTCTGCTTAAGAGTGACTTTCTTTGCTCGGTTGGCCGCTTTAGGTAATATCTTCCCTATGAATAATTTAAGAAAGAAGTAGATCATTGTGGTTGATTGGTGTTGCATGCGTAAGAAGAGTGAGGAAATCATAGACCACCTTTTACTCCATTGCAAGATAGCTAGTGCTTTATGAAACTCTATCTTCGGTTTCTTTGGCTTAGCAAGGGTCATGCCCCTTGCCAAGTGCTAGATCTCCTCGTTCGTTGGAGAGAAAAGTTTGGTAGAAAGTGAAGCTGTTTAAATGATGATTCCACACTGCTTGATGTGGTGCATTTGGAGATATAGAAATTATCAAAACTTTAAAGATAGAGATAGGACAGCGGTGAAGTTAAAGGCTTAATATTCCTAGTTTTCATAATTTTTTTTGATATTTTTTCCTTTTCTAGTTAGGTGTATCTTGTATACTGCTTGTGTACTTGGGTGCATCTTTTTGCGCTTTTAATGAATTTGTTAGTAGTCAAAAACTTCCTATATACTTGGGTTGCGCCCCTCATTTTAATGGTTGTAATATCTGGAGTAGAGTCCACTTTCCACATTATATTAACATATTTTGTACTCTAGACAAACTTAACTTGATAATTTAATTTCATCATTCTCGTCATCAGTCTCAAAAGACTTCAGATTCTCCAGCCATATAGAAATTTAATTTTGAAAGATACCAGCAATTCATATCTGGATTAAAGCTAAGGGAGAAATAATCTGAAATACACAAATACACATTTTAATAAGTATGTACACAATAACTCAAAGCAGATACAGCCAGAAAATTCTCAATTATGTGAAGAGCCAAAAAAAAAAAAAAAAAAATGAGTACCTAAACGCTAACAGACCTCAAAGGAAATTTTGTATTTATTAAGTCAGCAAAAGACTTGACTTATTCTAGCAGGATGGTCCTGGATAATCAAAGAACTCGGTTCACATATGTCATAAACTTTTATTTTATTTTATTTTATTTTTATTTTTTATTTTTTTAAAAGGACCAGATGATAAAAACTCAATCATGCAACCATCGTCCGACTCAAATAACCCTAATGCAAAATGAACAGGACATCCAAAACTTCTAAAAAATGTATGGAACATTGAATATAGAGCAGAGAGTAGTTCAATTAAAACTTGCCAAACTGCTGCTTAACATCAGGACTGTTAAGATCAAAATTTTTCAAGGAATCCATCATTCTCTTGTCCCATTCGCTGCTTCCGGTCATATTATTCCTGCAAAAAAATATTAAGTATGGGAAAGGAATTAAGAACCATCACAAATTAGAGAATATTTTAGGCTATCAGATCATAATATAACTACCGAGAGAACTGCAACCTACTGGGCCAAAAGAGAACATAGTAATAAATCAGTAATAAACATTACACCAAATACTAAAAAATATTTCTATAATCACAAAATCATAAAATACTAAAAAATATCTACCCTGGGAGGTCTCTCGCCACGTTAGCATGAATCTCTCTCTCATCCTAGCGGCGCATGAGGAATAGTGACGGTGCATGTGTGAATTCTGACTAGTGTTCAGGCAGTGTAGGTAAAGGGTCATCGAGTTTTGATTGGAAAAATGGGTTATCTGGGGTATTTCTATGTAGAAACCAAATCTTTTGAGATTAGATTGAATGTGCAAGGCGGAGTCCAATTGGCGGAGAAGAGTCGGGGAAAAACACGAGACGTGATCATGGCATGGCCAACCATCTTCTGGTTAGTGAGTGCCTGGGACTATTTGACAAATATTGAGATCGTTCGTGACAATTGGAGGACTTTTCGATTTGGTAGCTTTTCATACGTGATGCAACGAAGAAAGAATTCCCACGGCAATTACTTGGAGTTGTCGGAATATGGTGGGAAGGAACGGAGGAGTTTTGTGATTATACCGGAGGGGCATGAAGGGAAAGGATGGGAAGATTGCCGATCGCAATTGCAGCGGCTAAAGTTACACTTTGAGAAGAATAGAGAAGGGGTGATCAATGGGGAGGAGTCGGAGGGGAAGATACAAACAGGACTGGCGAGCGGAGGGACCAAAGCGATGCCACCGGCGGGGCCCCAAAACCAGCAGATGGGGCTTCAAAACCGGCGTTCCTATGCAGCAGCGGTGGTTGAGGAAAAAATCACAGCCGGCAATTTTGGTACATAGGCAGCCGGTGAAGGGGATCCAAAACTAAGTAAGGAAGGTGCACAAATTCTGGAGATCACGAACGGAGATCATGTCCTGCAGCAAAAGGAAATTATGGCGCCACACAACCTGGAGGATATCACGAGCATTAAGGAGATATTGCTTTCCTTACAAAAACAGATAGCCAGTTGTCTATCTAAGCTAGAGCAGGGCTGTGGGACTAAGGGGGTGGAGATGGGCTGGGGGAATAAGGGGTTGGAGCTGGGCTAGGGGAATAAGGGGAAGGACAATTAGATGGGCCAATGTAAAGAGGGGAATGGGTTGAAGGACTGGGCTCCAAGAGGGGAGAACGAGAATGGGTGTGATCAGTCCAAATTGGTTGTGGAGACGGTAGATAAACCCACAAGACTTCAGATAATAAATAGGTATCGTAAGATATACGTACGCCGATACCCCCCAGAAACAGAAGATGGCGCCGAAAAACTATGGAACACATGTACCAACCGGTGATTGCAGTATCGCTAGCAACTGATCGGAGTGGGACGCTGGAGCAACTAAAGGAGTTTCTCGGCACAGAACATGCCGATGAGAAGGACCACACGTACCAACCGGTGATTGCAGAATTGCCGGCGACTGATCGGAGTGGGACGCCGGAGCAACTAAAGGAGTTTCTCGGCACAGAACACGCCGATGAGAAGGAAGGACAAGCTGGGCAGGCTGAAAACAAGACAGAGATGGCCGAAGATGGTACTAGAGAAGGCCTAGACCCTGCCGGCTTTGTTTTCATGGCACCAGAGACGGCAACAGGAGGTAAGGTGGCAACAGGGGTAGCAGAGTAGGGTGAGTCTAACATAGACAGGGCCAAAAAGGGGAGCACAGAACAGTTGGGAGATATTGAAGCTATGGGTTAGTTTGTGGGTAAGTTTTCGAAAATGCCAGAACTCACCGGAAAGACCGCCGAAGACATATGGGCAACAACTAATGAACCCGGCGGTGCAGAAACTACCGGCGAGGTGGGGCTGGTTGTGGTGACACTTACGGAGCAGTCTGAAGGTTTGGAAGTTGAAGAAATTGTAGAGGCGAGGGAGGCCAAGCAGTGTCTGGACGTTGGTGAGGAGGTTGGTGCAGTAATAGAAAGGGTCAGACTACTAGATGAAATGGTGGGGCGAGTTTTAGATATTCCATCCCTAGCCATTATGGGAGCGGGAGAAACTCAACCTGTCTCCGGATTAGGTATTAGAATGGGTGCTAGAATTGGGACTCAAGTGTGATGGGCATGAGGAGGAGTTGCAGGCATTGTTTACTGCCATTGAGACCAATAGAGCAAATGGGCGAAGGGGTAGTGGTCAACAGGGGAATGATAAAGTGGGGAATCGAGGTAGTCGTGAATTAAAGTTGTTGGAAAGCATAGTGAACTATGATGTGAAGGGATCGCGTAAAGTGAATGGAAAAGGGAGGGCTAGAAAATCTTGTTAATGAAGCCAAAAATAATTTCGTGGAATGTGCGAGGTATGAATGAGCCGGAGAAAAAAGTGAAGATTAGGAGGAGACTAAGAGAGTGGAAGGCGGATATTGTGTGCTTACAGGAGACAAAAATGGAGGTTATTAATATTGAGTTGATTCGGAGTGTGTGGGGGTGTAATCATGTTGGTTGGCTATACTTGAGAGCTACGGGTGCATCCGGAAGTATTTTATTAAAGTGGGATAGACGAGTGGTGGAGAAGGTTGAGGAATGTGTAGGGCATTTTGTAGTAGCCTGTGTCTTCCGAAGTGTCATAGAAAATTTTGAATGGGCTTTTGCTTGTGTTTATGGGCCAAATGATGCTAGTATCAGAAGCAATTTTTGGGATGAACTGGGAGGTGTAATGAATGTGTGGGAGGGAATTTTAATGTTGTGCACAACCCAGGAGAATGATTACGGGCTACAAGACAAACGCAAGCAATGACCGCTTTTGCTGATTTTATTTTTGAACATGGGCTTATCGATCTTCCAATGGTAGGAGGGCGGATCACATGCTTTAATAGGCGTGTAGGGTCCAGACTTGATAGATTTTTGATTTCTACAAAATGGGAGGAACGCTATCCAGATGTATGCCAAAAAAGGTTGCCTAGAGTATTATCAGATCACTTTCTAGTGATATTGGAGTGTGGAACTGGAAGGAGTCGTATACCCTTCAGGTTTGAAAACATGCGGTTACAAGCGAACGGGTTCGTGGAGCAGGTCAAGAGTTGGTGGAACTCCTATCCTTTCGAAGGTAACTCCAGTTATATGTTGGCTCGTAAGTTGAAAGCTTTGAAAGGGGATCTCAAAAAATGGAATGTGGAGGTTTTTGGAGACATTGGAAAACTTAAAAGGAGTTGGAGGAGGTATTGGGTGGGCTGGATAGCATAATAGAAAGTAGAGATTTAACGGAGGAGGAGACACTTTGGCGAGATGAGTGTTCCCAAAACTTAGAGAAGACACTCTTTCACGAAGAAATGAGTTGGAGGCAGAAATCTAGAGCATTGTGGCTAAAAGAGGGTGATCGAAATACGAAGTTCTTTCATAGGTTGGCAAACTCGCATAAGAGAAATAACACGGTTACGGCAATGATGGTGGGTGGGAGTAGGATCGAGGATCCGGCAGCTATACAGGATCATATTGTGCAGTTTTATAAAGTTCTGTATTCTGAGCAGTGTCAAGGGAGACCAACCACATTCTTAGATCCTTTGATGGAAAATCTTAATTCCATAGAGGAAGGGGAGAGATTATGGATGGAGAGAGATTTTGAGGAAGAAGAGGTTTGGGCAGTGGTGAGGAAATTGAAGGGTGATAAAGCACCTAGACCAGATGGCTTTACTATGACATTCTATCAAAAATGTTGGGAGGTGCTTAAGGAGGACTTGATGGCGGTCTTCAAGGAATTTCACGATAGTGGTAAATTTGAGAAGAGCATTAATGCTACTTTTGTTGCACTTATTCCAAAGAAAGCTGGGGCAGTGGACATTAAGGATTTTCGACCTATTAGTCAGGTAAGCGGGGTGTATAAAATAATCTCAGGTATTGGTTAGTCGGTTGAATTTAGTAATGGGGAAGCTTGTATCACATACCCAAAATGCATTTATACCAGGCAGGCAAATTTTAGATTCTGTGTTAGTGGCGAATGAATGTGTGGATAGCTGGATTCGAGCTGGGGAACCGGGTCTTATTTGCAAGTTGGATTTGGAGAAGGCTTATGAAAATGTCAATTGGGACTTTTTATTATACATGTTAGAGAGATGCGGTTTAGGGGAGAGGTTGGATTCATCATTGTGTCTCTACTGTACGATTTTCCGTGCTCATTAATGGAACACCAGCAGATTTTTTTTAGTAGTTCTCTGGGAGTGAGACAAGGGGATCCTTTGTCCCCTTTATTATTTGTGTTGGTGATGGATGCATTTAGTAGGATGATGAAGGCAATGGCGGAGAGAGAGCTTATGGCTGGTTTCTCGGTGGGTTCGCGGCTTGATGAGGTAATGGAAGTGTCGTACTTATTATTTGCAAATGATACTATTATTTTTTGCGAGCCAAAGGTTGAACAACTTCGGAACTTGAGATGTTTGTTGTTGTGTATTGAAGTGGTTTCGGGGCTGAAAATAAATTTATCGAAGTTTGTGATTGCTCCTATAGGTGAGGTGGAAGATGTAGAAGGATTGGCAAGTATACTTGAGTGTGGAGTGGACTCGATGCCGCTTATATATTTGGGGCTACCTTTGGGGGCTCATAATAAGGACCCCTCTATATGGAATAAGGTCATAGAGAAGATGGAGATGAAGTTGGCAGGGTGGAAGCGTATGTATTTATCCAAGGGTGGGAGACTAACGTTGATCAAGAGTACGCTATCTAGCATACCCACATACTACTTATTACTGTTTCAAATCCCAGTTACTCTGGCGAAGCGGATAAAAAAAATACAAAGAAATTTTCTGTGGGAGGTGAAGGTGACGAGTTCAAGTTCCACTTGGTAAATTGGTCCAAAATTTGCATGCCTACGGAGCCGGGGGGATTAGGGGTAAAGAATTTGATTCAATTTAATCGAGCTTTATTGGGTAAATGGTTGTGGAAAGAGATGCGTGGTGGAGGAAATTAGTGGAGAATAAATATGAGGTGATGAGGGGTGATTGGTGTTCCAAGGAGATAGGAGGGTCGTATCAGGCGGGAATGTTGAAAAGTATCCGAAGGGGGTGGGATGAGTTTAAGCAACATGTGTGTTTTGAGGTAAGAACCGGGTCTCGTGTTTTGTTTTGGCAGGATGTGTAGTGCGGGGAGGTATCACTGCAGAATTTGTTTCCCGCCTTGTTCAATATAGCATGTGTAAAGGAGGCATGGGTGGAGAAGAATACGGAGATGGTAAATGGTGCTATTTATTGGAATGTAAGGTTTATTCGGCCTGTGCATGATTGGGAACTGGAGGAGGTTTCGAGATTTTTCAAAATGCTGTATTCCCAACAGGTAAGGTATGATGGGGTAGATAAAATCAGTTGGATTCCCTCGAAGAGGAAAATTTTTGAGGTAAAGTCATTCTACAAGGTGAAGATTAATCCAGCTCCAGTAGATGGCCCGTGGAAGCTTATTTGGAAGAGTAAAGCTCCTCCGTGCATGGCTTTCTTCGTATGGACGGCGGTTATAGGGAAAATTTTAACATTAGACAACCTACGAAAGAAGAATATCATTGTGACGAAATAGTATTGTATGTGCAAGAAGAGTGGCGAATCTATTGATCACCTTTTAGTGCATTCTGAAGCTGCTGTAGAGGTATGGAATATGATTCTTCAGCTATTTGGTATAACGTGGGTGATGCCGGGGAGTTTGAAGGAATGCTTGGGAAGTTGGAGAGGGCAAAGGGGAAAGCGGACAGTCATGCACCTTTGGAGGATGGCCCCTTTGTGTATAATGTGGTCCTTATGGAGAGAAAGGAATGCGCAGAGTTTTGAGGATCGTGAAATGGGAATTATAGAATTGAAGAAAAGGGTGCTCCAAACACTTTCTCATGGAGGATCTTGGGGTATTCTTTGCAAGCTTCAACGCTTGCGGAATTTATAGATCTCTGTGCATCTTTTTAGTTTAAAGCTTGTGTAGTGGACTCTTTTGTATACTCTATGTGTACATGAGTTGCGTCCCTTGCGCTTTTTAATACATTGACTTTACTTATTAAAAAAAAAAAAAAAAAACATTACACCAAAACATTAAAATGATTGCTTTGGCATAATCTGTTCACAACTTTAATAAAAATACTACAGCATGTCTTCCAAAGCACTTGTTCACAAAATCTCTGCATTACTATATTGCAGTCTCAACAAGATCGTATGAATAAAAGGTGAAAAAGGCCTTACAGCATCTCCTCAAGTTGTTGACGATATTGTGGATTTTGTAGCATCCCTATTAAAAAAAAAAAAAAAAAAACCTTAATAGTTTAGTGCTGTGTAAAATAACAAGCCCAGACTGAAATTTGCATGAAATAACTAGACTCAATACCTCATGATCTGGAGAAACAAAATTAATTCTAGCTCTATACGCTAATGACGTGTAGCTCCAATGACATAAAAGAAATTATTCACTTGCAATTAAAAAGGAATGGAAATGTACAAAACGGGACCATATATATATATATATATATATACAGTATAGAACAGGAAACACTAAAGTAAAGCAAGCACAAGAAAGACCCAACACCCAAACCAAACAAAACCCACCCAAAAACAAGACCAGATATTTCAGGCAATAAGAATGATACTGATGCACAAACCCTTAATGAAGGAAGACACATCACATCCACCAGACAAAAATGCTAAAAGACTTTATTCTTTTCTTTTCTAAATCTCTTTTGCAGATTCCATGAGACATGAGAATGGGGTTGTCGAGAGAGTGGTCTATAGAATCTAAGGAGTTTGCCATGAGAGTAAAGGATGGAGATACAGTGTTGAAGATACAAGAACGATGCAGAGGTAAGCTGCGATCGATAAGTTTGGACTGGAAAGAAGCAGAATGGCTAATGAAGATTTTTGATGAGCTGTTGATAGTGGAGGATTCAAGGGTCTTTAGCGATGAGGCCATTCGGAGTTTTCCACGTGTGATAGTCCAGAAATGTTTCAACAGGCACGGGAGCTTCTTGGTTTTAGAGGAGTACGATGGCAGAGTTAGACGAGGGAGAGTCTTCGTGCCTGAAGGATGGAATAGGAAAGGCTGGAACCATTTCCAGTCTGAGATTCAGATCGCTGTTGATTTTGTCCAGCCATTCATTGGGGATGCTAGAAAGGGAGTGGCAGGGAAACAAAGACGAAGCTTTTCAGAGGTTTTGTTGTCCACGTCGACTCAGGGAGAGGAACTGTTTGGGTCCTTCGCAAAACCTATTGCAAGAGTTCCCAAATGGCTGATGGGGAATTCTGCTTTGAATGGTAAGACGTTGGGGTCAAGGAAGCTAAAGTTGGTCCGGCGGTTTAGAAGCATGTTCCGACGATAGGTCCGGTGGAGAGGACTGTCCTGAACAGTGGAGTCAGGATCGAGGCAGTGCAGAGGAAATCTTCAAGTCCCAAGGAGGAGTCTGAAGCAAATCTTTCTGGAGCGTGCTGTCCAGGTTGCGTGTCTGCGGGAGGTAAGGAAAAGCTGAAGCAGTCTCTGCTGAAGCTACAGGAGTAGATCAGGATTTGCCTCGAAGGGATCTATTTTATCTCCTGCTCCCCTTGTAGTTGTGAGGCTAGACCATTTGGGCCTAGAAGAATTACTTTTGTGGAGTACCCTAAGGCGGCCCAATACAAGTACTCGACTGTTAGTCAGCCTAAGACACAACCTAAGCCCTTTCTAAGTATCCGGTAGGCCAAAAGGATAAGGCCCCAGCTGTGGGCTTTAGGCCCAGCAAGTTGCTGAAAACTTACAGCAAGAAGGTAGTGAAGTCAAGCAACTCAGGGCCTTCGGGTGCGTCGTCTTCGTACACGGAGTTTCGCAATCAATTGAGCTCGTTGCATCAAGATTCTCTAGTCTCTCATGTGTCGCCGGCAGAGGCGCCGGAGAAGGAACCGGCGATAGTAAAGGAGCCGAGGAAGGTGGTATCGGCAAGGGAAGGCCATCGGGGAGCAGATATAGCCGATGGGTCTCCTTCAGCGAGCGGTTTTATGGAACCATCTTCTTCGTCGGAGCGGCAGAGTGGCCCAATCCTGGGCATTCTGGGTAAAGCGCCGACAGCCCTTCATGCATGTGCTCGCAAGGAGGTCTCACCAGTTCTCGTCTCCAGCTCTTTCGGGGACTACTGTCAATGATCGTGGGAAGTTGAAGAAGGTGACGAGTGGGAGGGGAATGGAAAAAGGGGTGAGTGGTGGCTCTGGTCAGCTAGATTTGGTCAAGCAGGGGCAGATGGTGCAGGTGTCTAGAAAGGAGGGGTCTGACATACTGGGTGAGCTTCCTCCGGGGCTCGAGAAATGGGACTTGCCGGGCATGGGACAGGAGTTGGTGGGGAAGGAATTGGGGGAAGGAGAAGTGGCTGGGCAGAAGCCGTTCGAGAAGCAGGGGGAGATTCCACCGGGTCTTGAGAAGTGGGAGCTGCCAGGATCGAATCACAATTTGAGGTTGATTGGGGCGTTGGACAGCATATGTGAGGAGAGTCCATTGTCTGTATCAGACTCCTTAGCGATGGTTTCTTTTGCAAATCAGGAGCCGATTACAGTGGAGTATGTAACTTTATTCAACAAGCTTGTGGGTGTCTCTTGTGATGGAGATGATAGGAAGTTGTCGAAGGTATTTGGGATTATCATGGCTGATTCTGAGGGCATGGCAAGGAAGTGGGAGAGGCGGTGGAAGAGGGAGTGGCCTTGGAAGCACATACGGGAAGGAAAGGTAAACGAGAGCTCAACAACCTTAATTTCTTCGTTAATTATGAGGGGCAAAGTGAAAGTTACTTGAGGGCTAGAAATAGGGGGAGGGATCATCGAGTTGTTCAATGAAGCCTAAGATTCTTTCCTGGAATGTGAAAGGCTTGAATGAAAGGGGCAAAAGATTGAGGGTTAGAAGTCTTCTTAGAAATTGGAAGGTGGATATAGTGTTTTTGCAGGAGACTAAGGTGGATTTTATCTCTAACAACTTTGTGAGGAGTTTGTGGGGTTGTCCTTATGCGGAGTGGTGTTATGTCCCGTCTAGAGGGGCCTCGGGTGGAATTCTGGTATGTGTGATAGAAGGGTAGTCACAAAGGTTGAGGTTGCTTTGGGCAGTTTTGTGGCGGCTTGTTCCTTCAAAAACGTTGATGACGGTTTTGTATGGGCTTTTGGGGGGATGTATGGTCCCAACAAAGATAACATTAGGCGTTATTTTTGGGAGGAACTGGTGGGCCTTATGAGTTGGTGGGATATGCCTTGGTGTATAGGTGGGGACTTCAGTGCAACTCTCTTTCCTAGTGAAAGGTCGGGAGGAGTTTATTCTCGGTCCGCAATGAGGGAATTTGCAGATTTTATTTCGGAGCAGGGTCTGATTGATCTTCCACTAGCTGGGGGGGTCTCTACTTGGTCTAACAATCATTCTTGGTCACGGCTAGATTGATTTCTAGTTTCCCCAGATTCGGAAGTTCATTTCCTGGGTTTGTGACAAAATAGGATGCTTCGTATTTGTTCGGATCATGCTCCTATTGTTCTTGATTGTAACTGTTTTTTGGGAGGTAGACCATTCAAGTTTGAAAATATGTGGCTTAAAGCGGAGGGTTTTGTGGACAGAGTTACGAGTTGGTGGGATTCTTATCACTTTTTTGGCACTCCGAGTTTTATTTTGGCTAAAAAGATGCGAGCTCTCAAGGAGGATATTAAGAGATGGAATAACTAGGAATTTGGCAATGTGGGAGGGCACATAAAGGCTCGAATGGATGATTTAAAGGCTCTTGATAGGGTGGAGGAAGAGAGGATTGTCCCCTGAAGATATTGAGAGGAAGAGGTTGTTAGCCAGAGAGTTGGAGACCCTACTCTTACAAGAGGAAATTAGTTGCAGGCAAAAATCTAGGATTCGATGGTTGAAAGAGGGAGATAAATGTACGAAATTTTTTCATCAGATTGCTAATGCAAATAGAAGACATAACACTATTGAGACGTTGATTGTAGAAGGCTCTACCACTTCAGATCAAGAGGTTATTAGAAACCATGTTACACATTTTTACGAGTCTCTTTTCACAGAGAGTCTCATTTGGAGACCGAGGCTAGATGATCTTGATTTTGACATGTTGGATGTTGGTGAGGCCACTAGGTTGGAAGCTCCTTTCGAGGAAATGGAGGTTTAGGAGGTGGTGAAAGGAATGGATAGGGACAAGGCTCCAGGTCCGGACAGTTTTACTATGGCATTCTTTCAGGATTGCTGGGATCAAGGGGGATATTTTGGCGGTCTTTGCAGAGTTCCATGATCGAGGATGATTTGAGAAAAGTCTTAATGCCACGTTCATCTCTCTTATTCCGAAGTCTCATGGAGCTACTAATATAAAGGATTTTCGACCGATTAGCCTTCTGGGAGGCACATACAAGATTATTGCCAAGGTCCTAGCCAATAGAATGAAGAGAGTGATGAACAGGGTAATCTCTAAACCCCAGAATGCTTTTATTAAAGGCAGGCAAATCTTGGACTCAGTTCTCATCGCCAATGAATATCTGAATAGTCGCATCAGATCAGGGAAACCCGGCTTATTGTGCAAATTGGATATGGAAAAGGCCTATGATCATTTGAATTGGAAGTTTCTTCTTTACTTACTGAGAACGTGCAGTTTTGGAGAGAAATGGTGTTCTTGGATTGAGCATTGCATCTCGTCCGTGAGATTCTCGGTTTTGATTAATGGATCTTCGTCCGGTTTCTTTGATAGTTTACGTGGAGTGAGGCAAGGTGACCCTCTCTCTCCATTCCTGTTTGTCTTAGTCATGGAGGCTTTCAGTAGGTTGACCGATGCCTCGATACATAGGGGGCTCATCTCTGGGTTTTCAGTGGGAGCTAGAGAAACAGATCAGATTATCGTCTCTCACCTTCTCTTTGCTGATGACACTTTGGTTTTTTGTGGGGCAGATCCTACTCAAGTAAGAAGTATTGGTGCTCTACTTGTCTACTTTGAAGCTGTTTCTGGGCTAAAGATGAACTTGGCTAAATCCGTCTTGGTCCTTGTGGGTAGTATGGACAATGTGGGCAGGCTGGAGGGTATTTTGGGATGTGGTATAGCGTCTAAGCCGCTGAAGTATTTGGGTCTCCCGTTGGGGGCCTCATTTAAGGTCAAGGCTATTTGGGAGGACGTGTTGGAGAAATATGCTAGAAGGCTGGCCTCTTGGAAACGTTTGTATTTATCAAAAGGGGGGAGGATCACTCTCATCAAGAGCACCTTATCCAATCTTCCCACCTACTTTCTCTCTCTGTTTCCTATACCGGCATCAGTGGCGAAGCGCATTGACAAGATTCAACGTGATTTCTTATGGGGTGGGATTGATGAAGAGTTTAAATTCCATCTAGTTAGATGGAACAAGGTCTGTTCTCCAATCTCTGAGGGAGGTTTAGGTATTCGGAATTTACGTTTGATGAATCAAGCTTTATTGGGAAAATGGTTGTGGAGATTTGCCCATGAGAAAGAGGCTTGGTGGAGGAAGATTCTGGTGGCAAAGTACGGTGCGGTTTGGGGTGGTTGGTGTTCTAGGGTTCCTAGAGGATCGCATAGAGTAGGGCTATGGAAGCATATATGTAGGGTGTTGAGGTCGTTCCAATGCCACATTAGATTTGTCCCTGGTATAGGGTCCAATATCAGGTTCTGGGAGGATATTTGGTGCGGTGACTTATCTCTCAAGGAGGCTTTTCTTGGACTTTTCAATATTGCCACCAATAAGGATGTGTCTATTGCAGACAATAGGGAATGCTTAAATGGCTCTGTATAGTGGAATGTTTCCTTCACTCGAAGGGTACATGATTGGGAAGTGGAGGTCCTGGCCTCTTTTTACATGCTTTTGTATTCGCATCCGATAGGTGGGGAAGGGGAGGATAGAATAAGGTGGATCTCTTCTCGTAAAGGCAAATTCGAAGTAAGATCTTTTTTATAGGATCCTTGCTTCTAAAGACCCCATTCCTTTCCCTTGGAAAAGTATTTGGCGCACCAAGGCCCCTTCGAGAGTGGCCTTTTTTGTTTGGACGGCCGCGCTTGGAAAGATTCTAACTTTGGACAATGTTCGGAAGAGAGGTATTGTGGTGATAAATCGTTGTTGCATGTGTGAATCAGATGGGAAGTCTATTGATCATCTTTTTCTTCACTGTGGGGTGGCACGTACCTTGTGGAATGCCATTTTCATTCAGTTTGGGTTGTGTTGGGTTATGTCGGGTAACGTTAAGGAGTTGTTTGCTTCTTGGTGGACGGGTGGTAAAACTAGCAGCGCCGTTGTGTGGAAGATGGTTCCTTTCTGCCTCATGTGGTGCATTTGGAACGAGAGAAATGCTAGATGTTTTGAGGACTCGTCTAGAAATATAGAGGACCTCATTCAGTTTTTCTTGTACGCCCTTTTCTCTTGGACTGCTGGTTGGTTAACGCCTATAGTGATCAGCTTCCAAGATTTTCTTTTTATGTTCTCTTCTTCTTTCTCTTCCTCTTAGTCCCTCTTTTGTATACTCCCGGTGTACTAGGGTTGCGCCCCTCTGTGCTCCTATTCTATATATCTTTACTTATCAAAACAAAAAAAATGCTAAAAGAAAAAATAAAAATAAAGTTCTAATCGATTGTTTCCACAACTGACATCTAAGGTTCTAAAAAATGGAAATATTGTTATGTGTGTTCCATTCAATTATATAAGGTTTTTCCAGACTAGAACGATGATCAACCATTCTCAAAAGGGGACAAAAAAAAAAAAAGGAAGTAAAAGAGTGACATTATTCTATTTTTTATTTCTTTTAGAGATGGATGGGGTATAGAGACTGTTTACAGTGCTCCAAACATTTGCGCTGGGAAATATTGAATTAACTTACATTTTAAGGTGTCAGGATTCCTGAACTCCTCCGGTAAATGGCTGCAAAGAAATATGAAGAGAATTCACTTTCAAAAAATCCGAAACCAATAATAATGATATATGCTAGAACAGGCATAGCAGAAGACACAATGTTACTAATTTCTAGATAATTTACCTAAGTATGCACAAACAATTATAACTTCTGTGGAGCAATGCTTAGTAATAACAAGTGTGACAAGAATGAAAGAAGATCAACGACATATTTATATGCAAGCAAAAACAATTAGATGAAAAAGACAAAAAATAGAATAAATGAGACTTATCCCAGATAGAAGACAGAACACCAAGTATCAATCATTGCAACATTAGAACAGCCACCTTGGCATAATAATAGTATGTAAAGCATCTGACTGTTGTACACTGTCACAGATCCTAGCATCTCAAATTACTGGAGAGTTCCTAAGACCAAGTATTTGTAATTTATGACCCTGACAGCATGTATTTCCAATGCCACCCAGACAACTGCTACAAAACCCAAGTCCATGAAATCTACAAACATGATAACACTTACGAAATGCTCGGGTTTACAAAAAATGTAAGAAATCAAAGGAACTTGGACCTCTCGCATGAGTTGATCCAGAAGTAGATTAATTAGAAAAATTCTGGTAAATCATTGATTCATCTACTGTCTAAATATATGTATAATTCATTTACAAGTTTACTAGATCAAAATTTATGATGTTCAAAAATCTATATATCTAGTGTCACATTCAGTAAATATTTATGATATATGTATAGGACGTACCCAATGTGTCCTATCGAAGTGTGGGGTAGTCATGTTGATGCACATTTGGTGAACAATGTGGCATACTTGAGATACAGGTAAGGAGTTATAGCATGTTAAAGTTTTGGTCCACCTATGGCGCAGTAATATTAAAAGTATATTACAGGGTGAATCTTCCATGAAATAAGGAAGTAACTTATCCAGTTGAAGGTCTTTGGCCTTAATGTACAAGGTTCAGCATTCAGCGAGCCGGCCTATAACAGCTGACATCTTAGTCATTTCAGTTTCCTTTTCAATGCTATGTTATAGTACCAAAGCTATGGAATACGTACAAAAAGACACATCAAAAGTACATACTTATTTACAGATGTACATCTATCTTTCTACAGACATGTATGACAAAACACTAAATTTTTTTAGAGTTCTCCTAGATTACATCTTCCGATTTTTAATTTTGTTAAAGGGGAGCAACAAAATTTTGTCAGAGTTAGCATTTTATTAGGAGATTACCTTCATTATTGAGGTCTGGCACAACATTAAAGATAACCAATTTCGAATTTGTGTGGCATCAAATCAAAGATGAGACGGATTCCCAGGAACTCAAAACACCATTCAGAACAAAGCTAGTTGTTGTCCTTGGAGAAATCCTTTTTGTATTTCTGATTGAACTTGATTTGGGTCAGGTTTGTTAGATAGTTACTTGTGTATTTGTTGGCAGCTAGTTCAGCAGCTTGTGTTCTCTGTTACTGCTGACTTGCAGATCTTTTGTTCTTCTACTTTGGTTGAACGAAATTCTTAATTCTCCCCTTCTTTCCCAAAAAGAGAAAGAAAGAAAGAAAAAATCTATGATGAAATACACGTGGAATTACATTTACAAGCAAAGGGAAAAGGAACGGTATATGAAATCAAGTTGCTTGCATAGTTTTAAATATAAAAACAAGAAGTATATTTGGTGATAAAGGTGAGGATGAGTTTTTATTTTTTATCTTTTTCTTTTTCTTTCTCTTTTTTACGGGCACTCCTAAGAGCAGATCTGGTAGAGTCAGAGTGGGACCTATAGTTCAGAGAACTCTAGCACTAGACTGTAAACCATGTCGTCAGTAAGCTAATAATGGTAGCCTCTTCCCATTTTGGGCAGAAAACAGATCTATTAATCTTTGATTATTGGACCTACGATCATGTTCTTTAAAGCTGTGGATTGAGAAAAAGAAAATATCTGACATCAAGTTGCTTTGCATATTGCACATATCAAAGACATGGATGTGATTATTGAAACTTCTGATATCTAATTAATGTTTAAACCTTAGCAACAAGAAGAAATGTTCAGGAAGAAATTTAAACAGCACAACGCAAGATAGATCATTATAATAATTAGAAAAGCATAAAATGTTAAATAGACAAAGAAGCCATATTACGGATAAACCATCTTCTGCACTGTTGGATCTTCCATCATTTTCTCCAAAACTTCCACCGATATGACAGATTTTCCTATCCAAATATAAAATAAGAACATACTTAGAATATCTGATTAAATCTTAAGAAAAACAAAAACTGAGATTAATATGGCAAAAATAGTCTGCCATTAGAAGTCATACTCATGCAAATAGTTAAATCATATCCATTGTATGACAAAAGTGGGATCTGAGGAACAAAATTTTGTATGACAAAAGAGACATGCATTCACAGCATGTAATAGGATACAGCAATGAACCTAGCAGACAAACATGTGCCCTTGCACATAATACATGCATTAAATCACCATCATATATGTATATGTTTTAAAAGTAACAGGAATACAAACAACAACTATTTGATATGAGCATGGTCTAATAACTATAAAGACAATCAACAAATTCAAGGGCATATTTAATATCTAGTAGCAACAAAGGATACATCAACTTTCAGCGTAAAAGACTCCAAAATTTTCCTCCAAAGAATCTAAACAACTGCCTAGATGCATTTATATTCTTTACTACTTTAATATTTCTATTTTTTGAATAGTATATGATGTCCTGAGATAACGAACCTAGAGATGGCCTTGTCAATAGTTCTAATGTCAGGAAGAGGAGGAAAGGAGGAGCAAAGATGAGTTGTCTATGGAGTTGGAGAGATTGCTGTTGTGTAAGGAAGTCAGCTGGCGTCAGAAATCTCGGGCTCTATGGTTGAGGGAGGGGGATAAGAACAAAATTTTTTCACAGGATGGCAAACTCAAATAGAAGGAACAATGCCATTGAGTCTTTAATTGTCAATGGCTCTCTGTCTTCGGAAGCCACAAATATCAAGGCGCATATTGTTCTGTTTTATACACACTTGTTCACTGAGAGTTGTAGTTGGAGGCCTACATCTAATGATTTATCCTTTCAATCTATTGGAAGTGAGGAGGGCTTGTGGTTAGAAAGGGATTTTGAAGAGAGTGAGGTGTTTGAGGTAGTTAAGGACTTACAAGGAGACAAGCCACTGGGTCCTGATGGCTTTTCCTTGGGTTTTGTGCATACATGTTGGGGAGTGATTAAAGCATATATAATGGCTGTTTTCAAAGAATTCCATAGCAAGGGGAGTTTTCAGAAAAGTCTGAATGCAACAATTATAGCGCTAATTCCTAAGAAAGCAGGGGCAGACAAGCTAAAGGACTTTCGACCTATAAATTTGGTGGGTGTTGTGTACAAATTGATTTTTAAAGTGTTAGCGAATTGATTGAAAACTGTGTTAGAGAAGATCATATCGAAGTCACAAAATGCGTACATTAAGGGGAGACAGATTTTGGATTCAGTTCTGATAGCTCATAAATGCATTGATAGCCGTCTCAGATTTGGGAAACCCGGTTTGTTATGTAAGTTGGACCTAGAAAAGGCGTATGATCATGTGTATTGAGATTTTTTACTATTCATATTGCAACAAAGTGGGTTTGGGGAGAAATTGAGAGATTGGATAGCTTTCTGTATTTCTACAGTTCGAGATTCAGTTTTGATTAATGGAGAACCCTCAGATCTTTTAGTAGTACTCGAGGTTTAAGAC
Source organism: Corylus heterophylla (assembly GCA_016403345.1). NCBI lineage: Eukaryota > Viridiplantae > Streptophyta > Magnoliopsida > Fagales > Betulaceae > Corylus > Corylus heterophylla. The sequence goes on along the minus strand of CM028142.1, from coordinate 14,190,884 downwards.
AATGGGATCTGCTATCTCCTTTCCTCTTTGTTATTGTTATGGAGGCACTAAGTAGAATGATGGTGGCTACAGAACATAGTGGCCTTGTTGTTGGTTTTTCAGTGGGAACAAGAAGTAATCCTGGATTCAGTGTCTCACATTTGTTGTTTGCTGATGATACATTGATATTTTGTGGGGCAAACGAGGACCAACTCCGAAATTTGCAGTCTTTTTCTATGCTTTGAAGCTGTCTTGGGGTTAAAAATTAATTTGCTGAAGTCTGAGATTGTTCCAATTGGTGAGGTGAAGGATGTTGATAGGCTGGCGAGTATTTTTGGTTGCAAGGTGGTAGGATTACCTATGAAATATTTGGGTCTTCCTCTGGGGGCGCCATACAAGTCTACCACCATTTGGATAGGTATTGTTGAGACAATGGGAAGGAAATTGGCGGGTTGGAAGAGACTATATTTATCAAAGGGCGGGAGGATCACACTGATTAAAAGCACTTTGTTCAACCTTCCTACGTATTTTTTTGTCTCTATTCCCTATTCCTGTGAGTGTGGCGAACATATTGGAGAAGCTACAACGAGATTTCCTATGGGGTGGTCTCAATAAGGACCCTAAGTTCCACTTAGTGAAATGGTCTCAAATTTGCTCTCCCATGCAAGGAGGTGGTTTGGGAATTCGGAACTTGCACAATTTTAATCTCGCTTTATTGGGAAAATGGTTATGGCGATATGCTACGGAAAGGGAAGCGTATTGGAAGTTGGTTGTTGAGGTCAAATATGGGTGCATGAATGGCGGTTGGTGTACGAAGGTGGTGGAAGGCCCTTATGGACTTCGCATGTGGAAACCTATTAGGAGAGGGCGGGGATTTTTCTTGAGATTTATTAGATTTGGAATAGGAGATGGTTCCCACATTAGGTCTTGGCAAGATACTTGGTGTAGGGATCAGTCTTTGAAGGAAGTTTTTCCTGAATTATTTCGAATTGCGAGTAATAAGGAGGCATGGGTTAGGGATCATACGCAGCTGTCCAATGGTGTTATACAGTGGAATGTTCCTTTTTTAAGAGCGGTCCAGGATTGGGAGGTAGAGGCGGTGATGGCTTTTTTTGGAAAGTTAAATGCCTTTCATAGTCGACTGGGGGGACAGACTGCATGTGGTGAACTCCTTCCAAATGAAAGATTTTTGAGGTGAGGTCTTTTTTTCGCATACTTTCTTTTTCGGGGACAGATGTGGTAGCTTCCTCTTTCCCGTGGAGGAGTATATGGAAAGTTAAAGTTCCATTGATAGTAAGTTTCTGTGTGGACGGCAACTCTTGGAAAGAATCTGACTTCGGAGAACTTGCGTAAGGGAGGTATCATTGTGGTGGAAGTATGTGTAAGCAGAGTGACGCGTCTGTCAACCATCTTCTCCTTCACTGTGAAGTGGCACGAGCTTTATGGAGTGTGTTATTTACTCTTTTTGATGTCACATGGGTCATGTCTAGAAGGGTGGCAGATTTGTTAGCTTGTTGGCACGGTCAGAGAGGTAATAGTTAAGCAAAGGCAGCAAAGGAGGTGTGGCGAATAGCCCCACTGTGTCTAATGTGGACTATTTAGAGAGAGCGGAATGCAAGATGTTTTGAAGACCAAGAAAGGACGCTGGATGAGCTCAAAAAGCTGTTTATCCAGACTCTGTTTTATTGGGCAGACGCTTTTAATGTGTCTCAGTTTTACACTATGCCTCAATTTTTGTCTTTATGTTCCTCTTTTTAACTTTAGTAAGGCCTTTCTTTATATATATCTTGTGTACTAGGGTTGCGCCGCTCTACGCTTTTTAATGAATTACTTATTTATCAAAAAAAAATAATGACAGATAGATAAGATAATACATAGACTAATTTGCTTCCAGACTTTTCTTAGCCTTCTGCAAGATTTGGTTTTTGTGCAGCCTAGCCACTCTGTCTTACATATATATTTTCAATAAAAATTTACCGCAAAGCACTTATACACAAAGCATACAACCAAAACTCTCCATTGTCTCATACGTGAAAAACATGGACGCAGAAATCTTGAAGACAAAGAGGCAGAAACGGCTAGCAAAGCTCAAGCTTGATTTGGGATACATAAAGTCATGTGGGCCCTCTTGGGGCATTGTAGAGTTAATTTCAGATCAAGTCTCAGTTTATGCTTTCTAAGTCAGTATGCAGCTGGTTCAGTTCTGTACATGTTAATTTTACCAATAAAAGAAAAGGCCAAGGTGGAGTCTCAAAATTCTAGTGCTTTGATCAAAAGAAAGGATTTTCGCTGGTTTCAAACAAGAGCCCATGCAGCCTACCAAAAAAATTAAAACTCAATAATTTTGCTTGAAACATCAACAATGTTTAGAAGGCAACTGTTTTCACACAGTGGTATCAAAGCAGGTGGAAGAACCTGAAGAAGAAAGTGAACGAGCGGAAGGAAGAGAATGAAAAGCCTGACTAACAAAGAACCGGTCACAGAACTAACAAATAACTGGTTACAGAATTAAACAAAGACAGAAATTAAGACTATTCCAATGGGTTTTTGGGATAACTACATGATTAGAAAAATAAAAAAATCTTGAACAAGTGAGTAAAGGAGAGAGGTGGAAGAATAAAGGTAATAAACCATTGGATTTAAATATATGTTGTTTGTGCAGAAAGTTTTATTGAAAAGATGCATAATTGGTGAGACCCATTCAAAGAATCTTCTAGTTTGTGCTCTTAAGAAATTAGGAGTCAAAATCTAATAAGATGTAAGAAAAATGGTGGAGGTGGGGAAAGTGGTAGAGTGGTTTGGTGGTGCTTGAGGTAATGTGGCAGAGGTGGTCAACACTAGTCAAATATATGATTTGTAAAAGTTCACGAACAAAATTGAAAGTAAGAATAATTTTTAAAATTGCAAAATCTGATAATCAGGATTGCCAAAATCCCTTCTTTTGTTAATGCATAAGGAAATAAACACTCATAAATGTCATGTTATATCATATGAAACCAATATAGAAAAACACTGGAAATTCACTTAAATTGTTTTAAGAGATGCCAAAGCAGTGTAAAATTTGTACCATGAATTCAAACATTAATTTCGAAGATACATTAATGACTAATATTGGAGGGTGTGAGTTGCAATAGGCTGTCATTTCCAACCAAGTTTTTCAATTAATATTGCTTCAAAGAACTTTGATGACTAAGATATTGATTTGAAATTATATTTATATTTTCAATGAAGTTAGCACTACACAACATAAAACTTGTGAGCAGATTGCCTATTAAACTCTAAACAAATTTCATTAATTCCTTGGTGAACGATTAGTTACTCCTGACGCCAAATACTTCCATCTACAACAACCAACTACCCATCAAGACCATATAGGAATCTTGAACTAAGAAATAAATTCTAGAATTAAAGAACTCATCTACATGATATCAGTAAAACAAGTCCTGGTATAGATTTAAGATATTACACTTACTAGAAACAGAAGTTAACAGAAAAGCCAGTAATAAAACTGAGGGAGCAAACCATGTAATGAAGGACTGCAAATGGTCAATGCAATCTAGTAATAATAATAATAAAAGCAATTGACTACATACCCGAAGATTGGGACCCCTCAGAAGCAGTGGAGTTACGGGTAGATTGGAACAACTCAGAACCGGCAGGGTTAGTGGTAGCTTGGGACCATTCAGAACCACCTATGCGCTCAGAAGCAGCTCCATTTTGAGAAACCTTCAAAAATGCTCAAATAGTTAAACCTTAAGACATTAACTTAAACATCACAGCTCGTTCAAAAGCTCAACAACAAATACTTACCACCTGAGCATCCTTGAACGAACTTGTTCCACTGGCATCTTTTAAACTTTCATAAGGGCTCTTTTGCTCAACTTCTTCCGGAGAAACATCTACGAAAGCTGTTAGTACAAGTTGGATTAGAGTTCTAATATGAAAGCTCCTTCCAGGATCTTTTTCTATTTAAAGTCGAACTCTTTTTAATTTTATTGGTAAGTGACAAAAATCTAGTTGAACTCAATTTCGGTAGAACTTAAGGTATGGAGAAGAACTTTGAAAATTTTACTACCCAAATTGTTTGATATTGCAGTAGACAAAGCAGCTTGAATCTGTTAAAAATTCTCTGATATTTTGAGGTATATGCATCCAATTAATTGTATATTTATTGCTAGACTTACTTGAATCTATTGAAAACTTTGATTTACTTGATGTGGTGCAAGTTACTGTGATGGGAAGAAATTTTACATAAGATCTTATTATCGGGCATTGGAAGGAGGTCTAGGGGTTGATTTTTCTAGGAGACCATTTGGTAGGAAAAGTTCTAGCAAAAATGGCATTCTTTTTTTGTTGACAGCAATTCAGAGCATCATTTTTATTCATTGCACTGCTCATAGGGAGTTATTTGTTCAGGACTTTTTAGGTTGTATCTAGGTCAGTGTTGGAGAAACTAGTTTAATAGACATCAGAGTAGTATCATTTGCAATAGCATAACAGTCCCAACGCTTGGATTGAAAACGAGTCTTTGGGATCATTTTTCAACTCAATGAAGGCAATTGGAGGGTTTCTTCTCTGCTTTTAGATATCTTGGATCTAATTTAAATCTTAGTTCTTTACATGCACACATAAGCACAAATACATAATAAGAGCTACAAGCCTAATTTTTCAACTGGATGAGGGCAAGTGGAAGAATTTATTCTCTGCTTTTAGATGTCTTATATCTAATTATAGATCTTCGATGTACATATATTCAACCACTTCACTAGATGAAACTTAAAATCATCACCAATACCCAACAAAGAAAGTCCCTCTAAAGTTTTTCTAGCCGATTAGCCACTCCTACTGTAATTGGGAAAAGGGCCACGTAATACAATGGTAAATTAGAAACAATACTTTCTATCAAAGTTAATCTGTCTCCCAATGATAAACAAAGGCCTTTTCAACTCGCCAACCTATGTTACACCTTCTCAATAATGCCATTCTAATTGGTAGAAGCCTTATAAGGAGCTCCAAACGGAAGACCCAAATACTTTATCGGCAACGAACCCACTCTACACCTAAGAATGCTAGCCAAACCCTCAACATCCCCCACCTCGCTCGCCTATGGGAACAATCTCGAATTTAGACAAGTTTATCTTCATCCCCGACACCGCTTCATAACATAAGAAAAAGGTATCTCAAGTTACGAAGTTCTTCACCATTTTTTTTTATAAGTAATATATATTATCAATCAAGCAGAGGGGCGCAACCCAAGTACACAGGATGTATACAAAGTATCCCTTATTGACTAGAAAATGAATTACAAATGATGTAGCGGAAGACTAAGATAACTAATCAAAGAGCGGCATCTATGATTCTGTAGGGAGAAGCGTCTTCGTCTTTTACCCAAAAAGATAAAAACAAGCCTGCAGGCTAAAAAAAAAGATAAACTCCACAGAGTATTTAATAGATAATTCTCTGATTTGATAATAATTCAATTGATTGAGTTTTACATAATAGGCTAACCTATTTATAGAAGTGAAATCCTCGGAGAAAAAGTAAACCTACTTCTAGTAGAAAAAGTAAATCTAATCTTAGTAAAAAAGTAAACATAATCCTAGTAGGGAAAGTAAACATAATTCTAATAGGAAAAGTAAATATACTCCTAGTAGGTAAAGGATTAAAAGTAAACTATTTATTCTTGGGGGTGGGGACACATGTCCTACATGAGTCTCCCCTTCTTGAAAAGAACTCGTCCTCGAGTTAAGTTTTGACTCATTCAAAAATGTCTGCCACGTTGAATGTTGAGGATATTGCCATTTCTTCGGAAGATCGATGACATATGCATTGTCGTTGATCCTTTTTAGTGCCTTGCATGGACCATACTTCTTATTCCTCAGCTTTCCAGAAGTACCAGTCGGCAGTCGCCCCTTGCGTTGATACACCATCACAAGATCTCCTTCTTGAAAAATCTTCGATCGCCGACCCTTGTCTGCTGCCAACTTGTACTTCGCATAGGATTCTTCTAGATGCTGACGAACTCCCTCTTGGGTAGCTTTCACCCGTTCTGCTAAATGCTCCGTTGCCACACTTGCACCTGGTAGCTTAGGTAAAGCTGCAAGATCTATTGCAAGTCTCGGAGTTCTCCCATAGACGACTTCAAATGGTGCCTTTCTAGTAGATCGATTCACCATGTTATTGTAGGCAAACTCAGCCTGAGCTAAAGCCAGGTCCCACTGCTTCAGTTTGTCACCTACAATACATCGAAGTAAATTACCTAGAGTTCGATTAACAACTTCTGTCTGCCCGTCCGTCTGCGGATGGCTCGTGCTACTAAAGTTCAATGCTGTGTCGAACCGCCTCCATAATGTTCGCCAAAAGTGAGACAAGAACATGGTGTCTCGGTCAGAAGTGATAGACTTTGGGACTCCATGCAATCGAACCACCTCTCGGAAGAATAGATTGGCCACTTGAACAGCATCAGATGTTTTCTTGCAAGCAACAAAGTGAGCCATTTTGGAAAATCTATCCACAATTACCATTATAGAATCTACTCCTCATTGGGTTCTCGGGAGACCCAATACAAAATCCATGGATACATCTTCCCACGGTGCTTCTGGTATTGGTAGAGGCATGTATAATCCCACATTTTGGGTTTGCCCCTTGGCGACCTGACAAGTCTGGCATCGTCAGACAAAATTACTTACTTCTTTCTTTAGTTGCGACCAGTAATACCGCTCCTCAACTAGAGCAATAGTCTTGTCTCTTCCCAAATGACCACCCAAACCTCCAGCATGTAATTCTCGGATTATTTGTTCCCGTAAGGAACTCCTCGGGATGCACAGCCAATTCCCACGAAATAAATACCCCTCTTGAATATGTATCACAGAAATTGGTTGCCCCGCCTTGCAATGCTTCCAGGTTTCACCAAAATCTTCATCTTCCTCATTCAACTCCTTTAGGCACTCGAATCCAGTCACTTCAGCTTTCATGGTGATCAATAGGGTAGCTCGGCAGCTTAAAGCGTCAGCTACACAATTCAATTTTCCCGACTTATGCTTGAGAGAAAAAGTGAACCGTTGGATGTAAGAAACCCACCGAGCATGCATCCGATCCATATTCTTTTGACTATTGATGAACTTTAATGCTTGATGGTCGGAATAGAGGACAAACTCTCGTTGGATCAAGTAGTGCTCCCACACCTTGAAGGCTCTCAAGACAGCATAAAGCTCCAACTCATATGTTGACCACTTTTGTCTTGCTTCTCCGAGCTTTTCACTAAAAAATTCTACGGGCTTCCCTTCTTCAGATAGCACAGCTCCTATCCCGACGATTGATGCATCACATTCAACTTCAAACAGCTTGTCAAAGTCAGGTAAGGCAATTACAGGTGCTGTGCATAACTTTTCTTTGATGATTGAGAAACTTTGCTCGGCTTCGTCACCCCGATTGAATTTTCATTTCTTCATACACTCAGTGATCGGTGCTACAATACTGCTAAAATTCCGAATGAACCTTCTATAGAAAGTTGCTAACCCATGGAAACTTCTTACTTCTCCCACTGACTTGGGCGTGGGCCATTCTCGGATTGCTCTCACCTTCTCTTCATCCACTCGGATTCCATCGGCACCGACTACAAATCCGACGAAGAGTAACTGATCCATCATGAAACTACACTTCTTTAAGTTGATAAGCAACTTATTTTCACGGAGGACCTCCAACACTTTCCTCACGTGATCCATGTGATCCACCAGGTTGCGACTATAGATAAGAATATCATCGAAATAGACGACGACAAATTTTTCGATAAAAGGTTTCAGTACCTGATTCATGAGTCGCATGAAAGTGCTTGGTGCATTCAAAAGGCCGAAAGGCATCACCATCCACTCTAGGGGTGGCAAAATGGGTACCTGACACGACCCGATTACAACCCGCGGGTACCTATTACACGATTAGCCTATACCCAGACACGACCCATTTAGCTAAAGGGGTAATCGGGTCTGACACGATTATGACACAAAAATAGCCGGATAACCCAACACGACCCCGTTTTACCCGTTTAAAATAACCGGGTCTAATCGGGTAGACACGACCCGACACGTTAAAACTTAAAACCCTAAACTATAAAATTAAAAAAAAATTAAAAAAATAACATAAAAATTGTAATATATGAAGAGAACCCATTTATGGAAATGAGGGAAGAGAAAGGAACAAGAGGGCAATTGCTGCTATGGCTCGTAAGAGCAAGAGGATTAGGGACTTTGGTTTTGGTTTGGGCTTTGTGCGTTTGTGACTTTGTGAAACGCCATTGCAGTTGCAAAGAAAGAACTCAAAGAAGGTCTCTTTCCTTCCTTTTTCCTCTTCGTTCTTTTTTTTCTTTTTCTTTTTTTTTTTTTGTTTTGTTTTGGGGGCAAAGCAAAAAAATTTAGTTCAGTGCTCATCCTTACTATGCTTATAAACTAGTAGAAAATCTCCATACCAGTAATCTCTAAAGCTTTGTTTGTTTGGCAGGAAAAATCGATGAGGACGGCGACGGTGAGGAGGGAGACCCGAGAGAGAACCGAGACTCGAGAGACGCCAAGACGGAGGGAGAGTGAGAGTGAGAGTCTGAGAGACCGAGACTGTCACTTGAGAGAGAGAGAGAGCGAGCAGAGATCGAGTGACGAGTGAGAGAGGCAAAGATCTGCTCTGCCTTATCGTGATTCCGGAAGAACGAAGAAGAAAGAAGAAGAAAAAAAAAAAAAACTGGGTCTAGCGGGTCGACCCGCCAGACACGAAATTACCGAGTCTTAATCGGGTAGACCCGATTACGACCCGAACCCGATAAGCCCAAACCCAATACCTGTTTTTTCGTGTCGGGTTCGCGGGTCGTGTCAAAATTGCCGGCCCTAATCCACTCATAAAGCCCCTCTTTAGTCTTGAACGCAGTTTTCCATTCATCTCCCGGTCGTATACGGATTTGGTGATATCCACTCCTCAAGTCAATCTTCGAAAAAATCTTAGCCCCAAATAGCATATCAAACATGTCACCTATTCGGGGAATACGAAATCAATACTTGACCGTGATCTTGTTTATTGCCCGGCTATCTACGCACATTTGCCAACTCCCATCTTTCTTCGGTACAAGTAGTGCCGGTACTGTGCATGGACTCATACTCTCTCGCAAGTGTCCCTTCTGAATTAACCCCTCTACCTGCTCTTGCAAAATAGCATTCTCCTTTGGGCTCATTCGATAATGTGGCAAGTTCGGGAGACTTGCTCCCGACACTAAGTCAATATAGTGTTGGATATCTCTCATGGGCGGCAGTCCTTCGAGCATCTCTTTAGGCATGATGTCTTCGAATTCTTCTAACATTGGTCGCATTATCTCAGGAACTTCTTGTGAGACGGAGCGCGGGGTTCCCTCAGTCACCAATGCTATGATGTCTCGGGCCTCCTTAACTTCTTCTATAAATTCTGATCCAGTGGATAGGAGGACCAACTTTCCCTTGGAATGAGTAGAATTTTCGACTTCTTGTAAGGGTCGAAATGTTATCTTTCAACCACTCCAAAAGATAGTGTAGACATTGGCTCTTCCTTGCTGCTGGGCATCCACGTCAAACTGCCACAGTCTTCCCAGGATTAAGTGGCATGCATCCATCTCCACAACATCACACAAAATAGAATCCGAGTAATGCTTACCGATCGAAAATGTGAAACAACATCTCTCGGTTACTAGTGTCTCGGTTCCCCGCTTGATCCATCCGATCTTATATGGAGCTGGGTGCTTCTTAGTTTTCAAACCCAACTTTGAAACCATCTCCTTAGACACTATGTTCTCCCCGCTACCACTATCAATAATCACATCACATACCCTCTGGTTGACTGTGCAGCGAGTACGAAAAATCTTGTGCCTTTGAGATTGATCCTCTTGCCTCGGGTTCAAGAGTAAACATTGAATTACTAACAATCGGGAAAATGGGATTCCCTCATTAGCGTCAGCCAACTCCTCTTCCTCATACTCGGGTGTATCAAGATCTCTATTCTCGGACCCTTCCTCTGGCTCGGGTTCGATCAAGTTTACCATCTGCCTCCAGGGACATTGATGTGACCTATGTCTCGGTTGGTTGCATTTGAAACACTTGTCTAGACCGGGTCGTGCGTATGGATTGTTGGCTGGTTGTCTCGGGGTGCTTGAACTGCTATTTGCTCCTTTTCCCATGGAAGTCACTGGTTGACTTGGTGTGACTGTCGGGACTAGAGGTTGTTTTCCCCGACTCTGTGTTGATCTCGTCGAATCACTCGGGTTTCGCTCCCAGGTTCGTGCTCTAGGCCTCTCCAGTTGCTTCTCTGCTCGGGTTGCCAAACTAACTGCCTCGTTCAAAGTAAAGACAGGATGCATAGAAACCTTATCCTGTATTGCCACACGCAGTCCACCAATAAACCTTGCAACTTGTTGATCCTCTGTCTCCACCAGATAGGCAATAGAAATCATCAACATACGCCTGGATGGTCCGAACTCCTTGTTGACACTCTTGGTATTGTTGGAATAGCCGTTGCTCAAAGTCTAGTGGTAAAAACCGTGCTTTGAGTAGCCGCTTCATCTTCAACCATGAAGTTACAGGTCCCTTTCTTTGTCGAGCTCAGGAAATTTGTAATTTTTCCCACCAAGCAGAAGCTCCTCCCTTGAACTTGTATGCCACTAACTTCACCTTGCGATCCTCGCGAATATTCATGTAATTAAAGAACCTCTCTATCTCCATCACCCAATCTAAGAAATCTTCGATGTGAAGATGCCCGTTGAATGATGGGAGATCAATCTTCATTCGGTATTCGTGGGATTCCTCCCTACCGTAATCCTGACGTCTGGGTTGCTCTCTATAAGCATCCTGATAGCCAGCGCCGTCATAGACATTCCCCATATGGCTAGCTCCACCGCGCTCATAACCTCTGAAGCCTGCGACGCCACGACTGACTCCTCTACGTAATCCTCCCCTTCGATCTACCCCAATGTCCCGTCCAAATACTCCTTCAACGAAGTCTTCATCGTCACTAAGATCATCATAGGCCGGTGGTCAGTTTATGGGTGCAGGTCATTGGTGAGGAATAGGCCTCACTCGGATCCCATTGTCATCATGGGCATCATTGTCCCTGTGATTAGGATTAGGACCTATGTGCATGTGCTCTATCATCTCCCGCATCTGGCGCATCTCCTATCATATCTCCTGTTGCATCGTTTGCTGGATTTGCTGGAACTCTTGGAATTCGGCTCTCCAAGGAGCCTCCTTGTCACGAGTAGCGTCGTTAAGGGGTTCGTCACCGTTGCGCTGATTGGTCATGATCAGGATAAAGCCTGCTCTGATACCAACTAACGTAGCGGAAGACTAAGGTAACTAATCGAAGAGCGGCGTCTTTGATTCTGTAGAGAGAAGTGTCTTCATCTTCTACCCAAAAAGATAAAAACAAGCCCGCAAGCTAAAAAAAAAAAAAAAAAAAAACTCCGTAGAGTATTTGAGAAATAATTCTCTGATTTGATAATAATTCAATTGATTGAGTTTTACATAATAGGCTAGCCTATTTATAGAAGAGAAATCCTTGGAGAAAAACACTATTAAAAGCCAAACTATTAAAACACTACCTAAAGACTTCAATCAACAGGAGACTAACTCTAGAGGTAGCAAAAGTATATCTCAAAAGATAAGTTCTACAATTTTATTATAAATCTCCGCTCTTTTATACTGAGCTGAGAATTTCTTAGTGCAAATCCAGGCAGTTTCTAGAAACTTTCTTATGTGCATCAATACAAAACAACAGGTGTATTTATTTCCTCCCCTAACGCCTAAAATAGCCACAGAATGATTCATGGCCTAGATAAGTTGCTCATTTTCCACAAGAATAGATAACAGTCGTGAAATTTCTACCTCTGTTTACAACAATTTTTCAAACTTTGAATTTAGAACGGACATCAGTTATTTAAAAAGTATGACTGCAATTCATCAATATTTGAAGTTCAATAAGTTCAAGCATCAAAATTAGATTTAGAAGATTTTTAATTTTAACCTAAAAATAAGACTTTTTAAATCTGCAAGAAACTCTATATTAGGGATGTAGAAGTCACTAAAAGTACCACAAATATAAGCAAAAAGGAAGAAGGTAATAAATAAGATATATATCTGAACTGGAGCAACATCTTCAAAGTGCTCACACATATTGCATTTAAACTATAACAGGCACATACGGCGTGTTATGAAGATGGTAAGAAGTTAATTATTACCAAGTCTCTTCGATTCCCTTTTTGCTTCTGACTCATCTTTGACAACAGTTGTAGGTGCTGCTTCCACATTTGTTGCAGGCACATCTACTGTAACAGCAGATTGAGAAGTGACTGGAGGAGGTGAGGTTGAAGGAGTTGGCATTGAAGGCATAGAAAATGGAAAAGGTGAACCCGAAGAAAAAGCTGTATCGTTGAACTGGTTATTTTGAGAATTCATCTGTCCCATCATTGTCTTGAAAGCTTGTTGCATTGCATACTTCTGAAAGATTAACAGTAAATTTTGAACAAATTAGAATACATGTGGAAAAAGTGCAAGGTTGAATTCTACTATCGCCACAGAGGATCCAAAGTTACGTCTTCTAGAAGAAGAGATGATACACAAATCTTACAACAAACTGATAAAGGCAAAACAAAATAAAATACCAAATATATATTTACTTTGACATAAAATAAATACCGGTGCATGCGTGCATGTATACATTTTGTGTGCATGGATTTGTTATGATTATGTCTTGAAATCAAATTGCAACTCTGAGATTGAAGTCCATAATCCAAGTTGTAATGGTGCTAGGGTTTGTGAGACTTCATAATCCTCATATAGTTGAGTAAACATAATCTCCAATGGATGTATGAATAATGGACACATGCCACACCAACACCTAGAACCATCCCCCCCGGAAAAAAAGAAAGCCCGAACAACCACACCACACTAAGGGCTACTTGCATGTTTCATTTTAGTCTGTTAAAGTAAAGTACGTAACCCATGCGTAAGGGTGCTGCTGTCCAGGTGCTAAAGGCCTAATACATAATCAAGGGAGTGGACACAACCCTAGTATACAAGAAGTATACACAGATAACCCCTAAAGTGTAGGAAATGAAGAACAGAACACCCAAAACTCAAAACAATTAGAAATATGCAAATTATTTCATGCTAGTCTTCCAAGTATAAAAGGATTGGAACATCATCTTCTTCATCTCTAACATCACAATCTTATGATCTTCAAGGCTCCTTTCATTCCTCTCTCCAAATACCTCACATTTAAACACAATGTAGTCAACTTTCATATTTTCAAAACAGTACGATGTTCCAATTGTCCCCTCCAACTCTTCAACAACTTGCTCACCCTACGAGGCATGACCCATACAACACCAAACAACTGGAAAAGTGCACTCCACAGTTCTATTTCCACCTCACAATGAAGAAGAAGGTGATCAATAGACTCTCAATTTTCTTACATATACGACACTAATTCACAACCATAACATTCCTCCTAAGTAAATTATCCAAAATTAAGATTTTTTCTCAAGCCGCTGTTCACACAAAGAACACCATTCTCAAGGGAGCCTTAACTTTCTAAATACTCTTCCATGGAAAATGGAAGCTTACCGGAATAGACAACACCAGATAGTACGACTTTAACTTCAAATGATATCCTTAATCCAACAAATTTTATCCTCACTACCTTGCCCTACTCTTTCATAATACAACTAAAAGAAAAAATAGAGACCACTTCCACCTCTCAATCATGCACTGGTCTTGTAAAAATAATATTCCAATGAATATTTCCATTTCGGAACTGCATATGATCTGCCACCCACACATCCTTATCATGAGCAATAGTGAATAATTTCATAAATGAGAAATTGAAAGGCTCTTCTGCACGCCAAACATCATGCTAAAACAGCACCTTAGTTCCATCTCTTACCTCATACCTGACAAATTTAGAAAAACCTTCCCACCCCTCCTTATATATTTCCACACTCCCACACCAAGGGGGCCCCCAAACTCCTTAGAACACCAGCCACCTCTTAAACTATCATACTTAAAGCCCACCACCAATATCCACAGGGCCTCCCTCTCCATAACATACCTCCACAACCACTTATCCAAAAGGACTCGATCAAACTAAATCAGATTTTTTACCTCCAAACCCTCTAAAATGATTAGGGTACTCATTTTTGACCACTTCACTTGATGAAACTTAAACTCATCACCAATACCCACAGTCCCTCCCCCCCCCCCCCCCCCCCCCCAAAAAAAAAAAAAAGTCCCTCTAAAGTTTTTCCGTCATTTGGCCACTCGTACCGGAATAGGAAACAATGACAAGTAGTACATCGGTAAATTAGAAGGACTATTTTTTATCAACTTTAACCTACCTCCTTTGATAAATAAAGTCTCTTCCAACTTGCCAACCTATGCATCTTCTCAATAATGCCATTTCAAATGGTAAAAGCCTTGTAAGGAGCTCCCGAAGGAAGACGCAAATACTTCATAGGCAACGAAGCCACTCTACACCCAAGAATGGTAGCCAAGCCTTCCACATCGCCTACTGGGAACAATCTTTGACTTAGACAAGCTCATCTTCAATCCCAACACTGCTTTTTTTTTTTTTGATAAGTAATAATTTTATATATCAAAAGCGCAGAAACACTGCTTCAAAACATAAGAAAAGACATCTCAAGTTACGGAGTTGTTCACAACTAGGCTCACAAAAGATCAACGTATCATTTGCAAACAACAAATGCAACACAATCATCTCCTCATGATTCCTCGATCCCACCAAAAATCCAGATAAAAGCCCGCTATCCACGGTTGCAGATATCATCCTAGTTAATACCTCCATAACAAACAAACAATAATGGAGACAATGGATCCCCCTAAAGTAATCTACATGAAATACAAAAGAAGCCAAAATGAGACCCCTTAATAAGAAAGGAAAACCGCACCATAGAAATACAATAATCTATCCAACCTCTCAATCTCTCCCCAAAACCACATCACTTCAACAAAAATAGCAGAAATTCCCAGATTGACATCATCATAAGCCTTCTCCAATTGAAATTTAAAAAATATTCCCGGCTCCTCAAATCGAATCCAACTATCCAAACATTCATTCACCACCAATACAGAGTCCAAAATTTGTCTACCTCTGATAAACGCATTCTGAGAACTTCAGACAATCTTCCCCAGTACCGACTTCAACCTATTTGCCAATGCTTTAGATATAATTTTTGACACACCTCCCACTAAGTTGATAGGATGAAAATCCTTAATTTCCACCACACCAGCTTTCTTTGGAAAAAGAGATACAAAAGTAGCATTGAAACTCTTCTCAAACTTCCCTCGGCTGTGGAGTTGAACACCGCCATAATATCCTCTTTTAATACCTCCCAACATTTCTAGAAAAAAGCCATAGAAAACTCACCATGTCTTGGTGCCTTATCTCCATTGAAATTGTTAACCACCTCCCACACTTCACTCTCCTCAAAATCTCTTTCCATCCAATTTTTTCTCCCATTCCAGAGCCCAGCCTGCTCAGTACCTTGTTGGGCCTCATCAATGGAAAGGAATGAGAAGCCATCCACCTTTGGTCTCCACATATATTGTTCCAAATACAAATGTTCATAATTTCACAATATGTTCCTTTATAATTCTTGAATCAGCCATCATATTCCCATTAATCACTAGGGACACCACTGAATTATTCATTCCATGCAAATTTGCCAAACGATGGAAAATTTTAGTATTGTTGTCTCCTTCTCGCAGCTAAAGGGGCCTTGAATTTTGTCTCCAACAGACTTCTTCAACAAGAATACTCCTCTCCAACTCCAGAAAAAACTTTTTTCTTCAATTTTTCATCTTCAGTTAATGATCTTTCCTCTGCAATCAAATCAAGCTCACGGAAACCCTCCACCATCTCCTTCTTCTGCTTCGCTACATTAGCAAAGACCTTCTCATTCCATTTCCTCAAATTAGATTTCAATGCTTTCAATTTTTGTGCCAAAACATAAGTAGGAAGATGCTAATAATTATAGGATCCCTACCAAGTTTTGATCTGCTCTACAAAACCCTCTAATCGCATCCACATATTCTCATACTTAAAATAGCTGCTACCCTGGCTCCCCACACCACAATCCAACATCAACGAAAAGTGATCAAATAGTAATCTAGTAAGGCATCTCTGAGAAATATTCAAAAAATATTCCTCCCATTTTGGAGATAGCAAGAATCTATCAATTCTCGACCATGCCTCAACATCTCTATTATTAAACCACTTGAAATTCCGTCTACGAACGGAATATCCACAAGTCCCTACCCAAAAATGAATCTTGGAAATTTCACCATTGCTTGTGCCTGCCTTGATTCGTCTAATCTTTCACACAAAAACCAGAAGACATTAAAATCCCCCCAATACACCACGTCATGTCCCACCAACTTATTAATCCAACCAATTCATCCCAAAGACATCTTCTCTCCGCATCATCATTTGGCCTATAAACACACGCAAATGCCCATTCAAAGTTCTAAGTAACACATCTAAAAGAACACGCTAACACACACCTACCCACACATTTTTCAATCTTCTCCACCACCCGTCTATCCCACATTAACAGAATACCTCTTGATGCCCCTCTCGACCCCAAATACAACCAATCTACATGATGACAACCACATAAACTACGAGCCACTTCCCTAGTAATAACCTCCATTTTTGTCTCTTGCAAACACACAATATTAGCTTTCCACTCCCTTAGAAACCCTTTAATCCTCGTCCTTTTCTCATTATCATTTAGGCCTCTCACATTCCATGATATAATCTTAGGTTTCATAATGAACATTTCCCACCCTCCATTTTCCTATCACTCTTAAGAGATTGGCCTCCCTTAATGTCATAATTCCCCAAAAATATCAATTCCTTTTTTTTTTTATAAGTAAAGATATATAGATTAAGAGCATAGAGGGGCGCAACCCTAGTACACCGGGAGTATACAAGAGAGCGACTAAAAGGAAGAGAAAGAAGAAGAGAACATAAAAAGAAAATCTTGGAAGCTGATCACTATAGGCGCTAGCCAACCAGCAGTCCAAGAGAAAAGGATGTACAAGAAAAAATGAATAAAGTCCTCTATATTCCTAGAAGAGTCCTCAAAATATCTAGCATTTCTCTCGTTCCAAATGCACCACATAAGGCATAACAATCACTGGGGGGCGGTGTGGTAATTCATGATCAAATTTGAATGTCAAGATTACCTCTATTCCGGTTTTCCATTCAAATCTATAACACTATTCACCCCACTTTGAGCTCGACTAGCTTCAATTGCAAATTTGATCATCATAACCTTCACATGACAATTCAACTACTTGACAAAAAAAATTTACCCTCTCCACTACCCAGTCTAGAGACACCGAATAAGACCCTCCTTTTTCCCCAATTACATTTTGGTTGAATATCCAGCATCTCACTTCGCATACTTTCATCTTGTGTGCATGTCACCACAACCAACTTAGGGTCAATCTCAACCCCACAGTATAAACTACCCTTATTGTGGTTACAAGCAACACAGAGTCGACCTAGATTGTGATATTCAAGTGTTATCTAAATTGATGTTCAATAACACAAGATCCAAGGGGCAGATATGTTTAAAAGATTTACTTGTTTCAATTTTTCTTTTTTTTGGCAAAATAATTCATTAAAAGCATAAGGAGTGCAACTTGAGTACACAGGAACTATGCAAGAGAAAAATACGCAACAAACAAGAACGAGAGAAAAGAGAGCATAAAATCTACAAAGCTAGAGATGTTGAGAAAAGTGTTGGCAGAAATTCGCTCAATCCACTCAAAGAATCTAGTCAAGTAATTTGCGCACAGCAAGCAGCAGCTACGGATGCAAACTGTTGGGTTCGGGTCGAGAAAGGCCTCCACAAACTCAAACCCAACTAGATTCTTCATACCTAAACCCACCCCCAAACCCAAATTAGGGGTTTTAATATTAATCCAAACCCATCCCATTTAAACATGAGAACCCCAAATGCCAACCATCGCAACTTATTAGCATTTAAAATAACTAAATAAATAAAATAACAAAAAAAAAAAAAAAAATCAGAATCCTTTTCACACCATAACCACAAATCCAACCTATCCCCCCTCCCTTCTTTTTTGCTTGATTTGATTGAGGGGAAAATAAAAAGGCTACCACTTTTTAGGATTAAGAAGTTCCTTTTATTATTAAAAAGAGGTTCATGGCTGGCTCGAGGAGGTGGTCTGTAGAGTCCAAAGTGTTTGAGGTGCTGATCAAGGGAGGGGTATCAAGGGTGACGGTACTAGAAAGGAGCAACAGGAAATTTAAGTCCATTTTCTTGAAGAGGGATGAGTTAGTGTCGTTGGTGCGCATAGTGGAGGATTTGGTGGCAGTGGAGACGTCTGAGGTTTTTTGGGATCAATCCAGAGCAGGATTCCCATGGGTTATTGCACAAAAATGTTCCAACAGACATGGATGTTTAGAAGAATTTGATGGAAGGCGAAGATGTGGCTCGATTATCATTCTAGAAGGTCGTTATGGACAAGGTTGGGATCGATTTATCAAGGAGGTTCGCCTGGCAAAGGCTTCTCTTTGTGAGGACAGAGGGGTTAGGGAGGTCAGGGAGGGGGTCAAGGATAAGGGAGGGGTGGGCAGGAGGAGTTATGCGGAGGCGGTGGGGTTGTCGATGCAGGCTGGAGAGGACTGTTTTAATTCTTTCTCTGAACCGATCACTAGGGTGCCAAGGTGGCTGAAAGAGGCCTCTGCAGAGTGGGACAAGAAGGAACAAGTATCTGCCAAGGTAGTGGGGGACTCAAAACAGGTTAATGCTCCGGGGTGGACTGCCGGTGGTAATGGAGAGTACGAAGAAGGTTTCCCCTACAGGAGTGGCGGGAATGCCCTGCCCAAAGCATGGGATATCTTCGGGTTGCGTCAGTTGGGTTCCGCGAGCGATTCACTAATTCCGGCGAACAAGATCTACCCCACGGTAAGGCAACCAGCAGCGTATCTTGGAACTGATCACGTGAAGGGACGGGAGGAGATTGGCTGCCATGATGTGTAGTCTTTCTTGCGTGTGAAGGCGAGCTCATTAATGCCAAGGAGACGTTGTGCAGGTTAAAAGTGAGATTGACATGGGTATGGAGAGGCTGGAAGCAGCAATTAAATATATTGAATGTCAGTCTTCTGTTCCCAAGGCTGATGAGCTTCGTGTTTGTGGGTCGGCAAGAAGGAATGTGAACAATCTTGGGGTAGTCAAGCAAAAGAAAGCATATGTGGTGCGGCCCAAATGGATTCGTGATAAGCCCGGGAAAGCTATTAAGACTTATTTCAGGAAAAAGGGAACTCGGCCCAATTTGGATAATGGGCTTATCAATGTTTCTGTTTGTAAGGCCTTGCTCATTCAAGAGCTTAAGGCGGTGGAACCTGGGACGAGCGCAGTGGAGTTAGGAGAGAGCTCGCGTGCTGGGCCGGAGCCGGTAGGTGAGCTAGAATCGTCGTAGGGTGGTCCCAAAGCTCCGGTGGGCGTCGATGACCCGAGCACTCACCCCACGCCGTCAGGGTTGTCGGCGCTATTTCCCACTTGTCAATCAAGACCGCGGCCGCGATAGAGAAGCCGTTGAGGGTAGCGTCGATGGGTAAGGGGCTGGCTGATCCTCACGGGCAGAGCGAGACTATGGCCACGGCAGAGGCGCCAACGAGGGTAGATTCGGCGGACAAGGGGTTGATAACGAAGTTTCGGCGAGGGTTGGAGCTCTGGATGAGGCTTTGACAGTGGGATGCACTGTTCAGGCGAGACCGAGGATGGTTTCAACTCCGGGCTCTCTGAGTAAGTTGCAGCCTGTCCCCTTAGTTTCTGATACTTCTCTTCCTCTGGAGCTCGGCCAAAATGATCAGTCCTCTCTTAAGGGTGGATCGAGGGGTTCTGACTCGGGGATTTTGGGCAAGAAGCCGGGCAAGTGGGTGTCACCGGCTTCCTCTGGGTCTGTTGTCGGTGACTGTGAGGAGTCCGGGAGGAAAGTTTTCCTGGGGAGCAACCCCGTTGGTTAGTCTCCGAGAGTTTTGGTGCTGGGTATTCTGGGTAAGGAGCCGGGGATATGCACGTCACAGGCTGTTAATTTGGGTGGAGTTCCTACAGTAGTGAAGGGTTCTCTTTCCCAGGAGTCTTTTGTTCCAGACTAGTTTCATGAGGAACCGGAGGTGGAGCAGGAGAGGGACTTTATTATTAAGGCATGCAAGGAAGTTGGTTTATCTTGTGATGGAGAAGAAGGAAAGTTTGAGGAGACCATTGGGTTACTTATGGATGACAACAAAGGCAATGGATCGGAAAGGGAAGAGTGTACTCTTGCAACTAAAAAAGGTAAGAGGGAGCTTTATAATTTGCAGTCTTCTGTTAATTTTGTGGGGTATTCGTCAAGGGACAGAAACAACGGGAGGGCCAGCTGAGTTAATTCATAAAGCTCAAGATTCTTTCATGGAATGTGAGAGGATTGAATGAGAGGGATAAGAGGTTGAGGGTTAGGAATTTACTGAGAAGTTGGAAGGTAGATATAGTTTGTTTCCAAGAGACGAAGATGGATTTTATTTCATATAACTTAGCAAGGAGTTTATGGGGCTGCCAGTATGTAGAGTGGTGCTATGTTCCTTCCATTGGGGCCTCGGGGGGTATTTTGCTCATGTGGGACAAGAGGGCTATTGAGAAGGTAGATGTAGTGTTGGGCAATTATGTGGTGGCTTGCTCTTTCAAGAATGTCGAGGACGGCTTTGCGTGGGCGTTTGCGAGGGTGTATGGCCCTAACAAAGTAAACTTTAGGCGTTTTCTTTGGGAGGAGTTGGCAGGGGTCATGAGCTGTTGGGATGTGCCGTGGTGTATAGGAGGGGACTTTAATGTTACTCTCTATCCTAGTGAAAGGTCGAGGGGAGCTCACTCACGGTCGGCAATGAGGGACTTTGGTGAGTTCATCTCGGAGCAGGGTCTCATGGACCTTCCTTTAGTGGGGAGGATCTCTACATGGTCAAATAACATTTCTTGGTCTAGGCTTGACCGTTTTCTTGTCTCCCCGGATTGTGAAGCCCGCCATCCGGATTTGCGTCAAAAGAGGTTGCTTCGGGTTTGTTCCGATCATGCTCGTATTTTTTGGACTGCAATTCTTATTCGGGAGGCAAAAGGCCTTTCAAATTTGAGAATATGTGGCTCAAAGTGGAGGGTTTTGTGGATAAAGTGCGCAGCTGGTGGGACTCGTATCATTTTCAGGGTACTCCGAGTTTCATTATTTCTAAGAAGATGCAAGCTTTAAAGTGGGATATTAGAAGATGGAATGACCAAGATTTTGGCAATATGGGGGTTTATATTAAGACTCATATGGAAGATCTTAAAGCTCTGGATAGGGTGGAGGAAGAGAGAGGTCTAACCACAGAAGAGGTTGAGAGGAAATGGGTGCTCACAAGCGAGTTAGAACTTTCCCTCCTTCAAGAAGAAATCAGTTGTAGGCAAAAATCTAGGATCCGTTGGTTGAAAGAGGGCGACAAGTGTACAAAATTCTTCTATCGGATCGCTAATGCCAACCGAAGACAGAATTATATTGAGTCTTTGAACATTAATGGCACTACTACTTCTGATCAAGAGGCTATTAGTAATCATGTCACTCGCTTTTATGAGACGCTCTTCACGAAGACTCTTGGTTGGAGACCGAGGTTGGATAATCTTCATTTCAACATGTTGGAGGTGAATGAGTCTTCTAATCTGGAAGCCCCTTTCGAGGAAAGGGAGGTGTGGGAGGTGATTAAAAAAATGGATAGGGACAAGGCTCCAGGTCCGGATGGCTTCTCTATGGCTTTCTTCCAGGATTGTTGAGAGGTGATCAAAAAGGACATCATGGCTGTTTTTGCGGAGTTCTATGATCGAGGTAAATTCGAAAAAAGCCTCAATGCTACGTTTATTGCCCTTATTCCGAAGACACATAAGGCTTCCGATCTGAAGGATTTCCGCCCCATTAGCCTTGTGGGGGGGACTCATAAGATTATTGCGAAGGTTTTAGCCAATAGAATGAGGGGAGTCATGAATCGGGTCATCTCCAATCCAGAACGCCGTTAAAGGTAGACATATTTTGGATTCGATGCTTATTGCCAATGAGTGTCGGACAGCCGTTTCAGATCTGGGGACCCCGGCCTCTTGTGCAAGTTGGATATGGAGAAGGCTAATGATCACATGAACTGGAAGTTTTTGCTCTACTTATTAAGAAGGTGCGGTTTTGGTGAGAAATGGTGCTCATGGATAGAACATTGTATCTCGTCGGTGCGGTTCTCGATGTTGATCAAAGGCTCTCCTTCCAGTTTCTTTGAGAGTTCGCGGGGGGGTGAGACAAGGTGACCCCCTTTCGCCTTTCTTGTTCATTATGGTCATGGAGGCGTTCAGCAGGATGATTGATGCTTCTATTAGTAGGGGTTTCTTTAACGGCTTCTATGTGGGTGCTAGAGAGCCTGAGCGGGTAACTGTTTCTCATCTTCCTTTTGCTGATGATACTCTAGTTTTTTGTGGGGCTACTCCTGATCAAGTTACATTTATTAAAGCCCTCATTATTAGCTTCGAGGCAGTCTCAGGTTTAAAAGTAAATCGAGCTAAATCTGTTTTGGTCCCAGTCGGTGGTTTGGTGGAGTCGGGTGAGTTGGCTGGTATTCTGGGTTGTGGCACTAGCTCTCTGCCTTTGAAGTATCTGGGTCTTCCGCTAGGGGCTTCGTTCAAGCTGTTGGCTATTTGGGATGATATGTTGGAGAAAATTGCTAGAAGGCTGGCCCCTTGGAAGCGCTCATATTTGTCCAAGGGAGCGAGGCTCACGCTCATCAAAAGTACCTTATCCAATCTTCCCACTTATTTTTTGTCCCTCTTCCCCATTCCTGTTTCCGTGGCGAAGCGCATTGAAAAAATTCAACAGGACTTCTTATGGGGGTTCAAGGAAGAGCCTAAGTTCCATTTGGTCAGTTCGAATGAGGTTTGTTCTCCGATTGCTAAGGGTGGTCTAGGGATTCGAAGCTTGCGTCTTTTTAATTATGCTTTGTTGTGGAAATGGTTATGGAAATTCGCAAATGAGGAAGAAGCTTGGTGGAGAAATATTTTGGTGGCAAAGTATGGGGTGCATTGGGGTGGTTGGCGTTCTAAATTTCCTCGTGGACTGCATGGGGTGGGGTTATGGAAACATATATGTAGGGGTTGGAGGTCGTTTCAGTTCCATTTCAAATTGGATCCTGGCTCAGGGGGGAAAGTCAAATTTTGGGAGGATTTATGGTGTGGCGAGATGCCCCTCAAGGATGCTTTTCCAGGCTTTTTTAATATTGCTAGCAATAAGGATGCTTCCATTGCGGATATTCGGGAGTGCATAAATGGGATGGTTCACTGGAATGTTACTTTTACTCGCAGAATTCATTGGGAGGAGAGGGTTTTAGCCTCTTTCTTCTCATTCTTGTATTCGTTATCGATTCGTGGGGTTGGGGAGGACCGGATGTAGTGGATCCCTTCGAGAAAAGGAAAGTTTGAGGTTCGCTCTTTTTATAGGATGCTTGCCTCCAAAGAATCCAACCACTTCCCTTGGAAAAGTATTTGGCGCACCAAGGCTCCTTCGAGAGTGGCGTTTTTTGTGTGGTCGGCCGCCCTTGGGAAATCACTCACTTTGGATAATGTTCAGAAAAGAGGTATTGTTGTGATTAATCGTTGCTGCATGTGTGAATCGGATGGAGAGTCTGTGGATCATCTCTTTCTTCATTGTGGGGTTGCGCGCAAGTTGTGGGATGTTATTTTCTCCCGCTTCAATTTGTGTTGGGTTATGCCTAGAAGTGTTAAGGAGATGTTTGCTAGTTGGTGGTCGGGCGGTAGAACCCGTAGCGCCGTGGTTTGGAAGATGGTTCCCCTGTGTCTTTTATGGTGCCTTTGGAAGGAAAGGAATGCGAGATGCTTTGAGGATTTGTCGAGAAACCTTGAGGACCTTGTTCATTTCTTTTTGTACACGCTTTTCACATGGACTGCAGGTTGGCTTGCTCCTTTAGTGATTAATTTTCTTGATTTTCTCTTTATGTTCTCTTCTTCTTTTTCCCCCACTTAGTCGCTCTCTTGTATACTCCCTATGTACTTGGGTTGCGCCCCTCTGCGCTCTTTAATGCATTATTACTTATAAAACAAAAAAACAAAAAAAAATCTGCAACAACAGTCACAAGCACCCGAGAATGCCCACAAGGAAGAGAAAAATGAACATAATAGAATTTAAAGACCCAACAAACACCCCCATTGGAAAAATTGAAGAAAATAGAAAGTTCACCCTCATACTTCTGAAAAGAAAAATATGGAATATATATGAGGGAATGGTATCTCATTTTGGAGGAAGTAGGATTTTTTATGAAACCAAAGAAACATATGTTTCTTCAACAATTCTCAACTTCCAAATTCTAATAACTTTAATTTGCCTCCTGGGCATGAGGATAAACTGCTTAGCCCGTCAGGAGTGAAAGCTCCTGGATTACACGTGGCGGTTCGCGGGTGGGGTCGATTACCGTAGGAGTTTGATTAACGGTGAGGATTGTTGTACAGTATGCGTTTGCGACGTGCAATTATCTGAGTAAAGTTCTCCTACGTTATCAAAAAAAAATAAATAAATAACTTTAATAGCTACTAAATCCCATAAATTCATGAAAGTCAAGAAACATTTTATCACGGTTTGCCCATTTTAACAAATCTATATGTTTCCATAGAGAGGTAGAATGAGAGAGGGCAACTTAGGACATATAGGGAAATCTACTCAACTAGTGATGGGGTTAGATCAAAATTTGAGTTTTCCAAAGCTGAGAGTTGGGTCAATCTTAAACACCTTTATTTTGAAATCTTAAAATCCCATTAGAAAGCACAAAGGGGCGCAACCCAAATACGCAAGAAATATACAGAAGATGCCCTTAATTAGGAGAAAAAGATGTGTTAGTATTTTTCTTGGCTTAATTCGGTTCCAAAATGCAGAGGTTACTGTCTACGAGCTCAAACACTGATATAGAATGCTCAGAATCCAATCTCCACCATTCATAATGTGGATTCATGTGTCATGAATGTCCCTGCAAACTTTCAACTCAATCAGACCACAAACACTCATCAATCGAAGTTGTTGATCAAGGACCGACGGAAGTTCAAGTAACTCTCATCTGCAATGGGTGTCCGGACAAGCTAATAGGCTGTCCAAACACCAATTCCAGCAAACCTATTTTTGCTTGCTCACAAGGCCCTATCTGGACAGGCACTAACCCTATCCGGGCACCCCATACCTGTAACAATTTTAAATGATTTCAAACTATGTCATAGGTCTAGGGATTATGGGGCTATTATAAATACACCTCCATAAAAAGAGGGGTACGAATTTTCACCCCCAGAGAGTTCGTCAGAGGCTATGCTAAGAGAGATCATATGTGGTGAGCGTTAAATTGAATCTCTTAGAGTTTAAGTTATCCCTTTGATAAATCTATGGTTGAGAAGTCTATCGGAAAAGTCCAATAAAGGAGAATCACGTTGAAGAAAATTGTGAGTAAGAAGACGAGTTGTAGGCTTGTCGATCTTACAGAGCCAAGGGTTGTAAGTGTTCCTAGTGTCTGTAATCTCTGGATAATCTTTTGATAGTAATTTCCTCGGTTTGGCTGCCCCGAAGAAGTTTTACTTTTAGATCGGTTTCTAAAAAGTTTCCTCTTCATAACCAAAATATTTGTGTCTGCCTCTTTATTGCTTTATATATTTTGGTGATTGAATTGTTTATTGCTCCATCGTATTAATTCCACATAAATTATGATAAACAAGTTTTTAGAGTCGGCATAGCGTTTTTCAATTGGTATCAGAGCAAGTCCACTCCGTGTAGGATTAAACTTCCAAGTGTAGATTATTGACTTCTTTTTTCCATGAATACCTCTCAATTTAGTTTCATTAATTCTCATGATGCTATGCATGATAAAGAGTCCTTGGCTAATGAATTGTCTGAATCACATGTCTTAATTGACTCTTTAAAATCTGAGAAAGAATCTTTGGCGAATGATTTGTCTAAATCACATATCTTGATTGATTCTTTGAAATCTGAGATTTATGTGCTTGTTGAAAAGTCTTTATCACTTGAGAATGAATTGAATGTTTCTAAGGAACTCTCACGAAATTCCTCGAGTGATAATCTAAAAAGCTTTCTTTGAATTGAAGAATTTGTTTCTAACAAGCCTAGCATGATTGTTGATAATGCTGGTGCATCTACTTCACATGCTTCTAATGAGTCTTTGAATGTTGAGCCTGTGAATGTTAAAGAAGCTAAGGCTAATTTTTCCAAGACTCCTTCAGTTAAACAAACTCAAGGTAAGTTTGTTCCTACATATGCCACCATTGTGGGATTGTTGGTCACGTTAGACCAAACTGCTGGAAATTCAAAGCTGCTCCTAGGAAAGAAAATCAAGCAGCTGCTCCGACTCTCCATGGTAAGAAAGGTAAGAAAATTTATGTTGAGCATCATGCATTTTGCCCTAAGCCTAGAGTCATGCATCCTCCTAAAAAATTACCTTCTAAAAGGTTTGTGCCCACTTGTCATCATTGTAGAAAGGTTGGTCATATTCTACCAAAGTGTTTTGATTTGAAATCCCATAAACATAAAAGTAAAAAATTCCTATTCTAGGAAAGAAAGTGAGGGTTTGGTCATAATGATGAGAGAAGTGATATCTAAGCTAGATAAGTTTGAGCAAAGTCATAAGTCTAGACCTAAGATTTCTCAAGTGTGGGTTAGGAAGGATGATACCATTCACCGCTTGAGGGGCAGTGGTGGTGATCTCACCTTATGTTAGGTGAGTCACCCACATGCCTAGGATTGGTTATCATGCATTCTATTGAATATCCTAGAGCATGTTGTTGTCTTTTGCTTTGTTTTGTTATTTTTAGTTTTTCTATTTGCATTGATTTTTTTTGTTTGTATGCATTTCATTTTAAAAAAAATTCAAAAAGACAAAAATAATTTTATTTGATTGTTTTATTTTCTCTCTTTTGTCTTATGCACCTAAATAGTCCTTTAATTTCTCATGTTGCTTTCATGGATTTAATTCCTTGCATCATGGAATGTTCTTAATATGCATGAGATGAAAATTTGTTTTTCAATGGACTTGTTTTGTATTTACCTAAAGCCTAAGCTTATGTGGTACGTTTTGCCTATGCTTAATCTTTTGTGCACATTTAAGCTTAATTTGAAGTTATTTCTTCATTTTAAATGTGAGGTCTGTTAGGTAACTACTTGAGGTTTGTTTTTTACTAGTCATATCTTTCAAATTGACCATATGCTAATTGAACCTAGGGCTTAAAAATTCCTGCTTTCTCTTTTATGATAAGCACCACAAGTTTAAGGACAATTTCTCATATAGAAAAAGAAACAAAATAGTGAAACAAATATAATCAAAAGATCATATTCCAAAAGGAATTTATTTCACTGTGTCAAACTTGTGCAAATTGTTTTACAAAGAGAAATGTATAGGATGACAGTGGCTAGGCCCTAGTATGATAAGGTTTGACTTTTGATTTAATATACTTGTCAAAACCTCATGGTGGTGAAAATTTCTCCTCATTTTGTAAGTTGATAATTTTTCTCTTTTAATGGCTTATGCACACACCACACAAGCATGGATTGAATGGAACATTTTTCTTTGCTTGGGTTTAGCAATATGTGTTTTTTTGTCATTTCTAGTCTCATGTATATTTTGCATATTTAGAGCATGTTTGGGATATTCATTGTGAAATACATGAGTCGTTGATGTGTGTATCATGTGTTCATTCGACTTTTGAGAAAGAGTGATTTCCTGGGTTTGGCTGCCCCGGAGAGATTTTACTTTTAGATCGGTTTCTAAAATGTTTCATCTTCGTAACCAAAATATCTGTGTTTGCCTCTTTATTGTTTTATATATTTTGGTGATTGTATTGTTTATTGCTTCATAGTATTAATTCCGCATAAATTGTGATAAACAAGTTTTCGGAGTCGGCATAGCGTCTTTCAAGATGAACAAAAGCCCAAAATTCAGAAAAGCTAGAAAAATGTGGACTTGAACATAATGGGATTTGAACATAATGTTCTTTAGCTCGACCACCAAAATCTCACTATCTCCAAACCTCCTTGCATTCCACTTTTTTCAAATGCACCACATTAAGCACAAAGGTGTCATCCTCCAAACTTCTTCTATGTTACGACTTTCCATCTAGCCTCTCCAACTTGCCAACAACTCAATAACCTTTCTAGACATGACCCATTTTACCCCCAATAGATGGAAACCCACATTTCTCTCGCTACTTTACAATGAAGAAGAAGAAGATGATTCATTGACTCCTCACTCCTGCATTTACAACACCAATCCACCACTATGACATTGCTCAAGTATCCAAAAATGAAACTCGAAGAGCCTTGAAAATGGTAAGAGTCCCACTACTTTTTCACCCTATCTACAAAACCCTCAAACTTTAGCCCATATCTTCAAATTTGAAATACCTTGTACCACCCTAAAAGTCACCGCAGTTAAGAAGGATTCGGAAGTAGTCCGAGCACAGTCTAGGAAGCTTCCTCTAGGTCACGAGGAAACTAGGCTACCTAATACGAAGAGCCAAGAAACCTAGACCAGGATGAGAGATTCCGATTATTCGACCAAGTAAAAGTTCTACCAACAAGAGGGAGGTACATTAGACCTTGATCAAAAATGAAACCAAAGAACTCCACCATAGCTGGGTCAAAACAAACTTTTCCTGATCTCTTACTAGGGAAATGGGTGACGTTAGAATCATCCCCAATGCACCAAGGCAAGTTCCATCAACCAACTAAGCAAACCAGCCAATTCATCCCAAAGAAGCCTTCTATCCCTGTTAGAATTAGAGCCATAAACACCTGCAAAAGCCAAGGTGAAATGATGTTCAACATTTTTGAATGACCGCGCCAAAGTGAACTTCTCCACACACTCGTCGATTTTTTCCACCACCCTCCTATCCCATATAATCAAAATTCAACCAAAAGCCCCTCTAGAGTCTAAACAACATCAATCCACATGATGGCAACCCCACAAACTACGCACAACATTGCAAGACATAAACTCCAGCATAATTTATTAAAAACAAACAATATTAGCCTTTCTGAGTAAATTCCTTACCCTTAAGCATTTATCCCCCTCCTTCTCACATTCCAAGATAACAATTTAGGCCTTATTAAGAATTGAGAATCCCCTATCCTCGCCTCTTCCACAGCATGAACTTCCACCTTTAGAGTAGTAAATAATTGAGCACGTTAATCTTTTTAACTCCCCAATTCCTTTGTTTACTTGTTAGAATTGGAGGCCGAAACCTTTTGGAAATGTCTCGCTTCAATGACTGTCAAAAGTGCCATAAATTGCTCCTCAAAACCCTCGCATGAAATCACCACAACATGATGGATCTCCTTCACTCTTTACAAAACACAATCTAAATACTCTAACCCCTAAGCTGTCAGTTTTCTCAAACACAAGGGGATAGGAACTTAGAGGAGTGCAAAACATGGGCTCCTCCCTATTATAGAGATCCATGAACAAGCGTGCTGTCAGCTCGCACACAAGCTAGTCGTTCCCTCCAACACAACCCAACTCCATACCAACCAAAACAAGTAGAACGATCACTTCCCCCTTATCACCATTAACACTGACCTCCCCCAAACTTCCAAAAGATGAACATGAAGCAGAAGGATCAGAGTCCGATGAAGAGCTTAATTTCCCCCCCCCCCCCACCCCCGCTACAACACCAATAGGGCCTGACTGACTACCTTCACCAATAGGCCTTGAGACAACAGCATCAGCACCCAAGCCATCTACCTCACTGACTAAGCGAGCCACTTCTCAAGATACCTCAGCAACACCAGTTTCATCACCATCACAAGATTCAATCCTAAAATCCGACATCACAATGTCCTCGCCAGAAATTTCTGAAGGATGCTGAGAGAACGACTACGAAAGAGGTTCCACGTGCACCACCTTCAACATAGAAGCACCAACGACAGACTCCTCTAGAACTTCTGCCTCCAATACATTTAGGTTAGAGCAAATTAGAGACAC
Organism: Corylus heterophylla; assembly: GCA_016403345.1. NCBI lineage: Eukaryota > Viridiplantae > Streptophyta > Magnoliopsida > Fagales > Betulaceae > Corylus > Corylus heterophylla. The sequence goes on along the minus strand of CM028142.1, from coordinate 14,160,785 downwards.
CAAGCCACCATCGACAAGATCTGGGTCCTCACAGTGCTCCCCTCCATAGCAAGTGGCAACCATGAGACAAAACATTTACCTACAGCCATAGAATCGCTAGTGAAAGAACTCCCCATAACCACTCACAACAGAGGTTGAGGACCAAAGGCCAAGACGGCAATGCTGCATGTCACAGCAGGTCCTCTGGGGCCCATACGTGCATCCAAGCCATTTGCTGTGCTTGAGCCCAAAACAAAATGCCCCAAGCCCAGTGGCCCAAATCCCACTTCCACTCTCCACCCGAGTTAAAGTTTGGCTTTGGGCATGAGGGAGAACTTAGCTTCAGCACCCCCACGCCCCATCAAGGCCTTACCTTTATTGTTTGCATAAGACTGGGCCACTAGAGGTGGGCCTAAAATTGCTTGCTACAACAAGAGCCTTAAGAGGAACAAAAACTTCTGAAATGGGCTTCGGCTCAATAGCCACTAGGCTTGGCTTGCTTCCAACAACACCTAGGCCCTGCCCCAAATCAATACACTCTAATGAAAGGGACTGTACAAGCAAGCAGTTATTAACTGCAACTAACCACTAACCGCTACTAATGCTATCTGCGTAACCACGTTGGTATGCAGTTTGCAAAAACCACTAACCGCATATGCAGATGTAGTTAGAGGCTTTAGGGTAGGTGAATGCATTTAATAACTGCATCTGCATACCCTTATATATAATATTATATATATGTATATATATAATATATTCAAAAGAAACAAATTCACCAAATCACGTCATTTTCGTATTGGGTTTCATCTTTAGTTTCGGCTTTTTTGGCGCTCTCACATTCACGTTGAAACTCTCTCACTCTCTCAGCCTCTCAATGCAATCCACAAGCATCATGCGTCACAGTCGCCCACAAGCCACTGTACCACACCGCCACCCACAAGCACCGTACGACACCGAGCCCACAGCCACAAGCACTACTAACAACCCACCAGGCCACCACCCAAACAAAAGAGGTAACTTTCCTCTCTTTACTTTTTTTCTTTTTGATTTAGGGTTTAGGTAGCTCACTCTACTTTAGTTAACATTTCTTTTGGTTTGTTGGGCATTTGTCTAGGTGTTTTGGAGGTCATTCCAATGTTGGTGTATGGGGTCGTTTCTACCATTTGTCTTGGTGTTTGCTTGGCCAATTGATTATAGTTTTGCCTTGGGTTGTTTCTCTTCATCAGGAAGGTTTGCTTTTGAAGTTTTTTTTTTTTTTGATAAGTAAAAGTATTACTTATCAACTGACCTATTTTGAACTAACTGACCTTCTCATCGTTGAATTTTTCAAACTTCAACATCTATCTTCTTATGCCAAATGGTTATAACATACATGTTAAAATGTTATCTAGCAAGAACATGAACATTGTGTAGATGAACAAATTCAATAGCATCAATAATCTCTCAATTTTTTATTTTCATCTATCCTATTGTTTTCCCTATACATGAGGTTAGTAACAAGTTGCACCAATGCATTAAGGTTGTGTGACTTCTGCCATATGATCTTTAAAGGGGACTTGTTTTGGGGTTTGAATTTGGTGGGGAATATGCAGTTTTTAAAATGGTACTATGCATTGGAATGTGTTGTTTATTCACCCAGTGCGTGATTGGGAAGTGGATGTGGTCTCTCAATTCTATGAGGTGCTTTATTCCCAAAAAGTTTGGGATGTGCGGATACAATTTGTTCGAGTCCATCAAAAAGGAAGACATTTGATGTGAAGTCGTATTATCAGATTTTGTCTACTTCAATGCAATATATTTTCCCTTGGAATAGTATTTCAAAAGTTAAGGCGCCACCGAGAGTGGCTTTCTTTGTGTGGACGGCGGCTCTAGGAAAAATATTAACATTGGATAATTTACGCAAGAGGAATATTATGGTGATTAAATGGCGATGTATGTGTAAGCATGGTGGAAAGTTGATCGACCATTTATTCCTACATTGTGAGGTGGCAATAGAGATACGGAGTGTACTTCTTCAACTATTTGGTGTTGATTGGGTTATGCCTAGTAGGGTGAGCGAGTGTTTGGGAAGTTGGAGAGGACAGCTGGGAAATTGCCTTGTGTTGCACATATGGCGCATGGTTCCATTGTGTGTGATGTGGTGTATTTGGAGAGAGCAGAATGCTCGAAGTTTTGATGTCTGTGAGAGAGGATTGATCCATTTGAAGAAGTTGGTGTTACAAACGTTGTATTCATGGAGAGTGGCTTGGCCTACTCCAACTATTTCTAATTTTTCTGAATTTCTAGATTTATGCTCTTCTTTCTCTTCGGATTAGGGGTCTCTTGTATATTTCCTATGCACATAGGTTGCGCCCCTCTGCGAGTTGTTTGAATATACATTATTTATATTAAAAAAAAAAAGGTTTTGGTAAAATTGAACTTAGAGAAGACTTATGACCACATTAGCTAGGACTTTGTATTATACATGTTAGGGAGATGTGGCATTGGGGAGAAATGGCGGAGGTGGATTGCGCACTACATATCATGCACTACATATCCACAATTCGGTTCTATATTCTAATTAATGGTCATGCAATTTTTTTTTTTTAAATAGTTCTCATGATCTAAGACAGGACAACCCTCTCCACCCCCCTCCCCCCCTCCTTTTTTTCTGATTGTTATGGAAACTTCAAATGATGTCATCTGCTGAAAATGAGAACTTTATCTCTAGCTTCTTAGTGGGGGCTAAAAATGATGATTCTTTATATGTCTTTCATCTCCTTTTTGTTGATGATACCCTCATTTTCTATAAGACTGCTTCATATTATTTTCGTTATTTATGATGTGTTCCTTTATTTTGAAGTTGCTTTAGAGTTGAAGATTAATCTAGCTAAATTCGAATTGGTTCATGTGGGTGATATGTCGAATGTGAGTGGGTTGGCTTGTATTCTAGGCTATAGGGTCTCATCTTTGCCTATGAAGTATATGGGCCTCTCATTAGATGCTTCATTCCAGGCTAAATTTATATGGGATACAATCATTAAGAAAATGGAGAAAAGATTTAGTTGGGTGGAAAAGACTACTTATCTAAGGGTAGTCAAGTAATGTTGATTAAGAGCACGCTTTCCAACCTTCCTACCTATTTCCTTTCCCTCTTTCCTATCTTGGTTGGTGTTGTTAACCAGTTAGAAAAATTGCAAAGAGATTTTTTGTGGGGTGATTTGAATAATAAGTCTAAATTCCATCTTGTTTTTTTTCATAAGTAATTCCATCTTGTTAATTGGAAGGTTTCTCTCCAACTTGGAGGGTTGTGGATCAATAGTTTTCTTACTTTCTATTAGGCTCTATCGGAAAAGTGATTATGGAGGTATGATGTGGAGAGACAGGCTTTCTGACATCAGGTAATGGATAAAACTAAGATAGTTTGGCTGATGGTTAATGGACTAACTTTTTCATTGGGCCTTATGGGGTGAATCTTTGGAAACATATTGGAAGGGTATGAATGAGGATAAGGCTCCGGGTCCGGATGGCTTCTCCATGGCCTTTTTTCAAGCTTGTTGGGGTGTAATTAAGAATGATGTTATGGCTGTTTTTGCCGAGTTTCATTGTAGACGTCAGCTGGAGAAAAGCTTGAATGCAACTTTTATTTCCTTGATCCCAAAAAAGACGGAAGCGGTGGAGATGGACTTTCAGCCCATTAGCTTGGTGGGAGGGGTGTACAAAATTGTATCTAAGGTTCTTGCCAACAGGATGAGAACTGTGTTGGGTAAGATCATATCCTACTCTCAAAATGCTTTTATTGGGGGTCGTCAAATCCTAGATTCGATTCTTATTGCAAATGAATGTGTGGATAGTTGTATGAAGTCAGGGGTGCCAGGTGTTCTTTGCAAATTAGATTTGGAAAAGGCCTACGACCATGTTAATTGGGACTTTGTGTTGTATTTGCTGCATAGATGTGGTTTTGGCGAGAGGTGGAGGGCTTGGATAGAGTGGTGTATTACGTCAGTAAGATTTTCCATTCTTGTGAATGGTTCTCCGGAAGGCTTCTTTAATAGCTCGAGGGGAATTCGGCAAGGGGACCTGCTTTCTCCGTTACTTTTTGTGCTTGTTATGGAGGCATCGAGTAAGATGGTGAATGCGACGGTTGACTTAGGCTTTTTGACTGGCTTCTCGGTGGGAAATAGGGTTTTATCGGAGTTGGTGGTCTCTCACTCTTTATTTGCTGATGACACCTTGATTTTTTGTGAAGCTTCGATCGAGCAAATCCGGTATGTGCGGCTCATTCTTTTGTGTTTTGAAGCTGTTTCGGGTTTGAGAGTGAATCTTGGAAAGTCTAAAATTGTGGCTATTGGGGAGGAGGTGGAGAACATTGAGGGTTTAGCAGATATCCTTGGGTGTAGTGTTGCCAATTTGCCTATGAAGTATTTGGGTCTCCCTCTTGGGGCGGCGCATAAGGATACAGCTATGTGGAATGATGTGATCGAAAAGATTGAGCGTCAGATGGCAGGTTAGAAGAGAATGTATCTCTCTAAAGGAGGTCGTTTAACCCTCATTAAGAGTACGCTCTCTAATCTACCGACTTACTTTTTGTCTCTGTTTCCGATCCCTATGAGTGTAGCCAAAAGACTTGAGAAAGTTCAAAGAGATTTCTTATGGGAAGGGATGGGAGACGAGCCTAAGATGCATCTAGTCAATTGGAATCAAGTCTGTCGTCCCCTTCGGTACGGCGGGCTTGGCATTCGAAAGTTGCATCAGTTTAATCAAGCTCTCTTAGGTAAATGGCTTTGGAGATATGCGAATGAGAGTGAGGCTTTGTGGTATAAGGTTATCAAATCTAAGTATGGAGATTAGGATGGTGGGTGGTGCACAAAGGTCTCGGGTTCCCATGGTGTGGGCTTATGGAAACACATTCGTCAAGGTTGGGATTTTTTTGCCAAAGGCATCCGTTTTGAGGTGGGGGTCGGTTCAAAAGTTCGTTTTTGGCATGATATTTGGTGTGGGGATTCCGCTTTGAAGCATGCTTTCCCATCCTTGTTCAACATTGCCAGACATAAAGAAGCTTGGGTGAAGGATAACTTCATGTGAAGGAGTGGGGTGGTCGAGTGGAATGTCATTTTTGTGCGGCCCGTACAGGACTGGGAGATGGATTTGATTTCTGCTTTCTTGGACCGGTTGTACTCTTGCAAGATATCCACAGGTTCTGAGGATCGTATTCGATGGTCATCGTCTAAGAAAGGCAAGTTCGAGGTTAAGTCACTTTTCAAGGCCTTGTCTAATTTAGATCGTGAGGTGTTTCCTTGGAAGAGCATTTGGCATACTAAGATGCCTATGCGAGTGGCTTTTTTTGGGTGGACCGCTGCCTTAGGCAAGATTTTGACTCACGACACCCTACGGAAGAGGAACTTTGTGATAGTGGAGTGGTGTTGTATGTGCAAGAAGAATGGAGAGTCAGTCGATCATCTTCTTCTCCATTGCGAGACAGCGAGCATTCTTTGGCATACTATTTTTGATCGTTTTGGGTTGCATTGGGTCATGCCTTGCAAGGTGAGGGGCTTGTTCGATTGCTGGTGGTCGGGAGGTTGGTCCCGAAGTGCGGTAGTGTGGAAGATGATCCCTCTGTGTCTTATGTGGTGTATTTGGAATGAAAGGAATGCTAGATGCTTTGAGAACTCCACTAGGACCATAGAGGAATTGACCCATTTCTTCTTCTTTACTTTGTATTCCTGGACAGCCGCTTGGCTTGCTCCTATAGGGATCAGTTTCTCTGATTTCCTTTTTCATTTTTCTCTCTCTTAGGCGCTCTCTTTTATATTTCCCGTGTATGTGGGTTGCGCCCCTCTGCGCTTTTTATATCATTATTACTTATCAAAAAAAAAAAAAAAAAAGGGGGTTGGGATGCCTTCTCTAGTTTTGTTAGTGTTGAGGTGGGTGACGGCTCTCATACCAAGGCTTGGCACAACATTTGGTGTGGGGATCATTCTTTGAAGGAAACTTTCCAAAGTTATTTTTCCTTGCAAGGACTAATGCTTTGGTGGCTGACCTTAGGATTATTCACAATGACGTGGTACATTGGAACATTAATTTTTTCAAATTGGTGCATGATTAGGAGATGGGCTTCGTTTCCACATTTTTCAATGTTTTGTATTCTGTTAGGATGGGTCAAGGAGGTGACAATAAGTTATGTTGGACTCCCTCGAAAAGAAGATCTTTTAAGGTTAAACACTTTTACAAAGTTCTTCTTGCAACCTTGAAGGAAATGAGTCAAAAGCATTAACAAATAACTAAAAACACAAAACATTTGCAAACTACTTTCACCTTTATATCACATCAAAACTAAAAAGCAAAAAGCACTTTCTAAAAAGTTTTATCAAACGAACCGACAAGTTTCTACTGAACGACTACCATTTCCTAAGTGGCCCTTTTGACAATAGATCATCACCTTCACATGTCATGCTGATCACAATGAAGGCATTTAATTGCTAATGCACTAGACCTACCAGAAAAATTAAAAAAAGCACATCCATACCTTATAGGAGAGAAACACTCACCTTCAAATTTGCAGCAACCTGTCATTTCGTTCAAATGGTTAAAAGGTGCAGCAGAACAAAACCACATTGATAAATGTCTGCAATACTGAATTAAAACGGGCAAAAGGCTTCTTGTTCTCACCCATGAAAACAGCGCTGAGAGCCCAACGCCAACTCCAATCCAAAAGAGTGGTGACCCTCTAGAAACACAGTCATGAGATCAAAAAGATATGAACATTATATAAGCACGAAACAAACACAAACAAGTTAAAAAGTTGATAAAAACACTGGCACAGTTGTGATATGCAGATAACTATATCTCAAGTTTTTTGTTTGAATTGTAAAAAGAAGATTTATGTGATATAAATGTTGACTTTCGTTAAAGAAAAGAAAAAAAAAAATTAAGATTTTTTTTTTTTTTTTTTGCAAGGAGAAAAAATAAGGAGAGGGAAAGGGGTTTGCCAAACCCACCCACAATCTACTAAATAGTATTTCTATAAAATAAAATAAAATAAAAATACATGACCAAGTAAAACCCAAGAAAATGAAGTGCATAGTATAATTACACATATGACGGAGGAGGTGGAACTGATGGTTGTGGATTAACAGCAACTGAAGATGTCTCTTGATTGCTTGAACGAGAAATGCTAGCAAAAGGCCTCACATCTACCTTCTCTGGCATTGTATCCCGACCATAAGCACACATCAATACAGCTACATTTAAAACCTCACTAAGAACGACAATCTGTAGCATATACGACAAACAGAAAGCGAAACGAAAGTGTGTCGTACCGTCAGTTGCACGGGCTCGCAACGTGAGCCCAGGGTAGCAGTGGAGACACTTCACCCCAAAGAGGAGACGGCTATGGGTGCGAAATCCGGTGCCGACGCGGCGCTGGGGTTTAGGATGCGGCGGCGGCGCAGTTGACGCCTTCAGAAACGGAGTGGTTATCATCGTCGACCAACCTCGATGAATTCAAAGGTTTGAGCGCAGTCCGGTGGAGGTTATTAAGGAGTTTAAATTTCGAATTGGATTTTGAAGGGACTGTGACTCTGTGAGGGAGGGTGACGGTATCAGTGTGTATGATATGACGGTATGGATTTCTTTCCAACTTCCTTTGCTGTCTTCTTTCCTCGTCTTTTTGGGGACTTTCGCCTTTTTAGGCTCTTTTTTTTTTTTTTTTTTTTTTTGTCTGAGCTGCTTTTTAAGCTGAATGTTGGGTTCTAATGCTCAAACCAATGTCCTTTCTAAGAAGAGGCCGGCCCATTACTAAATAAATTTAGTGATAAGAAGGCTGGACCCATTTGTGAGTTTGACATTTGAGATTTGATATCTTGTTGAACCGTAAAGATAAATACAATGCCCGCGTGCAGGCCAAATTTTATTTTTTTTTAATATTAAAATATTAAAAAAAAAAAAAAAAAAATTGTCTGGCGTGCTGTGAATCACGACCCCTTGTTGAAATGTCTAAAGATTAGAACATCATGGAAATTACACATTTTTATTCCGTTTACAAATTTTAAAAGCTAATTTAAATCAATTTCTCTTTAAATATAAAAAAATATCAAATACGGGTACGGCAAGGTCGTAACCCTGCTGGCCCCACCTGCCAAATCAGGCTTTGGACATGGAGTAATGATATGGTCTTACTTGCGTGCTTGAACAGTAAGCACGCCACTGATGTAGAACATGCCACATTTGCCCCAAAATTAAAAAAAAAAAAAAAAAAAAAAAAAGACAAATTCGAAAAATGCGTCAAAACCCATTCCCCTACAAAAACCATTCCCACGACACCATTTCCCCCCAAATTTTTCCCCAAACCCATTCTCCCTCCACTAGCACCAACCCATTCTTCCCCACCAGAACCAACCCATTCTCTCCCACCGAAACCAACGGCGTGATCTCCTCTCCCCACCATCACTGCAGCCACTGGCCCCAAACCCTTTCCCCCGAAAATCACATTTCATTTCCCCCCTTTTTCTCCCCCCACCAGCACCATGCGTCCTCTCCTCTCCCCGATCGTCACTGTTGCCAACAACCGCCTCCACTTCCTTCCATCAACTCCAGTCGGAACCCATTCCCACACAAGAGGCAACTCTCCCCATCGTCACTCCTGTCGACAACCCCAAACCCTTTCCCTCGAAAATCACATTTCATTTCGCCCCTTTTTCTTCCCCAACCCATTTTCTCCCCCCACTGGCACCATGTGTCCTCTCCTCTCCCCACCATCACCGTCACCAACGACCACCTCCACTTCCTTCCATCAACTCCGATCGAAACTCATTCCCTCAGCAGCTCTTCCCCCTCCTCCCCCCCTTCAAAAAAAAAAAAAAAAAACCCTCATTTTTCTAAAACCCAAAATGCTCTCCAATCCGCCACCTTCACCACTACCTACGACTACTAATTTCACTATCGCAATGGGCTCCACGAACACCTGGAAGGCCACCGGCGCAGTTCGTTCATCAAGCCCTAGCTCGACAAATTCAGCCATGCATCCACCAGCTGCTACCCTCACTCGTGGCCAATCCCCTTCGGTCACCCCTCCATCAGTTACTACACCAAATTGTGGTAAGCTCACACTCCTCAAAATTTTTGATCACTAATCCTCAGAAATTGTAATGAGTGTGTTGAGGTTAATGTGCTGGAAATGCATAAATTATTGTTCACAACACTACTCATCGTTATGTTTATAGAATTATGAGAATAATATGTTGGGATCTATGCGTATGTTTGACAAAGTAAACTTCAAAAATTTTCTTTCTAGACAATGGATTAAAAACAATTCCCAAGACCTTTTTGCCATCAAGATAAACATATTTAGATCTTAAGCAAACATATAAGTTATAGTTACTAACGTGTAGATTCGGCCTCTCTTAGGCATGAGGTTATAAAAGTATCATTTGATTCTTTTGTTAGTGTTGGACTGAGTAATTGAAGTTCCAACATGTTTGCAAACTTCATGTACTCATCCATACTCATCTCGCCTTCATTGCGTTCTTCATGAACTTTAAAAACATCTTTATGTTTTTCATCATATTTACGAAGTATTTCTTGAACACTTGATTGTATATCAAGAATATCAAGATCTTCCATCAAACAGTGTATAGATTTATTCATAGGATCTTCTCTTTGATGACTGAAGATGACTGTGAGTGTGGGCTCACAAAGCTTTCTAAAAAAACAAGAGAAAAACTAGAAGCAAGAACTTTGGAAGCAAATTCCCCTTCTTTGGTCGTGTATATACTCTGAGGGAGAGTGAGGTTTTGTTTTTTGTCTTTCACAAAAATCAAAAGCTCTAAGCCAAAGGTATAGTTTTGCCTTCACCTGCTCCGCTATTTATAATACTAGGTGTAACACCCCTGACCCGTTAGGGTTAGGTTTACTAACTTGATCTTTCAAAGGCGCAAACTATTATAAGGCTTTCCAGAGCAATTAACTAAATGTAGAAAAAAGTAACGATAAAAATTTATTGAATACGGAAACATTTGTTCTAAACAAGTGAACTACCAACATAGTTCTAAAGAAATCCAAATAGCCAAACTCTGTGCTAGTGCATTTATTATAAAAGAAAACATATTCATGACATAAGCCTATGGTCCTCCTAACTCCCTATTCCGGCCTCCTATTCCTTCATGCTTATTCCCTGAAAACAAAAATATAATAAGGGTGAGCGGAAAAAGTGCTGAGTAAGTAGATCCTCAACCATAAAACAGTTGAGTTGAAAATCGATTTCTAAAATACTTACTTTTCTTCTATGAAATCTCTAAGACAAAATATTTTTCTCTTTCAAAAGGACAACAATTAATACTCATCTAATAAATAAAAAATCATTCTTAATAAAGTTGTTCTCTTAATAGGGCTCATGTACATTGTTACCCCTGTGTACTAGGGTTGAGCGGTCTTTATGACCATGGCCGCGCCTATGGCCGCAGACGTGCCTTCTGGTGCCAGCCAATTAACTAAGGTGCATGATGTGCAAATTATAATTACTCACAAGTGCACGAGTTGTGTGTAGTACAGATTATGCAAGTGCGAAGTCGATCCACAAGGACTTGTGTTTGTGTAAATAAACTTCTATCTAAATCAATTATATCTTAACCTAGTTCCGAATGATTTTGATTTTGAAAATAAACAAACATAAACTAAATAAAATAAAAATAATCAAAAGATAAACGGCTAAGGTTTTAGAATTCACCTCACCAAATCAAAGCATACATTCTCATGTTTTCATTCATGCATCCGACAAATAATTAAACTCTATATATGTTCTATTGTTTTTTATAAACCAATTGAATCATTCGATGAATCCATCTCTGCACAACAAATATCCAATTGAGATCAAATCATCCACTGTATCCATAAATCACAATGGATATATGTCTCAATCAAATCATTCGATGTATCTGTTGGATGAAACACAACGAATATCCAACATTTTCACGATTTATAAACAACAATCAATCACAATTTTGTGACACAATTGAATTGAAACGAATATACATTACATTAAACGACAGATTTGTACGAACAAAACATAAAAATATAAAACTAATCAATGGCAAGGCTTCATCTTCAACCTTAGTTGAAGATTTAGCCTCTCATGACACAAGGAATCATAAAGAAACTGAAATACTTCATTGAAATTGACAAACTTACAAAAGCATTGGAGTTCAAAGCCCCAAAAACCCAGAAAAGTCAAAAATTGACAAAGTATGGCACCCCCGACGAGTCTCCGTATGTTTACAATAGAAAATAATGATAAACTTATTTTAGGGTTTCAACACTGTCAGGTCAGCCGAGTGCGCTCGATTGCACTCGTGCATCACTTTCCACTTTCAATGGGCGCGTGTGCGCTCTATCGCACTAAATGTACGTGCGAGCGCACTACCTTCGAAATTAGCCAACTCTTGTGAAACATGACTTTGTAGATCTTTGAGTTAGCTTTCCAATGACACTAAGATCACTTCAATCCAAGCTCTAGAACTCTAGATATGACGTTTTTAGTGGGACTCGTTGGGTGCGAATAATCGCTTGAGCCAAATTTGCTACCAATGCTCCCTAAAGTATCTTAAGGCCTAGAATTGATGGAATGAGTTGCATTTTCTCTTTAAAGGTGCATTTTTCCCTTAGTAACCTACAAAACACTAAAACACCAAAACTAACCATAACATCATAAAATAATAAAGCTAAAAGCTTAGCAAATGCAAATGAAGGGGTCCAAATATGCAATATTTGACATTTATCAAATGCCCCCAAACTTACATTTTGCTTGTCCCTTAGCAAAACAAAATAAAAAACAAAATCAAAATATGAAACATAAATTTGCTGTCATAAGAGAGACGATTGCATTTAGCGTATGCAACAAGCCTTTTAAATCCCAAGGCATCCCTAGAGGACGGGTGAAGTCTCGTGAGGGTTTAACAGCAATGATACCCACAAACATTTTTAGCACTATGTCATTGACAAACACAAATTTCCACACAAACACATGGTTCTTACATCATGATCACGTTTAACAAAGTGAACACCACAATCACATCATCAAGTCAACCACAAATCATTCAACTCAAAGATGGAAATTTTTGAGACAACACATGTTTCAATAAGTGCAATGTGAGACAAACATACAATCATGAGGCTTCAATTTTTCTCAAAGTTAGGTGTACCTCAAAAGTTATAGGAGTTCACTCAGATGAACACACCAAGGCTTAAATCAAGACATGCATTTTTTTGTGTAGACTATGTAATGCTCGGCTCCCTTAAGCCTTCTAATTGACCCATATAACGAGTGTTGGGCTAGTGAATCCCAAACCAGATGGTCTTAGGACATTAGATGTAGAAACATCCCTAAGGGCTTAATTACTCAAGTCAACAAGGCTACGAAGCCAAACTAGTCATACAATCAACCAAATTAAATTTCTCATCTTTTTACGCGAACACTCAATGCTTAGTGAAGCATGAGGTCTGGTTACTCAATAAGAAGCTCAAACTGATTTTTTTTTAGCACATAAAAACAAACAAATAACACAAACAAACAAACAGAGTGTTGTTCCACACCCCCAAACTTAAATGACACATTGTCCCCAATGTGTGTCAAGAGATACAATACCGTGGGATGAAGATATTGGAGTGTGCAAAGGCCGGGGCGTCTCCCAAACTTGAACACCAAAACACCTGTTAAAAACTAATAGCAATATTCTCTTACAGGAACAAACATCGAAAGGTTAATTGCTGTTAGAAACAAAAATAAAATGACAAAAGAAAAAGACTCAAAAATAAAGTGTGGAAAATAAAAAATAAAAAATGCTGCACTTTCCCCAATCATTTGGGTGTCTGACCAATTCCTTCCACCCTTTCTTCTTAAGAATTTGATAGCCCTTTAGAAGAATGTTTAGCCGTCTCAGGTAGCCTAGTTGCTTGCTTCAAAAGATCTTCTTAGGAACATGGTTCCTAGATTTGTGACCTTGTGTGCATAGATCCTTGAGAATTTTAGCATGAGACGGCTCTTTGAGACATTGAAGAACTGAAGCTTTGGGTTCATGAATTGTCTCAAGAGGGATTTTGATGAAGGAGTGAGCTTCAATACTCACTTCTTTGTCACTGGACAGATTTGAAGTTGACGGGGGCTCAATGTGCTCAACCTGCTCCTCTTTTTCTTCCTCCTCATGGTTATCTATAATGAAAGGCTTACCTGTTGATGAAGATGATTTAGATGATGATATCTTAGTGGTTTCCCCATTTTCACTTCACATCTTAGGAGTGGAGTCCAATAGGGCATCAGCTTGCTCAAGTAACTTGTCAAGGTCTAGGTCACATCCAAATTGAGCAAAGCACTTTCCCAATGGGTCCTCCAGACTTGGCTCATCAACAGTCTCCTCATCTTTTTCCTCACTCCCAAGTTTGGTGGTGGTTTGAACATGCTCATGTCCAAACTTGCTAGCATCTTCCTCATCAATCATGTAATGGTTAATGAATGGACAATCACTTATCCGATGAGAAGGATGATAACAATATGAGCATGACCTATGAGGTGCGTGAGTGTGAGGAGGTTGGGTATGGGGCACGCCTAGCTGCCATGAGTTGGTCTACTCTCTTCTCTAAGTCATTGACATGAGCAGTAGGAAAATGTTACACTAATGACTCTTGAAGAGAGTAATTGCAAAGTGAAGGCATGGAAGAATGGTTATTAAACTGCGGATATTCAGGATGGTGCAGTTCATGAGATTGGAGAGCATAATTTCCTATAGCATGAGCTTACCACAAGAAATCAGAATGGTTGCTCCAGTCGGGGGTATAGAAATTGGAAGTTGATTTAGACCGCGGACTGGAGAAATTGGTGTTCATCTACTCATATGAAAAATTAGAAAATTCTCCCTAGGATGGACAATTACCTGAACTATGATAAGGGCTAGAGTAGTATGAACATGGTCCATGTGGGTAGAAATGGTGAGAAAAGTTGGTAGAAGCGGGTGTCCTACAACTAGGGGTAGCATTAAAATTACTAAACGGAAAATTCATACTTACCCTTACTCTTTAACATGCAAATATCCCACGTGAAACAGTAACCAAATATAAATATTTTTTTTTTGGTTTTCTTTTTTTTTTCAAAATAGAATAAACAAAAATACAGAAAATAAAATTAAAAACAAAAAACACAAAAGGACAAAAAGAATTTGCAAAATTTTTTTTACTTAGTTGCTTTTGGTCTGTTGAGGCTAATTTTTGGAAGTGCTCTCAAGTGTAGGTAAGTGCGATCGAGCGCGAGTGTGCAATGTGCTCGAGCGCAGGTGTGGTGCGATCAATCGCACTGGCTGGGAGTGAATTTTCCGAAACTTCAACAGAACTCAAAAACAACCAAACTTTTCTTTTTTTTCTTTTTTTTTTTAATTTTTTTTTTTAATTTTTATGGTTAGATAAAATCTCGTAAACAAAAACAAATACAATAAAATAAAATTGCAAAAAGAAAAGAAAACAAAAATCTACCTAAACTAGTAGAAAAATAAAATTAATTCAAACAAAAATTAATTTTCACAAGCAGACAAATCCCCAGCAACAGCACCAAAAACTTAATGTGCAAATTATACTTACTTGCAAGTGCACGAGTCGTGTGTAGTACAGATTATGCAAGTGCGAAGTCGATCCATAGGAAATTGTGTTTGTGTAAATAAACTTCTATCTAAATCAATTATATCTTAACCTAGTTCCGAATGATTTTGATTTTGAAAATAAACAAACATAAACTAAATAAAATAAAAATAATCAAAAGATAAACGACTAAGGTTTTAGAATTTACCTTACCAAATCAAAGCATACATTCTCATGTTTTCATTCATGCATCCGACAAACAATTAAACCCTATATATGTTCTATTGTTTTTTATAAACCAATTGAATCATTCGATAAATCCATCTCTATTACAAATCACAACGAATATCCAATTGAGATCAAATAATCCACTGTATCCGTAAATCACAATGGATATAAGTCTCAATCAAATCATTCGATGTATCCGTTGGATGAAACACAACGAATATCCAACATTTTCACGATTTATAAACAACAATCAATCACAATTTTGTGACACAATTGAATTGAAACGAATATACATTACATAAAACGATTGATTTGTACGAACAAAACATAAAAATATAAAACTAATCAATGGCAAGGCTTTATCTTCAACCTCAGTTGAAGATTTAGCCTCTCATGACGCAAGGAATCATAAAGAAACTGAAGTACTTCATTGAAATTGACAAACTTGCAAAAGAATTGGTGTTCAAAGCTCCAAAAACCCAGAAAAGTCAAAAATTGACAAAGTACAGCGCCCTCGGCGCGTCTTTCTATGTTTACAATAGAAAAGAATAATATTTATAAACTAATTTTAGGGTTTTAGTGCTGCCAGGTCGGCACTCATCAGTGCAAATGAAGGAGTCCAAATATGCAATATTTGGCACTCATCAGTGCACTCAGCTTGACAAAACTGATGGATCCCACCTTCTCAATGTCCTTTAGTGGGTTGCGCTTCCATCTCTAGCGCCGGTACCGTGCTGTGTTTCTCTGAGTTCTGGGACCAAAATTATCCCCTCCACACTCTTGCCCCATATAATAAAACTCTTTTCTTTTCCTTTACTTCTTTTCTCTTAACTCAACCTTGGGCAAGGTGTCAGAGGGTTTACTTCTCTTTACTTTAACAAATTACCCTTAAAATCTCAAGTGACAATAAATATTCTTTTTCTAAATTGAAAACTTCTTATGTCAATATTAAAAGTGACCTATAAATCTTTGTAAGCTTATAAGTAGATAACATAAGCATTTAATAACATAACATAAACATTTAAATAAAATAAGTAATAAGTTTTACATAAAAAAAACTATGCAAAGGGATAATACTTTGAAAGGAGTTAAGGACTTCCCCTTACCTGATACTGCAGCTATTAAAACTGATTCATATTGTTAATCACCTGAATTGATAGAATTCATCTATATTAGCTTTAGGCTAAACATATAGGTTCTATTTATAAGTCTATCTTGACTATGCCCGACCCCTTAGTAAAATTGGATCAATTATACCCTTTATCATTATTATTATTATTATTATTATTATAAGGGAGAAAAATACATTTTACCCCCCTGAACTATCCACCTATTTGCACTTTGACCTCCAATGTTTAAAAAGTGACACTTGACCCCCCCAAACTTCCAAATTGTTGCAATTCGACCATTTTGACTTTTTTTTTCCCAAAATACCCCCATCCCAAGTTTTAAAAAAATTTTAAAATTAAGGGATGTCCCGTCTGGGGTGGCCGAAGCCACCCCTAGGCCCAACTAGGGTGGCCGGCCACCCCTTAATTTTTAAATGTTTGTTTGTTTGTTTTTTTTTTTTTTTGGTTAACTTGGGATGGGGGCATTTTGGAAAAAAGAAAAGAGAAGTTAGAATGATCGAATTGCAACAATTTCGAAGTTCGGGTGGGAGTCAAGTGTCACTTTTTAAACATTAGAGGTCAAAGTGCAAATGGATGGATAATTCATAGGATAAAATGTATTTTCCCCGTATTATAAATAAACAACTCAACCTTTCAAGAGGTTTCTCTAGAAACTAGGTCTATTCTTTATTGTTTGTCTCTGTCCAAACCATTTGCAAAACAATTAGAGAAAAATTTGGGAGTATAATCTGTTGTTGTTCATTCTAGTCTATTCCTCTTTATAACTAATTCATTTTCCAGAATATGTTCTGGTACAACACTTATGTTCAAAGAATTAATACCATAATTTACAAAGCTCATGACAAAAGTTTATTTTCCATTTCCAGATTACTAGTACTCTACGGATTGTTGGTGTATTTTACTAAAGACAAAATAAAGTTTATTCTCAAAAACCTATTCGGTCATCACCTGTTTTATTTTCCTTTTCCAAAATATATATACTCTATTGCAGTTACGTATGCTATATATATATATATATAGTTCCTTAATAACAAAACAACATATATCTTCCTCAATTCATTTAAACCCATTGCAGTAATCATATTATATACTGATAAAAAAAAATGGTTCCTTAATGAGAGAGAGAAATTCTATGAAGTTTTGGGTTGGGTGAGAGCACATACACTTTGGTAAATGAGAGTTTATACATGAGTTGTTGATAACAGAGAGAGAAATGTATTTGTGAGTGAATGAGAGAACGTGCGTGAGTTGTAGGGGTTTTAAATAATTTAGATAGCTTCTTAGGAATTTAAATTCAAAAGCATCTAGTTAGAAGATAATGAGAATAAGATATTTTCAGAAAATACATGTGCTTTGATAAACTAACGTGTAGATTTGATAAAATTTGAATTCCCAGAGATAAAGCAGTCTTTATCTTATAACTTTAAATTTTAAACTCAAATTTCAAAATTAGAAGTGGTCAACAACCTACATAACCGACAATCTGAATGATTTTGTGAAATCCTTTTCAAATTTCGTAATTATCTAATATTTAAATATTCAAATAAAATACTTGAAACTTATAAATACAATTACATTTTATTGACTCATCTTGGGCTTTTGATCCAGTTTTTACTAAGTTGTCTTAGGCCCAACAGGTCAATCCTGCACCTCTAACTCATCCTCAAGTCTTACATGTAAATCTATTATGGGCTTAAAGTTGGGGTGTTACACTAGGTGCTCTTGAAAAAAAGGAGTTCTAAACAAAGTGGGACTGGGATTTCAAATCCCAGTCTTATCAAATACACGACCAAGGGGGTCAAAAATGACCTCTCTTGCCCTTGTATCATGTTGTGAAATTTTAATATACTCGCAAGTGCATGAATCGTTTTGCAATATAAGGATGCAAGTGTGAGGTCAAACCTACATGAAATTGTGTTTATGAAAACAAAATATACCTAGACGAATTAAATCTTAACCTAGTTTCAAAAGATTTATGATTTTCGAATAAAAAGGAAAACATAAACTAAACAAAGTAAAATTAATCAAAAGATAAAGCACTAAGGTTTTGGAATTCACACCCACCAAATCATAGCAACATATTCTCATGGTCATCAATATATCCGAAATTCTCACGAAAAACCTTATGTATGTTCTACTTTGCTTCAAAGACTAAATCAAAACATCCAATGTATCCGTTTATTGCACAAATTACAAAAGGTATCCAATTTAAATTAAATCATCCAATTTATCCGTGAAACAAATCACAAATGATACCCAATTTAAACCAAATTATCAAATGTATCCGTAAAACAAATCACAATGGATATCCAATATTTTGACAAATAAAAACCCAAGCAAATCAATTAATTGAAACTATCTCAAATCATGAGAAAAACATAATTGAACTCATATCCAAGAATAATCTCACTGATTGAATTGAGGTAGAACAATTAAAATATTAAAACTCATAAATTCGGACAATATCAACTCACATGAAAATATGGTTGCTATTCATTGGTGAGGCTTCATCTTCAACCTTAGTTGAAAAATTAGCTACACATAACTATGAAAATAAATCCTACAAATAAAGTGCTAAACATTAAACCTTAAATAAAAAAGAAATAAATTAAAGCTAGAAATACATGGAGAGAGAGAATTTCAAAACTCTGCTGCGTGTTCCCCTTGCGGCAGTTCTTCAGAGTTTTTCCTTGCGTTAGTTCTTCAGAGATTTTTTTTTTTTTTTGGTGCTCTGCGGCACACAACCCAATTGTCTAGAATAGTGCTCTTTTATAAAGGGTAACAAACCCTTTTCTTTTCTTCCCCCCGCCCCCCTTTTTTTTCTTATTCTCTTATTTTTTTTCTTTTAATGAACACTACTAGTTTTTTTTTTTTTTTTTTTTTAACAACCTGCTTCATAGAACAAAAACACCAACAACAAAACAGCCCTCACTAAGAGAGGGGAGGAGGATATTTTCCACTATAGATAGGGATGGAAAGGAGAGGGGAAAAAAGTTGTAATGTAGTCTGAGATAACTCTAGCTGCAGCCTAATAAGCCACATAATGGGGACAAAAGTTTGCACTTCTGTTAACTTTCCTAGCCTCCTAATGAGAGGAGGAATGGATAAGTGTTGAGTGCCAAATATTGCATATTTGAACTCCTTAATTTACACTAGTTAATCCTTTAGATGTGTCGTTATCTAATATTTTGTTTTAGTTTTGTGTTTTTAGTGTTTTATAGGGCGTTGAAAGAAAACTATAGCTTTAAAGGAAAAATTGCAAAGTCTTGAAGAAAGTTAGAAAAAGAGCAATCTGGAGGCTTAGGATTGAGCTCACAACCATGAGCTCGAACGCATGTGCGCTCGTTCGCAGATGGGTTGTGCTCAAGCGCACCCACTCCCACAAGCCAATACCAGCGCACAACGCTGCGCCACAAAGGAAGAATTCGCATGCATGAGTGCGATTGATCCAACTGGCCATGCGATCGAGCGCACTCGCATCTCACAACTGGCAGCCAGACTCCTTTTCCTAACCAAAATGGGTTTTCAGTCTTATTTTGGGATTAGAAGACAGACTTTCGAATTATCTAGGTTTACTATGGCTTCTAGGACTCTCCTAAGCCCTATAAATAGATCTCAAAGTTTCAAGAAAAAAACATACTAGTTTGAGAGACAATTTTGCAGACAGAATATAATTCACAGCTTTTCTCTTTTTAGTTTAGTTTTTCTTTAGGTTTAGGTTTAGGTTTTAGTTTTATTGTCATGTGGAGCTAAATTCTCAACTAAGGTTGAGGATGAAGCCTCACCGATGAAGAACAACATTACTTTTATGTAAGTCCATATTATTCCGATTTTATTGAGTTTAATATTTTAATTGTTTAACTTCTTTTCAATGTGTGGAATGATTCTTGAATATGTTTTGTGATTCAAGGATACACTTGATGATTTGATATAACTTCTACATAATTGATTGCTTGGTTTTATTTGCCTAAAAATTGGATATCCCTTGTGATTTGTTCTTCGGATACATTTGGTGTTTCAATTAAATTTGGATTCCTTGTGTGATTTGTGTAATGAATGGATACATGGGATGACTTTGATTAATTGTTTGAAGCATAGTAAAACATATCTAAAACTTTTATTGTGAGAAATTCGAATTAATATTGATGAACATAAAGTATGTTGTTATGATTTGCTGAGTGTGAACTTTGTTGTGACAAATACCCATCTAAATTAATAGGCAAATACTTGGTACATTTTAGCTCAAAAGTGCACAAGATCAAAACAGTAGTATAGAGTGCAAGTACGAGATTATCCGACGAGGATTGGTAAATTTTGATTAAAATTAATTCTGTAAATAAAACAATATAAAAGATTGATTTTGATTTAATAAAGATAAAATGTAGGGTTTTGATATCCACCACTAATCATACTCAAATATATAACAATATACCAATGTTCCAATCATATCATGATTACTTAATGTTTGCCAACTTAAGGACATGGGTGTCTACTCCTTAAGCTATTGATTTTCCTAAGTAACGAATTAGGTATGGGTGTCTACTCTAATTCTTTTCCTTTTTAAAGGATTTAGCATGTGTGTCTACTAAGTTGTTCTTTAAGAAAACATAAATTTGTGAAAATCGACAAACACATGGAACCTAGGGCATGAGTGTCTACTCCCAGTTTTCCATGTTGATTATCCCAAGAACCCACAAAGATTTCTTTTGTTACTCTATTAAGCCCAGGACTTGATCATCCAAATTGACTTAAATAACTAATCCATACCACATACATATGCTGGCCAAACACATTCATATGAGGAATTCAATAAAGCAGGAAATACTCAAGTTAAGCATCACAATATGATTATCACAAAGGCGCCAATATTGAAATATTAAAGAGACATGATTATGGCTCAATTTAGCCTTACTAAAGTATTTAGCTACACATAAGTTTGATGCTAATCATCTTCATAATAAAATAAAAAGGAAAAAGAATAAACCCAAAAACGCTTCCTTGAAGAGCCGTCAATCCTTCTCCTAGAGCTTTCTCGCAAAAATTGTGTGTTTTTCCTAGAGGTCTATTTATAGGTTTAGAGAAACCCTAGAAACCCTATAAACCCTAGTAAACTCATAGGTTTTAGTACTAGTTCAATTAGGATTTGGAAAACCTAGTTTGGAAAGGAAAATGAGTCTTGGCCGCATCTGACTTTTGTCTAGTGCCTGAGTGCGCTCGATCGCACACCTGCGATCGATCTCTGGTGTTAGGCGCTCGATCGCAGATGAGATCGATGCTTCTTCTTGTGCGCGCGAGCGCGGCTGCGCTCGAGCACTGGTGCACTCAAGCCTAGACATACATGCGCTTGAGCGCATGCATGTGGTCAAGTCTGGTCTTAGAATTTCCCAAAATTGCCCTTTAAGTCCGAATGTTCCAAAATTGTTCCTTTTCTTCATAAACCTATAAAAAGACATAAAACACAAAAATGAAGTAAAATTGTACAAACTAACAAAACTCAAAGATTAACAAATATAAATTAAGGGGCTAAAATATGAATATTTTAGCATATAACAAAATTCTAAAACCTTAGTTTATTTAGTTTATGTTTAGTCTTTTAATTTTTTTTTTTTTTTTTTTAAAAAAACCTCAAAATCAAACTCTTTTTGGAACTAGTTTATGGTTTAATTGGTTTAGATATAAATTGCTCTTTCAAAAACACAACTCTTTGTGGGTTCGACCTCGCACTTGCAAAACATTATATTACAAACGATTCATGCACTTGTGAGTATTAAATTTGCACAAGTTTTTGGCACCATTGCTGGGGAGTTGATTAATTTTTGAATCCAATTTATATTTAAATTAATTTTATCTTTATACTAGTTATAATTAGGATTTTATTTTTCTGTAATTTTTATTCTTGTTTCAAATTATAAAAAAAAAAAAAAAAAAGATTTTTTTTTTTGTTACTATTTTGCAGTTCCTGCCGGACTAGACTTGTAGCACCCGCTCGAGCGCACATCGATACACTGAAGCGCACTCGTGCCGCAGGGAACACCAGTCAACAGACCAGCACACAGCAAACAACACCTTCCTCACCTCAACGCATATACAATTGAGCGCAACTACAATACGCTCGAACGCATCCGCGGCCATGGCAGCAATTAGCCCAATTGAGCGCGTTTGTGCTTGACAACCCCTTGCGGAAGAGCGAGCGCATCAGCGCCCAAGGCAGCATCACTGACGGATCAGCGCACCTGCGCTCGATCCCATCCAGCCTGTGCTCCAGCGCACCTCCACAAGTAGCACCCTTTTTTTTTTTTTTTTTTTCGAGTTTTTAAGTTTTAGTTTTTATTTTTTTATTTATTGTGTTAATCTTTTTTTGTGTTAGTTTTAATTTATTTATTTTTATTTTATGTTTTTTAAAATATATATATATAGTTAATGTTTTATGTGGGATAGTTGCGTGCTAAAAAGTGAGAGTGATCATGTATCCTCCCGGAAGTCTGCAAGTTGAGATCGATGCCATATATGACAAATTGGACCAAATTAGAGCAGTTAGATCTACCCTGACCCATTTTGCTGAGATCGATGCCATACATGACAGTTTAGTGTTGTTCACAATTACCTACCTAAATTAATTGGCAAATAACTCGATGTTTTACCCGTAGGTGCACAAGGTCAACATAGTAGTATAGTGTGCAAATACGGGGTCATTCCAACGAGTACTGCTGAATCTTGTCTAAAATCAATTCCCAAAGTAAAATAGAACAAAAGATTGGATTTAAATTGATAATGATAAAAAGGTAGGGCTTTGATATCCACCACTAATTATATTAAGCTAATATATCAACATGCCAATGTTTTGATCAAGTTATGTCTATCTAATATTTGTCAACCTAAGGGCATGGGTGTATACTCCTTAAGCTATAGATTTCCCTAAGCAACGAGTTAGGCATGGGTGTATACTCTTAACTCTTTTCATTTCTAAAGGATTTAGCATGGTGTATACTAAGTTGTTCTCTAGGAAAGTATATATTCTGTGGAAATCGACAAATAGATGAGGTCTAGGGCATGGGTGTATACTCCTAGTTCCCTATGTTGATTAACCCAAGAACCCGGCGTGGATTACTTTTGTTACTTATGTTAAACCCAAGACTCGGTCATCCAAATTGATTTAACTAACTAGTCCATACCACATGCACATGTTGATCAGGCACACACATATGAGGAATTCATGAAATTAGGTATTAATCAAGTTAGATATCATAACAAGATCATCACAAAGGTGCCAATATTGAATATTAACAAAACATAACTAGTGCTTCAATCTAGCCCTACTAATTAAATTAGTTACACATAAAGTTGATGTTAAATATCTTCATAAAAGAAAGAAAGGAAAGAATAAACCCGAAACTTGAACTTGAAGAGCTCCAATTCTTCTCCTTACAAAGCATACATATTCTAGAGGGTTAAGGGTCTATTTATAGACTTTAGAAGTCCTTGACAAACTAGTAAACCTAGGAATTTCGTAGGGTTTCAAAACCTATTACAATTGGGAGTTGGAAAACCCTAATATGGAAATACTAGCATTCTTGCCGCCACTTAATATGTCCTCTGCGCATGGGTGCGATCGATCACAACTCGTGTGCGCTCGATCGCAGGTCTGCGATCGAGCCTCTTCTGTTGTGCGCTCGAGCGCTATTGGCCTGCTTCATGCATTGTCTTCTCTGGTACTACGCTTGATCACAGGTTCCCTGTGATCGATCGCAGTGTCAGTGGCTCCCACTTTTCCCATCTTCTCTCTTTGAGCCCAAATCTTCCAGATTTACTTCATTTTCTTCCAAAAGCCTACAAAAGTATGGAAAACGCAAAAAAGAATTAAAATGACCTAATTAACTAAAACCAAATGATTAAAACATGTAAGTTAAGGGCTGAAAATATGAATATTTTAGCACTTAACAATTAGACCAAATCAGAGCTGCTAGATCTACTCTTATCCATTTTTCTCACAGTGATGAAGTATCACACATGGCGTGCTGTCCAAGTGTGCTCGATCGCACGCATGGTGCGCTCGTTCGTACTCACGCAATGGTGTGCGTGTGTGGGTGAGGTGTGCTCGAACGCACACATGGTGCATTCGATCGCACTGACAGAATGCAATGAAACCATAAGTAGAGAACTGCACTCGATCGCACGCAGGTTGCGATTGATCGTAGTAATAGAATGTAAAAAAAAAAAAAAAAAAAAGACAAAAGATTTGAAACACTAAAACATCAAAGTAAAATAAAACACAAAGGGAACCCAACATAAAATATAAGTAAAATAAAACAAAACAAAAAGGATATGCTATGGGGTGCCTCCCATGAGCGCTAAGTTTAACGTCTTCAACCAGACGTTGGTACTTGAAACTTG
The DNA here is from genome assembly GCA_016403345.1 of Corylus heterophylla. NCBI lineage: Eukaryota > Viridiplantae > Streptophyta > Magnoliopsida > Fagales > Betulaceae > Corylus > Corylus heterophylla. The sequence goes on along the minus strand of CM028142.1, from coordinate 14,136,465 downwards.
AAGCACCAATCTTTCCTTCTCTTGCACCAAAGGGAATGAATCTTTTCTGTTGCAAGATGCTTCTGAGTGTCGATAGATCAGGGAGGACCACTTTGAGTTTTCTCCAACAATTTCTCATTTGGGAGGAAATCATGAACTGGATAATACTCAGGGAGTTCATCTGTCTTGAAGTCCTCAATTTGCTCACCACATTGCCCCAATAGACTTCTCTCTTGGATTCTTAGTAATTTGGGAATAGGAGCTGATGTTGAAGAAGTCGCAGTGCTCTCTTCCTTTTCCCGATGTAGCTCCTCTAGAACCTTAGTTTGCTCATCTTCTTCTTCAACCTTGTTGTTCTTAGGAGTGGAATCCAATAAGGCCTCAGCTTACTCATGTATCATATCAAGGTCCAGAACAAATTCATATTGAGTAAAGTGCTCTTCCAATGGATCCTTCAGACTTGGCTCACTAAACATCTTAGCTTGCTTGAGGAACTTGTCAAGATCCAAGTCAAATTCAAATTGATCAAAATGCTCATTCAATGGATCCTTAAGACTTGGCTCATTAGAAGTCTCGGCATACTCAAGTAGCTTGTCCAGGTCTAGGTCACTTCCAAATTCATCAAAGCACTCTCCCAAAGGATCCTCAAGACTTGGCTCATTAGAAGTCTTAGCGTGCTCAAGTAGCTTGTCTAGGTCTAGGTCACTTCCAAATTCATCAAAGCACTCTCCCAAAGGATCCTCAAGACTTGGCTCATTAGAAGTCTCAGCGTGCTCAAGTAGCTTGTCCAGGTCTAGGTCACCTCCAATTTGATCAAAACGCTCTCCCATCGGATCCTCAAGACTTGGCTCACAAAAACTCTCCTCAATAGTTTCTTCTAAACTAGCATGCGCTTCTTCTAATGCATAATTCTTTGGAGGAGGTGTCTCTTCTTGGTATTGTTGAGGTGGAGAGGAATATGAATAGTCATATATGGGAGATGGTTCCGCTTCACGAACTATTATCTTGAAAATGGATTGCCTCAGACTGGGACTAAGACATGAATATGATTGACCATAGAACTGTGGAGATGGCTCCTCTTCATAAAGTTGTGGTGCTTGAATTCCAGGAGCTTGAGCTTGCCATGAAAGATTAGACTGTTGGCTCCATGACGGGTTATAGGAATCAAAATAGAGGTCGGTCCCCGGTCTAGAGAACGATGTGTTCTTACGCCCAAAAATTTTGTTAGAAATTTGTCTTATTATAAGACATTCTCTAACATGATGATAAGGGTCATGGCATAAAGAACATGGTCCATAGGGTGTCGGAATGCCTCCCCACATGTGTCAAATTAAAAATAAAATACCAAAAAGTTAAAATTAAAAAGTGAAAATAAAAACGAAATTTAAAAAGAAAACTTAGTAATATGTAGACTCGAATGACCGTTCATGAAACAAAAGAAAAAAAAAATCAAATCTATAATTAGTGCAGTAACTGTGCTGCTCTCTGGATGTGCGATCGATTTCACTGTGAGGTGCGCTTGATTGAACTGGTGCGCTCGATAGCCATGGTTGGGCACTCGATCATACCTCCAGAGGCAGAACAGTCACTACAAGAAAAACAGAAAATAACTAAATTAAAATAACACAACTAAAGGAAAATAATTTTAAACAAAATTCACCGCAATCCCCAGCAACGGTGCCAAAAACTTGTTGTTCACAATTACCTACCTAAATTAATAGACAAATAACTGGATGTTTTACCCGCAAGTGCACGAGGTCAACATAGTAGTATAGTGTGCAAATACAGGGTCATTCCCACGAGGACTGCCGAATCTTGTCTAAAATCAATTCCCAAAGTAAAATAAAACAAAAGATTGGATTTAAATTGATAATGATAAAAAGGTTGGGCTTTGATATCCACTACTAATTATATTAAGCTAATATATCAACATGCCAATGTTTTGATCAAGTTATGTCTACCTAATGTTTGTCAACCTAAGGGCATGGATGTATACTCCTTAAGCTATAGATTTCCCTAAGCAATGAGTTAGGCATGAGTGTATACTCTAACTCTTTTCTTTCCTAAAGGATTTAGCATGGTGTATACTAAGTTGTTCTCTAGGAAAGCATATATTCTGTGGAAATCGACAAACAGTTGAGGCCTAGGGCATGGGTGTATACTCCCGGTTCCCCATGTTGATTAACCCAAGATCACGGCGTGGATTACTTTTGTTACTTATGATAAACCCAAGACTCGGTCATCCAAATTGATTTAACTAACTAGTCCATACCACATGCACATGTTGATCATGCACACACATATGAGGAATTCATGAAACTAGGTATTAATCAAGTTAGATATCATAACAAGAACATCACAAAGGCGCCAATATTGAATATTAACAAAATATAACTAGGGCTTCAATCTAGCCCTACTAATTAAATTAGTTACACATAAAGTTGATGTTAAACATCTTCATAAAAGAAAAGAAAGGAAAAGAATAAACCCGAAACTTGAACTTGAAGAGCTCTAATTCCTCTCCTTACAAAGCATACCTATTCTAGAGGTTTAAGGGTCTATTAATAGGCTTTAGAAGTCCTTGACAAACTAGTAAACCTAGGAATTTCATAGGGTTTCAAAACCTATTACAATTGGGAGTTGGAAAACCCTAATATGGAAATACTAGCATTCTGGTTGCCACTTGATATGTCCTCTGCGCACGGGTGCGATCGATTGCAACCCATGTGCGCTCGATCCTAGGTCTACAATCGAGCCTCTTCTGTTGTGCGCTCGAATGCTCATGGCCTACTTCATGCTTTGTCTTCTTTGGTATTGCGCTCAATCGCAGGGAACCTGTGATCGATCGTAGTGTCAGGGGCTCCCACTTTTCCCATCTTCTCTCTTTGAGCCCAAATCTTCCAGATTTACTTCATTTTCTTCCAAAAGCTTACAAAAGTAGGGAAAACACAAAAAGGAATTAAAATGACCTAATTAACTAAAACCAAAGGATTAAAATATGTAAGTTAAGGGATGAAAATATGAATATTTTAGCACTTAACAATTAGACCAAATCAGAGCTGCTAGATCTACTCTTACCCATTTTTCTCACACTTACACACCACATAAACCATGTTCATACTGCTCCAATCCTTATCATAGTGATAATAATTGCCCATCCTATGGATAGTTTTCTAATTTTTCATATGAGCAAATGAACACCAGTTTCTTCAGTCCGAGATTTGATTCAAATTCCAATTTCTACAACCTGGACTAGAGCAACCAATCTGATTTCTCCTGGTAAGCTCAGGCTACAGGAAATTATGCTCATCAATTTGTTGAAGTGCACCATTCAGACTATCCGCAGTTTGATCACCAAGCTCATCCTCCTCCTTATCAATCCACCACTCAAGTGCCACAACTTGCACCACAGTTATCATTGGAAGACACACTCAAAGCGTTCATACTAGAACTGCAACAATCCACTCAAAGAATGCAACAATCCACCCAAGAATTGAAAGAAGCCATGCAAGAGATCACAGATGCCAACACTCAAGCTACCACAGGGATGGAAGAATGGATTGGGCAGAATGGGAATGAACATCTAGCTGAACATCAACTTGACCCAATAAACCAATCTCATCATGAGTATGTCAAATCTTATTATGCTTCTCTAGAATCATTATTGCAACATTTTCCAATTGCTCATATCGATGACGTAAGCGAGAGAATAGACCAACTCATAGTAGTTAGAATTGACCTTCTTAAATTGCCTCACACTCACCCACTATATAAGACATGTTCACATTGTTATAACCCTTATAACAAGGAAGAAGTGTGTCCATTCATTCTATACTACATGATTGATGAGGATGAAATTGTGGATAATAAAGAGGAGTAAGTTGAGCACCTTGAGCAAGTTGAGCACCCTGAGCAAATTGAGCACCCAGAGAACAGTGAGCACCCAAGAAATCCTAATCGGTCCAGTGACATGGAAGTGAGTACTGAAGGTCATGCCTGCATCACTGTTCCTCTTGAGACATATCAAGAATCCAAAGCTTCATCGCCTAAATGTCTTAAAGAGCCACCTTATGTCAAGATACTCAAGGACTTGTGCACACAAGCACATAAATCTAGGAACCACTTTCCTAGGAAGATCCTTTGAAGCAAGCAATTCTACATAAGATGGCGAAACATCCGTCCAGAGGGCTATGAAGTTCTGAAGAAGAAAGGGTGGAAAGGATTGGTTGGACATCCACATGATCGGGGGAGGCACTAAAAAATATTCTCTTCCAGTTTATTTTTTGCACTTCACTCCACAAGTTCTTTCTTTCCTTTTTCATTACATCTTTATTTGTTTTTTGTTTCTAACAGCAATTAATCTTTTGATGTTTTGTTTCTGTGAAAAAAAATATTACTGTTAATTTTGTTGATAGGTGTTTTGTTGTCTAAGTTTGGGGGACGCCCTGGCCTTGTTCACACTCAAATTTCCTTACTTCTGGTAATGTGTTTCTATACTACACATTGGGGACAATATGTAAATCATGTTTGGAGGTATGGAAAGACACTCTGTCTATTTATTTATATTTGTCTTTTTGCGCTAAAAAAATTTTGAAATTTTTTTTTAAAAAAATTATGCGTTGTTGTTGTCAAGTTTGAGTTAAATTGTGACTATGGTTTGCATTTCATTAGCTTGCTTAAAAGGGTTGAACACATCATTATGTCATTAGGAATCTGAGTCCTTTGATTTATTTTTGGGTAAAACAGATTTCACTTGTTTTGAGATAAATTTTTATGAGCACATTAACATGTTTTCTGTGAGGTATGATGTTTGAGCTTAATCATGTTTCTTTTGAGATTTGTTGGATGACCTATTGATGAATGACCTTGGCTTGCAAGAAAAAGAAGAAAAGAAAAAAAAAATCATCATTTTGAGTTTTTCGCTAAGTAACCGGACCTCTTTCCTCATTAAGCATTGAGTGTTCGCGTCAAAAGATGTGAAGTTCAAGTTGATTTATGGTATGGCTAGTCTGGCTTCGTTGCCTTTTTGACTTGATTTGATAAGCCTGTAGGGATGTTCTATATCTAGTGCCCTAAAATCATTCGGTTTGGGAGTCACTGGCCTAACACTTGATACATGAGTCAATTAGAAAGCTTAAGGGAGTTAGACATTGCATAGCCTGTAAAAAAATTAAAAAAAAAGGAAGAAAAAAAATGCGTATCTTGCCTTGGTTGTTTCATCTGCTAGGGATTCTTACAAATTTTGTAGAACTTGTTTTGAGTTTAAACTGAAAGCTTCATGAATAAGGGAAACAACATCAGAAATTAAACAATCTAAGTGCCAATCCAAAACATTCGAAAGATGTTGTAAAGAAGAAATTACGATAAAAGAATCTCCTTCTAAAACAAACTTTCTTAGGGACTAGCAATATGTAAGTTTGGGGGTGTAATAAGTGCTAAAATATTCATATTTTCAGCCCTTAACTTGTATGTTTTAACCCTTTGGTTTTGGTTAATTAGGTCATTTTAATTCCTTTTTGTGTTTTTCATACTTTTGTAGGATTTTGGAAGAAAATGAAGTAAATCTAGATGATTTGGGCTCAAAGAGAGAAGATGGGAAAATTGGGAGCTCTCTGACACTGCAATCGATCACAGGGTACCTGCGATCGAGCGCAGTACCCGAGAAGACAAAGCACAATTCAGGCCAGGAGCGATCGAGCGCTTGACAGAAGGATCGATCGTAAACCTACGATCGAGCGCACACGGGTTGCGATCGATCACACCCGTGCGCAGGAGACATATCAAGTGGTGGCCAGAATGTCTCTCTTTCCATATTAGGGTTTTCCAACTCCCAATTGTAATAGGTTTTGAAACCCTACGAAATCCCTAGGTTTACTACTTTGTCAAGGACTTCTAAAACCTATAAATAGACCCTTAAGACTCTAGAATAGATATGCCTTGTAAGGAGAAGAATAGGAGCTCTTCAAGTTCAAGTCTCGGGTTTATTCTTTTCCTTTCTTTTCTTTTCTTTTAGAGAAAATTACAGTTTACCCCCCCAAAGTTGACAATGTTTTTCAATTCGAACACCAAAGTTTCAATTTTTGTAATCCACCCCCACAAAGTTTCATTTTTTTTTCAATTCGACCAATATTATAACCAAATTCCCATATTGCCCCTAATTTTTATTTTTTATGAAAAAAAAAAATTGGGGGTACAAAAATGGCCAGATGGCCAAAGTGGTGGCCGTAGCCACCCCAAATTTTTTTTTTTAATTTTTTATAAAAAAGAAAAAAAAGAAAAAAGAAAAAATAGGGGCAATATGGGAAGCTTTGGATACAATTGGTCAAATTGCAAAAAATTGGAACTTTGGGGGGGGTGGATTGCAAAAATTGAAACTTTGGTGTTAAAATTGAAAAATGCTGTCAACTTTAGGGGGGTAAACTGTAATTTTCCCTTTCTTTTATGAAGATGTTTAACATCAACTCTATGTGTAGCTAATTTAATTAGTAGGGCTTGATTGAAGCCCTAGTTATGTTTTGTTAATATTTCAATATTGGCGCCTTTATGATGATCTTGTTATGCTATTTAACTTGATTAATACCTGCTTGCATAAATTCCTCATGTTTGTGTGTCTGATCAACATATGCATGTAGTATGAACTAGTTAGTTAAATCAATTTGGATGACTGAGTCCTGGGTTTAACATAAGTAACAAAAGATATCCACACCGGATTCTTGGGTTAATCAACATGGAGAACCGAAAGTATATACCCATGCCCTAGGCCTCATGTGTTTGTCGATTTCCACAGAATATATGCTTTCCTAGAGAACAACTTAGTATACACCGTGCTAAATCGTTTAGGAAAGAAAAGAGTTAGAGTATACACCCATGCCTAGCTCGTTGCTTAGGAAAATCTATAGCTTAAGGAGTATACACCCATGCCCTTAGGTTGACAAACATTAGATATATATAACATGATCAAAACATTGGCATATTGACATATTATCTAAATATAATTAGTGGTGGATATCAAAGCCCTGCCTTTACCTTTACTTTATCTTTATATCTTTTTACTTTTCTCAATATCAAATCTGTGACAATTTGATATTTTAATTAATTCAAAACAAAATCACAATCCTCGTGGGATCGACCTCGTACTTGCTGCACTATACTATTGTTTTGATCTTGTGCACTTGCGAGTTAAAATGTACTAAATATTATCTATTAATTTAGGTAGTATTCAGCAATAACCTAATCCCAAATACAATCTTTGGGTTCAACAAGACAAACTTATTTTAAGTGTTGTTGTCTCTACTCTATCTGAGGTTGTCCTTGCCCATGTTGTTGGGCTAAAAACATCACGTGATGTTTGGACTACATTGGAGAAAATGTTAGCATCTGAGTCTAAAGCTCGTGTTATGCAGACTCAATATCAACTTGCTACCCTCAAGAAGGGTGCCTCATCTATTACTGACTACTTTCAAAAAGCACAAACCTTGGCTCATACATTAGCTGCTATAAATGAGCCCTTAAAGGACTTTGAAGTTGTCTCTTACATTTTGGCTGGCTTGAGCACAGATTATGACCCCTTGGTCACCTCAATCACAACTCGTATTGCTCCTATTTCTATGGAAGAATTGTATGGTCACCTTTTGACCCATGAGCAACGAATTGAACTACATCACACTGTTCCAGATCTGTCTTCCTCCAGTGTAAATGTGGCACATCGCCACTCCTCTTCCTTCAACAACAATTCCCATGGCTCCCCACATTCTCATGGCTCATCTCATGTGGGTTGTGGGAGAGGACGAGGTAGAGGACGCTCCTCTCAAAGTGGTTATTTCTCTCATTCTACTTCCAGCAATCGACCGGTGTGCCAAATCTGTGGCAGGATTGGTCATTTGGCTCTCAAGTGTTATAATCACTTTGACCATTCTTTCCAAGGTGATTCTCATGGACCTGCTGCTTATTTTGCTGCCCCTCATGTGGCCTCTGACTCCTCATGGAACCATGATACGGGCTCCACCCACCGCTTGACCAATGATCTCTCTAATCGCAATGTCCGCGCAGAAGAGTATACAGGCAATGACCAAATCAAAGTTGGGAATGGGCAAGGTTTGCAAATCTCACACACTGGTCTTGCTTCTCTTCCATCTCATAATCACATTTTTTCCTTAAAATCTTTGCTTCATGTTCCTAAAATTCAGAAGAACCTGATTTCCGTTAATAAATTCAGTCTTGACAATCAAGTGTTTATTGAATTTCACCCTACTTGTTTTTTTGTTAAGGATCTCAAGTCTCGGAGATTGCTCCTCCAAGGCTCGAGTAAGGATGGCCTCTATCCATGGCCATCTCGTTTGCCTTCCTTTGCATTGTGGATGATTTCTCTCGTTATTCTTGGGTTTTTCCCCTCACATGCAAATATGATGTTATTACTGTTTTTTGCAATTTTCAGAACTTAGTGGAAAATTTTTTTGGTTGGCCTATCAAGTTTGTGCAAACTGATGGAGGAGGCAAATTTATTCCTCTTCAAAAATTCCCTAATGTCCCTTGGTATATCTTATCATCAAACATGCCTGTATACTCATCATCAAAATGGGAGCGTGGAGAGAAAACTTCGCCATATCGTAGATACCGGCTTAGCTCTTCTAGCCCATTATCATGTCCCATTAAAATTTTGGGATGATGCGTTTGATATGGCATGCTACCTAATTAATCGATTACCCTCCTCTATCAATAGTGTCAAGTCCCCTTTTGAATTACTCTTCCACAAATCTTCAAATTTTAATCTACTTAAACTCTTTGGGTGTGAGTGTTGGGCATATCTTAGGCCTTATAATTCTCACAAATTGTCTTTTCGTTCCCTGTCTTGTGTTTTCTTGGGCTATAGCAAACCTCATGTTGGCTATAAATGCCTCCATATACCAACTGGCAGGATCTATGTTGCCCGACATGTCACCTTTAATGAAACAATGTTCCCTTTTCAAGTTTCCTCCATGCCCATTCCCTCCATGAGTCCCACTTCTACTCTTTTACCCAAAAACTTACGTGTGCAACATGTCTCCCCACACTCATCTTTATCCACTCAACTCCCCACTTTGTCTTCATCTCCTCCTTTGATGACATCACCTCTCTTGGAGTCCTCATTGTCCCCCCCTTTGTCTCCCAATTTGTCTCCACCTTATCCCTCGATGTCATCACCTCCACCTCTTGTGTCTCCTAATAATACCATCAACCCACCAGCCCGTGACCATTTAAGCACCACTTATTCTTCTCCTACTCCTCTGTTTCTCCATCCTCCATCCCCTGCATCTTCTCCCCCTGTTGAACCATTGAGCCCACGTAACATATTCAAGTTGCTAAGGACATTAAGTGGAGGACTGCCTTGGCTGAAGAATTTGATGCCCTTATCAAGACAAGGACGTCAACCCTTGTTCCTAAAAATTCATCCATGAAGGTTGTTGGTGCTAAGTGGATTTTCCCCATTAAACGCAAGGCGGATGGCAGTATTGAGCACTATAAGGCGCACCTTATTGCTAAAGGCTTCCATCAACGGGAAGGCGTTGATTTTTTTTTAGACATATAGTCCCGTTGTGAAACCCATTACTGTTCATACAGTGCTTTCTTTAGCTGTTTTTGCAGGATGGGATATCAAGCAAGTAAATGTAAGTAATGCCTTTCTTCATGGCCACTTGCAAGAGACCGTCTACATGTCTCAACCCCCTAGTTTTGTTCATCCCATGTATCCTGATGCAGTGTGTCTTTTCAAGAAAGCATTGTATGGTTTAAAACAAGCTCCGCGTGCTTGGTATCACAGATTTAGTTCTCACCTATTGGAGTTGGGGTTCTATGGATCAAAATCTGATAACTCTCTGTTTATCTACAAATCTACTTCTGTCACTATCTTCGCATTGGTGTACGTGGATGACATTATTCTCACTGGGTCATATACGGGTGCTATCAATGATCTTATTCACACTCTATCATGTCACTCCACGCATTTGGCCATTATGTTCACCAAGGCTTCCACTTCTGCCCATTTAGTGAAGTAATCGACAGCCACCACCGCGAACCGAACAACCCCCTTTCCTCGGGGCGACGGTCCTACTATATCCACCCCACATTGTGAGAAGGGCCAAGGTGGGGAAATGGGGCTCAGCTTTTCGAGGGGTTGCTTTGAAACATTGGAAAAGCGTTGGCAATTGTCGCAACTTCTAACCATTTTCATCGAGTCCCGACTCATGTCCGGCCAGTAGAACCCTGCTTGGACAACTTTGTGTGCCAACACTCTTGCTCCTAAATGACTGCCGCAGATTCCTTCATGAATCTTTTGGAGGATGTAATCGCCTTCCTCCTTAAAGACACACTTGAGATGGGGTAACATGAAACCTCATTTGTAGAGGGTTCCATTTACCATGGTAAACTGAGCAGCCTTAGTCCTCAGCTGGACTGCTTTCTTCTTGTCAATAAGAATAGTGCCTTTCTCCAAATATTCTACTAACTCTTCTACCCATTTAGGCATCACCTCTATCGCTAAAATCATTATCTCCTCAGTTATAACAGGCTGGAGTAGAATTTGGACTGGTTCATCGGTTTCTTCGATACCATTCTCAGCTGCTGAACCCATCCTAGCCAAATGATCTGCCCTTTCATTCTCTTACCTTGGGATCTTGATTATGCAGGTTTTTTTGAAAAAACTCTGCATTTTTTGTACTTTAGATAAGTACAGCTTCATCTTCTCCCCTTTGGCTTCGAATTCTCCTTGGATGTGTTCGACAATAACTTGAGAGTTGCTTCGTACCTCCACAAATTCTGCTCCCATCTCCCGAACCAAGCTGAGTCCTGCCAAGATTGCTTCATACTCGGCTTCATTGTTGGTAGCTTTTAACTTGATCTTCAAAGAACTACGCTACTCTTCTCCATCTGGTGTGATTAACAACACTCCTGCTCCACCATTCTTCTTTGAGGATGATCCATCCACGTAGATCACCCATACTTCGTCCATTGACCATTCTTGTTCTTCTGGCAGATTAGTGAATTCTATCAAAAAGTCGGCGAGAGCTTAGCCTTTGATGGCATTCCGAGAGACTAACTCAATATCGAACTCCTAGAGTTCAATTGCCCAATTTGATAATCTGCCAGACAGCTTTAGCTTCCGCAGTACCTTCTTCAATGGATACTCGGTTAGGACTTTGATTGAGTGAGTCTAAAAGTATGGACGAAGCTTTCTTGATGCAATGGTCAAGGCGAAGGAAAGCTTCTCCATTTGCACATACCTTTCCTCAGCTCCCCTCAATGCTCCGTTGATGAAATACACTAGCTTTTGGACACCTTCTTCTTCTCGGATCAAAGTTGCACTAATCGTAGTTGGGGATACGGGTAGGTATAGATACAATGTTTCTCCTAGAATAGTTCGGCTCAACAAAGGTGGGCTAGCCAAGTACTTCTTTAGCTGCTCAGACGCTTGTTCACATTCCTTGGACCACTCAAATGCCTTTCTTAAGATCTTGAAGAAAGGGAGGCATTTGTCGGTTGACCGAGAAATGAACCTATTCAGCGCTGCAATTCTTCCCTTCAGTTGCTGAAGCTGCTTCGTATTTTTCTGGGATTACATGACCAGGACTGCTTGGATTTTTTCAGGGTTGGCTTCGATTCCTCGGTTGGACACCATATAACCGAGGAATTTCCCTGAGGAGACTCTAAAAGTGCATTTTGCAGGATTAACCTTCATCCGTATTGCCTCAACGTCTTAAATGTTTCTTGCAAATCATGGGTGGTCTAGCAGTAACACACTCGCATGTCATCAACATAGACTTCCATGATCCTTCCGATCTGCTCTCGGAACATCTTGTTCACCAGTCTCTGATAAGTGGTCCCAGAGTTCTTCAAACCGAATGGCATGACTTTGTAGTAGTACAAGCCTCGGTCCGTGATGAATGCAGTCTTTTCTCGGTCACCCCCATGCATGTAAATATGTTATAACCAGAAAAAGCATCCATGACACTGAGCAGCCCATATCCAGTTGTTGAATCCACTAACGCATCAATTCGCAGTAGTGGAAAGCTATCCTTCGAGCACGCCTTGTTCAGATCAGTGAAGTCCACTCACATCCTTCATTTCCCGTTGGACTTCTTGACCAACACTACGTTGGCCAACCAATTGAGATAGTACACCTCTCTGATGAACCTAGCTTTGAGAAACTTCTCCAAATCTTCAGCGATGGCCATGTTTCGCTCAGGAGCGAACTTCCTTCTCTTTTTCTTCACTGGCTTCATCAATGGGTCCACATTCAGCTGATGGACAATCTCCTCGGAGCTAATCCCTGGCATGTCTTCTTGTGTCCATGCAAACACCTCCATATTCTCTCAAAGAAATCTGATGACGCCTTCTCAGACTTCTGGGGTTAGTTGTGAGCTGATCTTCACAACTTTGCCTTCCCCCACTACTTCTTCTACCAACTCTTCGGCTGGTTCACCTTTTGGCTCACCTTCATTTTTGCTGCCCACATTACTAATCGTTAGGGGCGCAAATCCCAAGGGTTTCTTCAATGAAGTGCTATAACATTTCCTTGCTGGAACCTGATCTCTTTTGATTTCCCCGATTCCTTTGTTTGTTGGGAACTTCATCTTCAGGTGTTAAGTTGAAGTTGCAACTTTTAGCCTTTCAACTTGTTTAATGATAGCCAATCGATGATTGTGTGGTAAGGAGATGGTTGGTCAGCCACCAAGAAATCTACCAATACCGTTGCTTGCTTGGGGGCTATTCCTGCTGTAACAGGAAGGAAAATCAGGCCCATGGGTTGAACTTGCTCTCCTGCAAACCCAACAAGTGGCGAACCAAAAGGTTTGATTCTCTCCCGATCAATGCCCATCTATTTGAAAACTGGCAAATATAAGATATCAGTCGAGCTTCCATTGTCAACCAAAATCCGGTGGATGCCATGGTTAGCCACCGTCACCGTTACTACTAATGCGTCGTCGTGGGGCATTGCAACCCCTCTGCATCTTCTTTCAAAAATTATAGAATCATCGGGTCCTTCTTTTGTGCCTTTGAGAGCCTTTCAAGAAGGAGAACCTCTTCTACGTTCACCTTTCTTGTGTGAGCCTTCCTCGCAAAGTTAGACTCTCCTCCACCAGCTAATCTCCCAAAAATCATGTGGATTTCACCTATCACATCTTGATTCAGAGGATTTTGTTGGTTGTCCTGATCTCTCCTCAGTGTATCGCGTCTTCTTCTCTGATCTCATTTCAAGGCCTTCATTATTCGCCTCCAACTGCAGAGGCTAGTGCTCCTGAGGGTTCCTACCCCTCTCTCTTTCTTCGGCCAAGAACCTCACCAATTTGCCATTTTTGATGAAGTTCTCAATCTCCATCCGTAGGGATTTGAGTGTAGCAGTTTCTGTTACACATGTTACTAATGGTCATCATTTGTCTCAATCTAGATACATCTCTGATATATTGACACGCACGAAGATGTCCACTGCCAAGCCCATCTCTTCCCCTATGGCAGCCAACTCGTCCCTCAGTAAGTTTTCTGGCTCGTCATTCGGTGATATTACTCTTTACCGTAGCACTGTGGGTGCTTTACAATATCTTTCTCTCACACGTCCAGACATTGCTTTTGCTGTGAGTAAAGTCTCTCAATTTATGCATGACCCACATGATATTCATTGGTCTGCTGTTAAGAGGATCTTGTGTTATTTGAAATTTACTATTGATCACGGGTTGTTAATCCAGAAGTGCTCATCCACTCAATTATTTGCTTACTCTGATGCGGATTGGGCTGGGTGTCCTGATGACCGTAAATCTACATCTGGTTATTGTGTTTTTTTGGGTTCAAATATTTTTGTCATGGAGTTCTAAAAAACAACCTACGGTTTCAAGATCCTCCACTAAAGCTGAGTACAAGGCTGTTGCCAATGCAGCAGCTAAACTCCTCTGGATTCAAGCCTTATTTCGGGATCTTGGTTTCTTTCTCCCACAAGCACCTATTCTGTTTTGTGATAACATTGGAGCCACTTATCTCACTTCTAATCCTACTCATCATGCTCGTACTAAGCACATTGAAATAGACTACCATTTTGTGCGTGATCATGTGGCGTCCAAGACTCTTGTGGTGAAATTTTTATTAAGTAAGGATCAACTTGCAGATGCCTTGACCAAACCATTGGTTTCTCATCGGTTCCATCAACTCAAGTCCAATCTTAACATGTGCTCTCCAACGTTAAGATTGCGGGGGCATAATGAGACAAATTGACAGTATGTCTTAAATGAGATTTATTGGGCAGATTATATTACAATATCAATCACCACAATTCCAGCCAAAGATATTCCAGCTAGAAGATACACCAGCTGTGCATGTAATTGACAGCTCTGCGCGAGGATCATGTTAACAGAGCAACGGCTCCTTGCCATTCATAATTCAAATCTTCCTTATGTATATTTTAGTTTAAATATTGATTGTATAGGAATCATCTCCTTCCTTTTCACTGTACAGTTTCCTTTTATGTGTTATTCTCAATAAACAACTATAAATACAAAGCAACGCCCAACATAATCTTTGGGCTGGTTTGCACTACAATTTCTGTGTTATTATACAAGTGAACTAACTGCTCTTCTGTAAGCACTAGGATAATGTTTGTTGACTTTGACTTATTCACCAAAAGGCCTTAGTACCGAAATGAGGAAAGAGACAAAAATATACAATTAAAAAAATTACCCTAACGTCACCGTTTCACAACCCCTTTGGCATCCCTTGATACTGTTTATGCTTCATTTAAAAATAAAAAATAAAATTATCAAAACATCATATCATTCACTTTTTATATTACATAATTTACTTTGTTTTACTGTTAAAATAAAAAAATTATTACAAAACAAATTTTTTCACTTTCCAATAAAAAAAATTCATAACTTTATGTTACATCAATCCACATCAGCGACAATAACGAAGATAAAAGGATTTGCCAAACATTCCCTCTATAGGAGCTTGGAGGTCGAAGGCGAATTGAAAGCAAATGATAACTCTATGGATCCCATTACACCGATAATAGGATCTTCAAGTACTAGTAACAAATACCCAACGATTTTTTATTTTTTTAATTTTAAATTTGAAGAACTAAACTAGGTCTTACTTACTTATCCAAATACACTCTATAAATAAATTTCCTTATCTTTTCCTATCAATACTCTTTACTTTATTATGTGAGGAAAGAGAACACACCGTTTTTTTTAGGATTATAATAAGCCATAGCTACCCAATGGTTTAGGGAAGCAGCAGGGTGTCTGTTGCAAGTGTGTTTTTGTAGCTTTTTAAAAATTTCTAATATATAAAAAAGAGAACAAGCTATAAGATGTTTATTGCTAGTGCTCCTACAGATATCCCATTGGTTGAGTAGCAAAGGAGTTAGTCTCGACCAGATTAGAAGGAGACCGCTCTGCGTCCACCCTTATTAAGTCGAATAATGTGTTTCTTTTTTATTTTTTTATTTTTAAAAAAGTCAGCTCCCTGGCAGTTGTGCCGTGCCACCATACCCTGAGAGTTGCAGTTTTCGTCTCCTATATAGTATCCATGTTGAGGTGCTCACCAAACTTTTGGCAATTGATCCCTTTGATGTAAAAAAATAAAAGAAAAGAAAAGAAAAAATAAGTCCTTAGAAAAAAGTATGTCATTAATTACTGAGAAGATTCTGGTTTGATGTCAGTCTAAATTACAATATACACAAACCACCTCTCTGCTGTCACGAAGAAGAATGGACAATCTCAATCACCCAAGATACAGCTTTCCAAATTCGGCAACTTAGTTTCTGATAGTTTTCTTGTGGAGACTCCCAACTTCATTCCAACTTGAACCAATGTCTCCAGTGATCTGGTGCTATTTGATAGGAGGTCCTCATCTATCTCAATTGCATCCTGCAGAAAGCCACACAAATTAAGCTTGATAGTTATATATAGATTGCTGATATCACACATAGCACTACTAAATTTAACCATGATCCAAACACACCTATCACACTTGCAAAACTTCTGCATATACAGTTCAATTTCAACAAGCAAAATACACCAAATTTTTGTGTAAAAACTGTATATTTATGAGACGAGGAATGTTAGGCTTACAAACAAATTTTACAAAATAATTTTTACAATATAATGTGGCACAACATGATTGGAAATAAGACAAATTCAACTTTTGAGAAACTCAATCGTATTGTGCCACATCATGTTGCAAAATAAGCACATGCAATAAGTTCTCACCATCATAATGCTAATTCCAGAAGATCCTGATGCAGAACTTTCAGCTAGACCACTATTTCCCTAGTTGATAGTCTTGCCATCTAAAGTTGGCTGGCCCTAAGACCTAAGACCTAACACAACCCTGACCCACCCCTTAAGCACAAGAACCAAGGCATAGGAGTACCTAAGCATTTAGCTTCTACTCAAGTTAGTTCCTACACCTAAAAGGTATCTAGCTACCCTCCGTGAACAGCCATAAATCTTCATTTTCCTTCACTCTCCCCCTCTTTCAACATTCGAAAACCTTTGAGAATTTACTGCTCTGTTTATTTACAAATGCAGTTAGTTCCAGTTAACTGCTTTCTTGGATAAAGATCCACAGCTTCTACCTCCAAGATCCAGGTGGGTCTAGAAAGGTCTCCTACGTTGTCGCAAACTCAACTCATGGCCGTTCCTATATATACCGCTCAAGACTAGCCATCATTTCATGTGTGTTCATGGTGATCCAAAAAATTGATTCTAGTAACTCAATAATGACCATGCTGCATTTACTTTAGAGAGACAACAGCCATGCTGCGTTATCTTGACTACCTAGTTATATTTTATCGAGGCATCAATTAGTTATTTCTCTTGTTGGAGGTTTAGTTTGGAGTAACACATTAATATTGGCGTCTTAGAGACAAAACTTGGTGCTGGGGAAACACACTTGAGAAGATTTTAATATTTGAATAAAATGAAAGCCAATAATAACATTCGCACGAGATAAGCTATGTATCTGGCCTTGTAACAAATTCTCTAATTTGGCAGAAAAGATTCATCCTGTTAGCAAATAAAATAGAAAACTAACATGATTTCTGTAAACTAGTAACAATACTCCATAAATGCAACAACTCTTAATTTTTTCATTTTTGATAAATTAGAAAAAGACATCAAGTTTATATATGTGAACAAGTAATACTTCAGCACGCATTTTTCTTGCCCCATGTGTGTACTCATGATAGTCTAGAAATGAAAAACCGAGTGTCCACCAAAAGAACATATACTGTAGATTTAACAGCCATGCATATTTTACCTTCTCAAAAACACAAATAACTGTGCTTCCACCAAAAGAGAAATATCCAAACTGTACAATAAAATGAAATGCCAATTAGAAGCGAAGATAATATTTTTTTAATGCAACAATAACTATGAAAATAATACCAATAAATAAAGGCTCAACATATCAATCATCAACCTCATCTCCCTTGTTGACATAGTCGCCCTCTTTCTTTGAAAAGGTGATGCTACCAACCATAGTTGCCCCAATTGCAACAAGTGCCACCTGTAACCAAAATTTCATTAAAAATTTCTCATGCATTTATCGTATCAATAAAATGATACTTTCCTCAATGTGTAATAGAATTAATACGAAGCATTGGCTAGTCCTGCCTCTACCAATAGAATTAACTACAATTTTAGTTTTTTTTTTTTTTTTTTTTTGGGGTTGTAAAAGTTAATTTCGAAAGAATTTGGATAAATTTTTTACAAGTTTTATGGACTAGTTGGAGCTTATTTCAGTGTACTGACCATTATGGCTGATAATTTTGACACGACTCGCAAACCCGACACAAAGTTAATGGGTTTGATCTAAACGGGTCCGGGTCATAATCGGGTCACCCATTTATGACCCTGTTATTTTCCGTGTCCTTGACCCGTGGGTTGACCCGCCAGACCCGTTTTAAAAAATAAAAAAAATAAAAAATAAAAAATAAATTTAAAAAAAATCCCTAAACTAAAGAGTAAAGCCTAACCTAAATTACCTAATGATGATGGAGTTTTGTTTCTTTTTTCTTTATTATTTAGTTTTTGCTAGCTTTTCTTTATTATCTTTTTCTTAATGTGAAAGTGATTTGTTGTTTTATAGGTTTAATTCCAAGAGATTGAGTTGTTATTTGAATAGACAATTAAACCTATTAGAGGCAAATTCCCAAATCATTTACCATGTAAACTTTATACTTTGAAATTTGCTATTTGCTATGATGGACTATAGAGTTGAAAATTGCTAATCATTGTGAATGTTTTTATTGAATGGCAATTTGTTAACAATTAAACCTATTATGTTTTTATCATATTGTAATTTGTGAATTCTATTGAATCTCAATGGCATCGGTATTATTATTACATTATTTATTTTTCATTCAAACGGGTCAGGTCGGGTTACCTTTTAAGTAAACGAGTTATGTCAACCTGATGTGACCCGGTTATTTTAAACAAATTGTGTTCGGGTTTAGGTTAATCGGGTAGTGGGTCATTACAGGCCGTAATCGTGTCGACCTGCCAACCCATTTTGCCACCCCTACAGTGACCACTGTGCAGCTGCCTTGAATTTCAAAATTACAGCTTTTAAAGTGGCTTGTGTGCCACGTGGTGCTGGTGTTTGAATGCTAAAGTTAGTTCGTCAAGTGTCACCCAGTGCCCTTCTAGCTTGCTACAGTGCAGGGTTGGGCTGTTTTAAGTTTGGGCTTAGAATTTTTTTTTTATAAGTAATAAAAAGTTTTATTAAAAAGCGTAAAGGCGCCCCAGAGTACATTGGGAGTATACAAAAGGATCACTTAACTAGAAGGGGAAAATCGAGCAAGAAAATCATTATAACTAATCGACACCGGAAAGACATACGCAATGGTCCAAAGATACAAAGTATGAAAGCAAGAAGCTAAGATGTCTTCCAATGTCCCCTCCAAATCCTCAAAGCACCTATTATTTCTTTCCCTCCATAAACACCAAAAGAAGCAAGTAGGCACCATCTTCCAAACCGCTACACTCCCCCTCCTCCCCGAAGACCACCAACAGGCGAGTAAATATGAAACCCGTCTCGGCATCACCCAAGACAATCCAAACCGACCAAAAAAGGCACACCACAAAGCATAAGCAACTTCACAATGCAAGAGAAGATGATCCACCGTCTCCTCATTCCTCTTGCATAAATAACACCTACTCATCACAATCACTTGTCACTTCCTGAGGTTATTTAGGGTCAGAATTTTGCCTAAAGCCGCCGTCCACACAAAGAAACTCGCCCTTGGAGGAGTTTGAGTTCGCCACACGCTCTTCCAAGGGAATCCCCTCCCTTCAGAACGAGCCAAGGAAGCGTAAAAGAGCTTGACCTTGAAACGGCCTTTTTTGGAAGATCTCCACCACAATCTATCTTCACACCCTCGATTCACTCGAGCAGACTGTAACACCTGAAAGAAAGAGGTCAATACATCCACCTCCCAGTCATGAGCCTCTCTAGAAAAACTAACATTCCACTGGTTAGGGCCATCCATCACCTCCAAATGCGCCGCAACTGGGGCGTCCTTTGCAATAGCAATACTGAATAAGCCTGGAAAAGCTATCTTGAGAGCCGCATCAACACACCACAAATCATGCTAGAATCGAACCCTAGTCCCACCCCCTACCTCAATCCAAGTAAACCCTTTGAAGGTGTCCCACCCTTTCCTAATGTTCTTCCATAACCCCGGCTCCAAGGAACACCAACCTCCCCAAAAACTTCCAAATTTCGCATCCACAACAGCCCTCCACCCAGCATCTCTCTCTGAACCATAGCGCCACAACCATTTCCCTAACAGTGCGCGGTTGAACACCATAATATTCCTGATACCCAAACCACCCTCCTTAATCGGAGTGCAAACCTTCGACCACTTCACCAGGTGGTACTTGAACTCTTCGCCTAGACCACCCCATAGAAAATCCCGCTGCAACTTCTCAATCTGCTTAGCAACACTCACCGGAATAGGGAAGAGAGACAAATAGTAAGTGGCGAGAGTGCTCTTAATAAGCGTGACTCTTCCACCCTTCGACAAATACAACCTTTTCCAACTAGCCAACCGCCGTTCTATCTTCTCAATAACTCCATCCCAAATATGCTTAGCTTTACAAGATGCCCCCAGCGGCAAACCAAGATACTTTACTGGCAAAGAATCAACCCCACACCCTAAAATGCCGGCTAATTTGTCCACTTGCTCCGCATTCCCCACTGGAATTAACACCGACTTGGCCAAGTTAACCTTCAACCCAGAAGCAGCTTCAAACTGCAAAAATAAACTCTGCAAATAACGCAACTGGGTGGGTATAGCATTGCAAAAAATCAAGGTATCGTCCGCAAATAGGAGATGAGAGAGAGTAACGTTACCGACTTGAAACCCTTCTATTAACCCCCCATTAACTACCGCCGTAATCATCCTACTCAAAGCTTCCATCACAAAAACAAACAGCAAAGGAGACAGGGGGTCCCCTTGTCTCAAACCCCTGGAACTGCTAAAAAACCCATTAGGAGAACCATTGATCAAAATCGAGAACCGCACCGATGAGATGCAATGTTCTATCCAAGAGCACCAAATCCCGCCAAAACCACACCTCTTAAGCATATATAGCAAGAAATCCCAATTCACATGATCATAAGCCTTTTCCAAATCCATTTTGCAAATAACCCCTGGCTCCCCAGATCTCAACCGACTATCCAGGCATTCATTAGAAATCAAGATAGTATCTAGAATCTACCTCCCCTTGATGAAAGCACTTTGGGACTGAGAAATAACCTTATCTAGAACCGCCTTCAATCTATTTGCTAAGACCTTAACTATGATTTTGTAGATACCTCCCACAAGGCTTATAGGCCGAAAATCTTTGAGATTGATAGCATCAGGAACCTTCGGAATAACTGAAATGAAAGAAGCATTAAGGCTCTTCTCAAACATCCCTCCAACATGAAAAGCACTGAACACCTTCATAACGTCCTCCCTCACAACCTCCCAGCAAACTTGGAAGAAAGCCATAGAAAACCCATCGGGGCCCGACGCCTGGTTACCATTCATTTTGAACACTACCTTTCTAACCTCATCCTCTTCGAAGTCTCTCTCCAACCAACTAGCCTCCACCTCCGAAATGGAATCAAAGGAAATGCCATCTACCATAGGCCTCCAACGGCATTGCTCCGAAAAAAGTTTTTGATAGAACTCAACAACATACTCACTAATCTCGGTCAAATTTGAAGAAATGTTGTCCCCAATCATGAGAGCATCCATAGAGTTATGCCTTCTATTGGAATTTGCTATGGAGTGAAAAAATTTAGTACACTTATCACCTTCCTTCAACCACATCACCCTGGATTTCTGCCTCCAACTCGCCTCCTCCATAAGCGTGCAATTCTCTAGTTCTTGAACCGCTTCCACCTTCCTCATAACCTCCCCCGCATCCAAAGCCCTACTTTCTTCGTTCACATCCAACAACCGAAGCTCTTCAAGAAGCATCCTCTTATTCCTCTCAATGTTGCCGAATACCTCCTCGTTCCAAGTCTTCAAATTCTGTTTCAGGGCCTTGAGCTTGCAAGCAAGAACAAAGCTCGGCGTACCCTGAAACACATAGGAGTCTCACCATTGTTTCACTAGGTCCACAAAACCTTCTACTTTAAGCCACATATTTTCAAATTTAAACGGCCTCTTCCCCCTTGTCACCTCCCCCAGCTCAAGAATGATTGGGAAATGATCCGAGCATAGACGGGAAAGTCGGGCTTAGAATTATTAGGAAAATTTGTTTGCTTGTGTCAAAAGATGCTAGTGGCCATGCTGTATTTCATACTAGATTATAGGATGAGGCTTGTTGGCATAGCAGAGAGCAGATCAAGCTGGTGTTGTGATCTAGGGTTTACCTTATATTAGTGTCCACTCATTTATTTGTGCTCGTGGACAGTACATTGAGTGTAAGCTTGAGCTTAAACGAAATTTCTCTAACCTTTGTTCATTGTGCAAGGCTGCCTAGCCTCTTGGAATATGTGTATACTTCGCTTAGTTGGTAAGGTTACCTATTCCCTTAGGTTGTGAGGGTTCTGGGATCTAAAGAATGCTTTAGAATGTGTTGTTGTACATCAGGGATTAGGGACCCTAAGGACATCTATTGAGCTTCATATATATATAAAGCACAAGAAAGTGTGCGCAACCCTAATACACAGTATGTACAAGAGAAATGCTAAAACAAGAAAGAAACTAAAACCCTAACTTATAAAACTAAAGAGATCTAAGAAATCAATCAAAGATGCAACACTGAAGAATCTTGTCATGGCCATCCAGTCATTAAGTGAAGTCAGAAACAAATTCAATCCCACCATAGAAGTTCTATCTTCAAAATTAAAAAGCAATCCTCTCCCTCTATAAAATCCATATAAGATAGTTCCTTCCACATCATACCGTTCCTATGCCATTTGAATCTCCCCTTCCAGAAAGCCAATAAATCAACAATGGTATTAGGCATAACCAACATGACACTAAATAGAGAAGACAAGCACAATGATTGTGTTAAAATCTAAATTAAATGATTATATTCATTCATTCCTATAAGCTTAAACTTTTTAGATAAGTGGTGATTTAACATAGTATTAGAGTAAAGATCCTAAATCCGAACCCTGTATCTGTCATTCCCTTCTCATTTCAATTAAATATTACACGTATTGGGCATCACCTACTAAAGTGAGAGTTGAAGCCCACATGTGAGAGTGTTAAAATATAAATTAAATGATTAAATTGTTCACTCTAGCACATTATGTATTAGTCCCATTAGGTCTAATGTTTGTATCCTGCAAACAATTCCTTGGGGGCCAGCTCGTTGGCAAAGTCGAAGTATTACTAGTGTGGAGTGGGTGCTTTGCAAGGGTCCAAGACTTATCTGACAAGGGTGAGTACACGAAGTAACCTTGCTTTGGAGTGGTTTCTCGTCATAAAGTAAAATAAAAAACTTAATCTTTTGGAATAAGTAGTAATTTAACAGACCTATCACTGCATAATGAAGGAGAAGCCGACTGATGATTTACAATTTCTCCACAGTTCTTACACATACAATACCAATCCACAATCACTTCATGCTACTTTATAAGACTGTCAAATACTCCTCTAGGAGAAGACTCGGTCTGCCAAATACTCCTCCAAGGAAAAGAAGAATCCACTCCCCTCCTTAACAGCTTATAATGTACTCCTACCATGATTTTTCGATGGCACCCATTACAGCTTTTCCCCACCAACATGTTAAAATTGGAATTGCAGGTTATCCCAGAAAGAAACTAATGACTCTAGGAAATCAAAACTCAAAAGCTACAGCCTGAAATTCAAAACATCTGGGAAATCAAGCAATGAGAGAAATTTTAAGGATAGCTGAATTGTGATTAGAAAATAAATACCAAAGTTAAATACAAGGGACCCGAAAAAGAAAAAAGAAAGAAAATAAAAACTTATTTTTTCGTTTTGCATACATAGGATCAATTTAATTATGGAAGTAAAAGTGACAACTTATCTCTATAAGCACACACAATAAAATAAATAAATAAATAAATTTAGTGAACATGAAAGGTGGGGAAGGCACATGAACTATACAATTGACTGAAGAATGTGACCAGATATGGATTCCAATAATTTCTCTTGGTGGCCACCCAGTTCGTTACATTCAATTCAAAATTCACAACTTCATAAGGAAACATACAAATAACATTAGAAGGGAACTTAAATGTTCATATGATGAGCTCGACCAGAAAAAAGTCCTAAGAATGTGATGCAAAAAGCAGCAGTACAGTTGTAAAAATAACTTGAATTGCATAGAACATGAATAAGAAATGATGTCTCAGTTTTTTCATGTAGTGAGAGAATATTTGAGGATTTGAAAAGACAAATGAATGCACTGTCAAACCTTTCCAAACTCTGCAGTTGAAATAATTGATACCACTCGCTTATTCTCAGTGAAGACATTACAATACTTGCTATTTACAGCAATGGGATTGACCTAGTAAAAAAAAAAAAATCAGAAAACCTGAAGACAAACAAGAAAACAATTAGAAATTCAAAGATGGATTCCATTTGTCCACATACTGTATATAAGCATCCAGGTATGTTTACAAATTTCTCAACAGTTCCAGAAACTGGAACGTGGAACCGATGATAATCCTGAAACAATTGATAGCCTGTGAAGTTGGAAACTTGAATATGGATTAATAAACATTCATGGTACAATGTAATAAGGATTCGACAAATACCTGCGGTGCCAAACGAAATATCACCAACGCTCCATCAATAAAAGCATTGGAATATGCATCTTGTCCCAACAAACCTTGAATTGAAAACTTTCGACCCTAAAAGTAATCAACGATGATCCCAGTAGAAGAAAATTATCCAATACGTGACCATAAAGTTAACATGTATCAAGAATAAAGGAGAATATTGCAATTTTGAATACTATAACACCCCAGCTTCTTGGTGATTCATGTGACATAAGTTTTGCTTATTATTAAGGTTGACAATCTTGTGTACAATCCTCATCACCCTTTCTTTTTATTTATTTATTTATTTATTTTTTTTTTGTAAAAAAATCCAGTTAAAGGCTGAAATCTAGGTAGTATGGCCACTGACTCAGCTAGCTAGTCACAATTATTTTTCCTTTTTTGTCTACAGTCTTAATAAATTACTCATATATGGATCGATCTCATGGAAGGAAATAAGTGCTTACATTTCAAGTTTGAAACCCTTAAGGATGCTCGAGACACTAATTTGAGCTTGTCTCCAGCCAATGAAAAGGGCTATTGTGCGTTAGAGTACTATCACAGTAAATATTATTATTTAACCAATTAAGATGAGTGTCACTCCTATAGTGAGGTTTTGAAAGAGTAGTGCACTTTTGGAATATAGCAGATTCTTTATTTCTCCAAAATTGAATTTAAATATTTAAAAACTTTTTTCTTTTATTTGCGACAAATTACCACTTACTTTAAACTTTAACTGGTAAGAAACGATTACTTTATTTATTTATAGGTTATAAGGTTTTTTCGTCTTTCTGAGGTCTCGTGAACTTTTTGTGAACTAGCATGCTCTCTTCCACTCTCGCCTGAGTACAGGCGCGTGGGTGGCGCGTGTTCACTGTTTGGGGGTCTAGATTGTTAGTTGGATTGGCTAGCGTTATGGCTACGTCGAGAAAATGGATTGTGGAGTCCAAAACTTTTGAGTTGCTGATCAAGAGTGGGGCTTCAGGGGTGAGGTTGTTCGAAAGAAGCAATAGGAAACAAAAAACCATCTTTCTGCAGAAGGATGAGGTGATATGGATGGCACGCATTATAGAGGACTTAGTGGCGGTGGATTCTTCTGAGGTTTTTTGGGACCAATCCAGAGCAGGGTATCCACGGATAATCGCACAGAAATGTGCCAACAGACATGGGAGGTTCTTGACAGTAGAAGAATATGATGGTAGGCATAGGAGGGGCTCGATCATTGTACCAGAAGGGCGTTATGGCCAAGGTTGGACACGTCTCATCTCGGAGATACGGATGGCTAAGTCTTCCCTGTGTGGGTCTAAGGAAGTCAGGGAAGTTAATAAGAATTTTGTCAATGGGGGAAAAAGAAGGAGCTATGTGGAAGTTTTGGGGTCTTCGTTGCAGCCGACAGAGGAATGTTTCAATGACTTCGTTGAGCCAATAGCCAGGGTGCCAAGGTGGTTGAAGGAGGTTTCCACCGAAAAGGATAAGCAATTTCAGCTCTCAACTATTCTGGAGGGTGTGCACAAGCCCTCAATTCCGGCGAGGTCAGTCAATGACGGTAGGGAGGGTCCGGTAAAGAACCAGTCTATTGGGGGGGAGGGAACGTGTAACCCAAAGGTAGGGGAACCATCGGGTGTCCACAGCGAAGCTCCGGCGAGCAGGTTTCCGTCTCCGGCGAGTAGGTCGATGTCCACGACGAGGCTGACAGCTTCGATTTGTGGTGCTGATCACGTGAAGGGATGGGAGGGAGTAGGTAGCCACGACGTGCAGTCATGGTTTCGTGTAAAAGAGGATCTAATAAATGCTAAGGATTCGTTGAGTAGATTGAGAGGCGAGTTGGACGCGGGTCTTGACAGAATAGAACGTGCGATCAGGGAAGTGGAGGGCCTGAGCGTTCTCTCCAGGCCTGGTGGGTATTGTCATCATGGGCTAGCTGGAGGGGACAAACACAAGAAAGGAATGGCCCAGCCCAAGAAGGCTGTTAGGGGAAGGCCCAAGCATGGAAGGGGTGTTCAGCCGATTAAGATGTATTTCAGGAAGAAGGGAGCTCGGCCCGTGGGGAAAGAGGTGGCTTCGGTCAGTGGAACGAAGACGACTGGCGTGCCGGTCAGTTCGCCGGAAGACCCATTCGCTCCGGTGGGCATCGCTGGCAATCCCGCAAGCCCCGATGGTAGGTCGATGCACTGCGACAGGGAGGCCCACGTCAGTCCTGTTCTGCAGATCGCTTCTACGCCTCCGGCAGAGGCGCCGACAGAGGTTGTCACGTCCAGCGAGGGGGCGGCGAGGAATAATTCGGCAGGGGATGGCGTTCCGGGAGATGATTTGATGGTGGGTTCCATGATTAAGGCTATGGCGATTTTGGACTTAAGTGTTCAAGCTCCGGGCTCCCTGGTTGGAGTGTCGGACTGCTCGATGGAAGGTCCTTATGCTCCGGCGGGTGTCACCGGTAACCCTGTTTGTCCCGATGGTCGACTGTTGTCTTACGATAGGGAGGCCCAAGTTGATTCTGTCCGGCAGTTAGCCTTCTCATCTCCGGCAGAGGTGGCGGAAAGGAAGTTTTGCCCGATGAGGGGCGGTGAGGAAAATTCGGCAAGGGATGGCGCTTTGGGAGCCGATTCGATGATGGGTTCTTTGAACAAGGCTACGGCGACGAAGGATTCCCTGTAAGCCGCGAGTTCTCAACCTGCACTGCGACCAAGGAGTTCGAAGGAGATTCGAGCATATCCGGTCCAGAATTCGGGCAAGCGGCCCGTAAGGGGTACCTCTGGAATTTTTCGGGTCTATCGGCGGAGACAGTGAGGAGGCCGAGGGGAAGTTTTTGGGAGCTACCCCGTGAACAGCCTAGGGATGCTTCGTCTTTGGGCATTCGGGTAAGAGCCGGGCTTTGCATAACACAGCAGGATAATCTGGAGGGAATTTCTGAAGCAGTGGAGGATTTAATTTCCCAGGAATCCTTTGTGCCAGAATCTGTCCAGGAGGAGCAGTTGGAGGTGCAGGAGAGGACTTTTATCATTGAGGCATGCAAAGAAGTCGGCCTATCTTGTGAAGGAGAGGAAGGTAAGCTTGAAGAGACCATAGGGATTCTAATGGCTGACAACAAGGACAAAGAAATGGAGAGGGCAGTGTGCACTCCTGTAACCAAAAAAGGTAAGAGGGAGCTCATCAACTTGCAGTCCTCTGTTAATTTCTTGGAGTCTTCGTCACGGGACAGGAATAAGGGGAGGGTCAGTCGTGTGAAATCATGAAGCTTAAAATTCTGTCATGGAATGTAAGGGGATTGAATGAGAGGGAAAAGAGGTTGAGGGTTAGGAATTTGCTTAGAAGTTGGAAGGCAGATGTTGTTTGTTTCCAAGAGACGAAGATGGAATTTATTTCGTATAGCTTAGTGAGGAGTTTATGGGGATGTCCGTATGTGGATTGGTGCTCCGTTCCTTCCAGTGGGGCGTCGGGGGGCATTCTTCTCATGTGGGATAAGAGGGCTGTTGAGATGATAGAAGTGGCGCTGGGTAGTTATGTGGCGGCTTGTTCCTTCAAGAATGTTGAGGATGGCTTTGTGTGGGCTTTTGCGGGGGTGTATGGACCCAACAGAGTCATTGCTAGGCGCTTTCTATGGGAGGAGTTGGCAGGGGTCATGAGCTGTTGGGATGTGCCGTGGTGCATCGGTGGGGATTTCAATGTCACCCTTCACCCTAGTGAAAGGTCGAGGGGAGCTCATTCGCGATCGGCAATGAGGGATTTTGGTGATTTCATATTGGATCAGGGTCTCATGGATCTCCCTTAGTGGGGAATTTCTACTTGGTCTAATAACAACTCTTGGTCTAGGATTGACCGCTTTCTTGTCTCCCGAGTGGGAAGCCCGCCATCCAGATTTGCGTCGAAGAAGTTGCTACGGGCCTGCTCCGATCATGCCCCTATTATATTGGATTGTAATTCTCATGCGGGAGGTAAAAGGCCTTTCAAATTCGAGAACATGTGGCTCAAAGAGGAGGGTTTTGTGGACAAAGTGCGCAGTTGGTGGGATTCGTATCATTTCAGGGCACTCAGAGCTTCATTATTTTCAAGAAGTTGCAAGCTCTAAAGGGGGACATTAGGAGATGGAATGCTCAAGAGTTCGGCAATGTGAGGGCTAGTATTAAGGCTCGTATGGAAGATATCAAAGCTTTGGATAGGGTGGAGGAAGAGAGAGGTTTATCCACGGAGGAGATAGAGAAGAGAAGGGTGCTTGCTAGGGAGTTAGAAGTTTCCCTCCTTCAAGAAGAAATCAGCTGGAGGCAAAAATCTAGAATCCGTTGGTTGAAAGAGGGTGACAAGTGTACCAAATTCTTCCATCGGATTGCTAATGCCAATAGAAGACAGAACTATATTGAGTCTCGATCATTCATGGCACTCGCTATCTCGATCAAGAGGCTATTAGTAGCCACATTACTCGGTTTTACAAGACGCTCTTCACAGAGACTCTTAGTTGGAGACCGAGGTTGGATAATCTTCATCTCGATATGTTGGAAGGGGAAGAGTCTTCTAGGCTGGAAGTTCCTTTTGAGGAAAGGGAGGTATGGGAGGTGGTCAAAAAGATGGATAGGGATAAGGCCCCAGGCCGGATGGTTTTTCTATGGCTTTCTTTCAGGACTGCTGGGAGGTGATCAAAAAGGACATCATGGCTGTTTTTGTGGAGTTCTATGATCGAGGCAAGTTCGAAAAAAGTCTCAATGCTACATTCATTGCTCTTATTCCGAAGTCGCATGGGGCATCCGATTTGAAGGACTCTCGTCCTATTAGCCTTGTGGGGGGGATTTATAAGATTATTGCGAAGGTGTTAGCCAATAGAATGAAGGGAGTCATGAACCGGGTCATTTCCAATCCGCAAAATGCGTTCGTCAAAGGAAGACAGATTTTGGATTCGGTGCTTATTGCCAATGAATGCCTGGACAGCCGGCTTAGATCTGGGGACCCCGGCCTCTTGTGTAAGTTGGATATGGAGAAGGCTTACGATCACTTGAATTGGAAGTTTCTACTCTACCTTTTAAAAAGGTGCGGTTTTGGTGAGAAATGGTGCTCTTGGATTGAACATTGTATCTCGTCGGTGAGGTTCTCGGTGTTGATCAATGGTTCACCTTCCGGTTTCTTTGGGAGTTCGCGTGGGGTTAGACAAGGCGACCCCCTTTCGCCTTTCTTGTTCATCATGGCCATGGAGGCTTTCAGTAGGATGATTAATGTCTCTATAAGTAGGGGTTTCATCAATGGTTTCTATGTGGGTGCCGGGGAGCATGGGCGGGTTTCTGTCTCCCATCTTCTCTTTGCTGATGATACGCTGGTGTTTTGTGGGGCATCTTCTGAAAATGTCAGATTTATTAAAGCTATCATTATTGGTTTCGAGGCGGTCTCAGGGTTAAAAGTTAATCGGGCCAAGTCTGTTTTGGTTCCAGTCGGAGATTCGGTGGAGACGGTTGAGTTGGCTGGTGTTTTGGGTTGTGGTACTAGTTCTTTGCCTTTGAAATACCTGGGTCTTCCGCTAGGGGCGTCCTTCAAGCAGTTGGCGATTTGGGATGACATGTTGGAGAAAATTGCTCGAAGGTTGGCCCCTTGGAAGCGGTCTTATTTGTCCAAGGGGGCAAGGCTCACTCTCATCAAGAGCACACTTTCCAATCTCCCCACCTATCTTTTGTCTCTCTTTCCCATTCCTATTTCCGTGGCGAATCGGATTGAGAAGATTCAACGGGATTTCTTATGGGGAGGGTTCAAGGATGAGACTAAGTTCCATTTGGTAAGCTGGCATGAGGTGTGTTCTCCAATTGCTGAGGGAGGGCTAGGGATTCGGAGTTTGCATCTTTTCAATCAAGCTCTCTTGGGGAAATGGTTATGGAGATTTGCAAATGAGGAAGAAGCTTGGTGGAGAAGTATTTTGGTGGCTAAGTATGGGGTGGATTGGGGGGGTTGGCGCACTAAAGTTCCTCGT
The DNA here is from genome assembly GCA_016403345.1 of Corylus heterophylla. Lineage (NCBI taxonomy): Eukaryota > Viridiplantae > Streptophyta > Magnoliopsida > Fagales > Betulaceae > Corylus > Corylus heterophylla. The sequence continues at coordinate 14,106,281 of CM028142.1, read as the reverse complement.
GGAACGCATGGGGTGGGGTTATGGAAACACATATGTGGAGTTTGGAGGTCGTTTCGGGGTCACTTGGACTAGATCTGGTGTGGGAGGAAGGTCAAATTTTGGGAGGATTGGTGGTGTGGTGAGACGTCTCTCAAGGATGCATTCCCGGTCTTTTAGTATTGCTTGCAATAAGGACGCTTCCATTGCGGATATCCGAGAGTGTGTAAACGGGATGGTTCTTTGGAATGTTACTTTCACCCGCAGGATCCATGATTGGGAGGAGATGGCCTTAGCCTCTTTCTTCTCGCTCTTGTACTCGTCGTTGATTAGGGGGGAAGGGGAGGACCGGATGTGGTGGATTCACTCAAGTAAAGGGAAGTTTGAGGTCCGCTCTTTCTATAGGATGCTTGCCCTTAAGGTTCCTAATCACTTTCCGTGGAAAAGCATTTGGCGTACCAAGGCTCCTTTGAGAGTAGCGTTTTTTGCATGGGCGGCTGCCCTTGGGAAACCTCTCACATTGGACAATGTTCGGAAGAGAGGCATCGTTGTGATTAATCGATGTTGTATGTGTGAGGCGGATGGGGAGTCCGTGGATCATCTCTTTCTTCATTGTGTAGTTGCACGGAAGTTGTGGGATGTTATCTTTTCTCGCTTTAACATGTGTTGGGTTATGCCTAGAAGTGTAAAAGAGATGTTCGCTAGTTGGTGGGCGGGTGGGAGAACGAGTAGTGCGGTGGTTTGGAAGATGGCTCCCCTTTGTCTCCTTTGGTGCCTCTGGAAGGAAAGAAATGCGAGATGCTTCGATGATGCGTCGAGGAATCTAGAGGACCTTATTCTTTTCTTTTTGTACACCTTATTCACTTGGACTTCAGGCTGGCTTGCTCCTTTAGTGATCAACTTTTCTGATTTTCTCCTTATGTTCTCTTCTTCTTTCTCCCCTACTTAGTCGCTCTCTTGTATACTTCCTGTGTACTTGGGTTGCGCCCCTCTGCGCTCTTTTAATGCATTATTACTTATCAAAAAAATACTATTATCATTGTGGCCCCTCCAGTGGTCCTTGATTGGGTTAACTATTTAAATGGATGTAACTTTTATGTGTTGTATTGTTTTGGGAAGCACAAGGCTTTTAAGCAAGAATGTTAAAAATAATCACTTGTGTATCTACCTAGAAGTACTTATATGCAGAGTTTAATTCTTTTGACTCTATGTATCATAAAGCTCATATTTGCATTGGGTTTTGAGAAACATGTCTCTTATTTTCCAACTTTTTGTTAGCTTTGGTTTTCGAAATTTGCACTAAAGTTTCGAAGCTGGGGAAGAGATGGTGATGTTATCGGCCTAAACTTCCTTACACTCAATTTATTCACAAATTTAATTGCTCTGAGTGATAAAAACGATGGGTTATTTGCGATTCTTCTACATTGGTGAAGAGATAGTGGTGCTATCGTGCTAAACTTCCTTACACTCAATTTATTCACAAATTTGATTGCTCTGAGTGATCAAAATGATGGGTTATTTACGATTCTTTGACGTTAAAGAAAAATCATTTGAGTTCCTATACACTGGGCGAAATGATGGTGGTGTTATCGTCCTAAACTTCCTTACAATCAATTTATTTACAAATTTGATTGCTCCGGGCGATCAAAATGATGGGTTATTTGGGATTCTTCTATGTTAAAGAAAAATCATTTCAGTTCCTATACGATGAGGGAGAAGAAGGCCTTTGTTTTGCTGAGAGGAGCAAAAGAACCTATCGCAGTGGTATTGGGAAAACTGAGCGTGATGTGACTGACATCGATGGTGGAGGGAATTGAAAAGGGGAGTGAATTTGAGAGATTTTTACAGGTCATTTAGTTCTGGGCATCTAGTGTATATTGCCCATAGACGTGCGGCTGTTAGTCACGGAAGGTTTTTATGGTTGGTGGAGAAATACGTGAAAAATGTGGTAGGGAAGAGGCATGATTAAAAAAAAAAAAAAAAAAAGAAGATTTAGGCAAGGATAAATTGGGTAATTTGGCAATTCCAAATTTGAATTACACATTTCTCAACCAGAAACATGAGGTTATAAGAATTCCTTAAACTAAAAATTAAATAAAATCAAAGTCTCATATACCATTTGTAATGACCCAAGGAAAAGCGCTAATCACATCTACGCTATGACCTCAAATGAACTAGTCAATTTGGAGCTTTCTAGAATTCATTATAAAAATCAGTTTCATCTAGTAACTAGGTAATGTGGGACTTAACATTAATGACTATCTCTTTATAAACTGCCAACTCTCATTTCTTCCTAATATGGGGCTGGGGTGTTACAAGCTTCCTTCTTAAATTCCTAACTTCCTCGTCAGGGCCACGTTATGCAGTGCTCCAGTACCACATGACCTGTGGCCTGATACCATATGTAACACCCCGTTCCAAGTGATATGATATTGTCCGCTTTGGGCCAAGCCTGCATAGTTTTATTATTGAGTTTACCCAAAAAGGCTTCATACCATTTAAAAAGACCATATTCCATATAAACACATCATATTTTTCACACTCAGGAACTATGGGACGTCACAATTGAGGTGATAGTACAGATGTGGCTAGCGTTTTTTCCTAGGGCATTACAAATGGAATCAAAGCCACCTAGTAACGCCAAGTCATGTAGTACTGGAGCACTGCATGACGTGACTATGACAAGGACGTCAGTAGTTTAAGGGGGCTTTTATAGCACCCCGGTCCCATATTGGGAAAATGAGGAGTAACCCACATAGAGTGCATGGTTTATAAAAATAGACATGAGTGTTAAATGCCACATTGCCTAATTACCAGGTGAAACTGGGCTTTATAATGAATTATAGGGAAACTCAAAAATTGACTAGTCATTTTGGGGTTATATCGCAAATGTAGCTAGCGCTTTTCCAAAGGTTGTTATAAGATTAGAGGGTTCGAATTAAAGGAGGCATAGATAATTGATTTGAATGGAGATGAGATGCATAATTCTTCTTTGGTCGTGGTGAATGTTCCTAATAAGGAGTTTAAATGTACTGAGCCAATAATAGTTCATCCAATTGCTATGATTGAGAACTGGAAGTGCCTCACTCAATCTCCTAAGATTGGGTGTTTGAAAGGGTAAAGAATTTTTGTAATGTAGTAGGGATGTCATGCAAGGACTTTGAGGATCAAATGATGGCTCTACTTTTTGCGATTGAAGCAAGTAGACATCAAAACAACTTGGTTAGTGCTCCAGATTGTTGTTATAGGAAAGCAAACAAAGTAAACCAAGAGCTAAAGAGGTTGGTTTGTTAAGTTAATTATGACATAAAAGGAGAACACTCTAGTATAGGGAAAAGAAAGGGGAGGGGATCAAATAGTTCCTTATGAAACCCAAGATAGTATCATGGAATGTAAGATGGCTGAATGAGAAGTGTTGTTACCGTGCACAACAATGATGAATAATACGGAATCGAAAAGAAAGAGAACAAGAGAAAATCAAGACACAGATTTAAATAGTTCGGCAATATGGCTACGTCCACAAGAGAGTGATTATAGGAAAACCTTAATTGTACAGATTTATTTTGAAAAGCCCCAAAATACCCCCACAACCTATTCGTCCCCAGGCCCACATAAACTTAATTACGCCCAATGGGTTAGTAGTTTCAGTATTACTCTATACGCCTGAAAGAATATGAGCCACTTGTTCCAACAATCTCTACCTTAGCGAGTATTCACCTCTTTGAAAATAATCAAGTATTGGGCCTCCACCTGAAACCAATAGGTTTGGCCAAGCTATGGGTTCCATGTTTTTTAATTTATAATTTTTAAATGCAGGGGTGTAAGGGACATTTCACCAATACTACATCTAATTTAACCCCAAACCCTAATGATAGAGGTGACATTGCAAACTTTTTAAAGTTAGATACACTAAATTGAGAATTTTTAAAGTTTAGGAGGATAATTGTAAAAGCACTAAAAGTTTTTGGGAGTTAAGTAAAAGTTTTCCCTATTATGTACTTGGAGAGAGCAAAATGCATCAACCTTAGAAGATAGAGAGGCTTTGGTGGAAGAGCTGAAAAATAATATATTCAACTCCCTTTCACTCGAATAGAGGAAAAAATTCCATTTTTCACTTCGATGACAGTGCATAATAGTTTGCTTTTCTCTAGTTTTTTCTTCTTTTTTTTTAAGCTGTTGTTCTTCTTTTCCTCTTGGCGAAGGGGTTCTCTTGTATAATCATGTGTACTAGGGTTGCGCCCCTTTGGGCTTGTCTAAGGAGATTGAATTACTTATCAATAATTGATAACTATGGTGAAGGCCATCTACTATAATATAATGAATGTCAGGAAATTAGGTAAAAAAAATTTATATCAAGCTCGTATATCTTTTTTTGATCATTCAAGAAATGCCATTGAATAAATTATAAATGCATGTGGCCAACATTTATTGCCAGCACCTTTATCACAAGAGTGTCATATATCAATGAACATATAAATATAAACATGAACTGCACTATCTTTTTTCCAAACATGAGAGCCAAGAAGCACTACATAATTCTTAGAAATTTTCCAGATAGAAAACATTCAGTAGCAAGTGGCAGTAAGTACCTTAACCCAAAATCTTAGACTATCATCAGCAGATTTAAACGCCATCAAACGGCAATCAGCTGAACATATCGCAACATCATCACGTTCCATACAGGCAATTGGTCTTGCACCAGGCTTTAACTCTCTTATGAAAAATTCATTAAAAGTCTACATGCAATGTTCAAAAGTTTATGTTACAAAACATACTGAAGTTCCAGAGCTGCTAAAAAAATTAATTATGATATTATCAATCAACTGAAAAATAAAGAAGGCACTTGCTGATTCTCTTTCAATGGCAGCTGAAGCTACACCAAGAAAAAAAAGATTTTTCTATTTTCCAATTTCAAAAAATGGTTTCTTAATTACTTATCAAAAAATGATTTATAATAAGGGATGATTCTGAACAGATCAGGGTTTGAGCAGCAAAGAAACTCACAAGCAGTATTAATACAAATCGAATTGAATTTCATTGCAGAGAATCAAGACTATGTTCAGAAATGATTGATGCAGATCTCACCTACGAAGAGGAGCTCTGTTTTTTAATTTACAAATGGAACATAAAAAATAGTATTCTTCTATAGCATGACAAAGAGAAATAGTTAGGCCAACTTGCTTCGTCCTCTATGGTTGTCACTGTGCAATAAGGTGAAAATAAAACAAGCTTCATGTAACAAAACAATGAAAGCTGTTAGAAGAATGTATTAGGGTTTGGGGTATTTTGGTCATTGTCGTATCTGTGAAGTAGGCTAGGTAAGTAGCACTAGCCTCCTCTTTGTCTCTAATATTTTCCATGCAAACCTTTCAACATGGGTATCAGAACCTAAGGTTTATATCTTTCCCTTATATTGTGCATTTCCCTTCTTTCCGTTCCTTTCCTTCTTTTTTTCTTTTTTCGTTTTCTCTCTCTCGCTCACTCGTCTTGCTGCTGATCGAAGGAAACTGAATCATTGGGCTTCATGCCCATGATAAGAGAGTGATGACACCCGAGCTCATAATCATCAGTACACGATCTCACCATAGTTGGCTTCGTCGTTGTTGGTGGGTTTGGTGTAGCCAGCGGGATCGCACTCATGGCTGATGGATTTTAAGTTGGCTCCGTCATCGTCGTTGGTGGTTGATTGGTGTAGTCAGTCAGTGCTATCTGTGGTGGCTGGTACTGTCTGCGGTGGCCAGAGACAACCGTCGTTGTGGTTTGGTTTCTTCTTTGCATGGGTCTCGGTGGATATTGGGGGGTTGTGATCCACAGTGGTTTGGGGGTATTTTGCTCATTGTCATATTTCTCAAAACTTATATAATAATATGAGTGAAGTAGGCTTTGTAAGTAGCACTAGCTTCCTCTCTCTCTCTAATATTTTCCATGCAAACCTCTCAACAAAAGCAAAGTTCAGAAGTGAGAAAATGTATTGTGTACACCATGATCAACGCAATATCAATGGACTAAACACATCAAGAAGAGTGAAAATAGGCCCCAGGATGGATTATGCACTATGGTCAACAACTTCACAATATCCAAAATGTTACAGCCTTCTACAGAAATTTAACATGCAGACTTAAAATAGGCACTGCAAAGTGACTTGGCAAAAAGTTCAATCTACCACCTCTATTTGCTGTAAAAAAATTTAGAGCATATATGAAATTGTTATTTTGTATTCTTTCAATTAGGTAAGTAACAGTTATTTTGCTTACAACCCAGATATATTAATGTTCATCTGCAGAAAAGTTGGAAGGCAAAAGTTACGACATATATGTAAGCTTCACAAATTAATACATTTGGTCAAAGAAGCAAAGAATCAAAGTCTCAAAAAAAGGTCAAAATAATGCAATTAATGATGAAGAAAAAAGCAGCAGATTTATTTGTATGACAATAAAATGAATTTCAATTCATTCGATAGTCCGACCTACCTTAAAATGCTCCAAAGGGTACTTGAAATCAGATAAATGGATTTGATCCTACAACACAACAGTTAAATCATATCATTTATAAAAAAGGTCTAGCTGAATGCATGTGATCTCAGCATATGAAAAGTTCAAAGTGATGCATTCAACACTTCATACATTACAATATCAAAGGAGTCAAGAACTGTGCATAATATTGTGATAAGGATCTATCCCAGAGAATGTTTAAGGATATACATGCTAACACACATTAAATTACGGATTAGTTGGTCTTCCAATGAAGTTATAAAAAGAGTGGACCAAAAGTGAAAGCTCAATACCTAAGCATACACAAATATACAAGGATATGTTTTGATTATTTATATCGAGACAATAATATTTACACAAGACACGAAGAGTAAGTGCCAGCAATACTTTGGCAAAAGAGATGTATTGAGTTAGACAAGAATACCTCTCAAATCCATACATATAGGTATGTACATATTTAACAAGTCCTAAAACAATAAATGAAATTTTAAATCTGGGGATGCATAAGACACATCATGGATATGTAGCGCACACACCTCGAATGCCAGAATAAAATTCTTTTAAAGGAGATTAGGGATATAATTGTGTAAGAGAACAGTAAAAGGGTTTAAGGCATACATTCTGACCTAGGCTAAAAACTGATATTTTCTTTCTTTATTTTGTGCCAATTTGGGAGCACTGAACCTTTTCAAAAGCTGCAGCACTTTTGAGAACCTCCAGCTATTTCAAAAAGGAACCCTTTGACAGCTTCTTACAAGCCACCTAAAAAGCCCAAGCCATTTCATAAAAACCATAAAAAGCAGAAGCAGCCCTAGGTTACCGGACAGTCTCAAGGTAACTTCTGATTTTTAGAAACTTAAGCACCCATAGAGAAGCCCCACCCAAACAACCTTACTAAGGATGCTTTTTATGAATTAAGTGTAGCTTCATCATTTTTTAACTTCATCTTAGTCAAAACCAAATAACCATAATCTGAAGTATTTCCAAAAAGCCATATTTCAAACAAAGTTTCACCGAGTAATAAGTGTTATCATGCCTTAAAAAATTCAACAAACTTCGGTATGTCTTGAGCAGACTCAGCTAAATTCATTCGCCTCCCATGCTTTTCAGAGATGTTCTGTAAGAGTTCCTTTGCCCCTGCAACCAAGTGGCACATCGAAGTAATTTAAAAACTGCAGATATTACACAAGACAAAAGTATTTATAAATAAAATAATAAAAAATAAAAAGACAAGCCAGCAAAAAAAATGCTGAGCTAGTTCTTAGTCTTGATTGATGTTAATTCCAATCCAAGCATAAAATAGAAGCCCCAGTGTAATTATTTAAGTGTATAATGCAGTTATTGGCCAGTGAATCTATGCATCAAAAAGCATCGCAAGATATATTTGTGTTGTACTATGAGGAGAAATAGTAATTTGGTTTTGCATGTATAATTTAAAAGAGGAAAATACTCTTTAACCCACTAAAGTTTTACCCCATTTGCAATTTGGCCTCCAATGCTTAAAAATTTGGCAATGTACCCCAACAAAGTATCAAAAATTTGTAATGTGACCCATCCATTACCTATTTCCGTCGAATTTGACTGAAAATTTCGCACTGCGGCACACGTGCATTTTTTTCTCTACTTTCCAGAATTGTCCCATATTTTTTTGACTAAATTCCAAACCCCCCAAAAAAAAAAAGAAAAAAGAAAAAAGGGGTGGCCGTAGCCACCCCTTGGGCCATTTGGGGGTGGCCAATTTTTTTTTAAAAAAATATAAGGGCAATTAGGTCTTTTCAATCATTTCCGCTAGAGAAAATGGAAATTATTGACGGATGGGTCACATTGCGAATTTTTGATACTTTGTTAGGGTACATTGCAAATTTTTAAACATTGGAGGTCAATTTACCCCAATTTAAAAAGAACCAACACTTGAATCAACTACGACTTATGGTTAAATTTATAGTAATTTAACCATAAGATAAGCCATGCATTTTGAGCGGCAAGACAAGAAAAAACAAGAAGATGATGCATTTTAAGAAATTTAAGGTAGCAAAAGGACAGGATGAGAAAAGCCTCCAGTGAAAAGGTTCTTGAGAAATGAAAGATCAACAACTGGATCAGAAAGCAAGCGATAAAAAGGGAAGAAACCATGGTAACGCATGGGCTAAAATTTTGGAACACCAAAAAGATTGCCACTGGAATTAGTAGGGATTAAGGATAAGTTGAGTTTTTTAGAAGACTATTATCGGCAGCAATTTCTTATAATATATAGAGCAACTAAAAAAAGCTAAAGGTGATAGTTAATTCTAAATATGGCAACTAGTGAAATGGGTGATGTTCAAATGAGGCTCATGGGTCGAATGGCATGCGATTATAGAAAAATGTTTAAAGGGGTTGGAGGTCATACGAGATTTAAGGTGAGTAGTGACTCCAAAATTAGATTTCAGCATGACATGTGGTCTGGAGATCATACTCTCCTTAAGGTAGCTTTTCCATACTTTCCTGTTTTAAGAATGCTTCCATAGCAGATCACTTGAGAGTTTTCTAGTGACTCTCAACAGTGAAATGTTAACTTTATTAGAGCAACTCATGATTGGGAGGTCGATTTATTTACCTCATACTTCAATTTGTTGTAATCCTTCAAATTGATACGGAAAAGGGAAGACAAGCTTTGTTGGGTTTCTTCCAATAGAGGGTTGTTCAATGATAGATCTTTCTACAACGTCTTGTTCCTCATGATAGTAGTACTCATTTCCCGAATTTAGCGGAATAAGATTCCCATCAGAGTAATGTTCTTTGCTTAGGGAAGATCCTCACCATGAATAATCTAAGGAAGTGGCATGTCATAGTGGTTGATTGGTATTATATGTGCAAGAATGGGGCGCCAGTGGATCAACTTTTACTCCATTTTGAAATTACTAGTGCTCTATGGATTACTATTTTGAGTCATATAGGGTTAGCTTGGGTTATGCCTAAAGAAGTGGTAAAACTTTTCACTTGCTGGAGAGGGCAATGGACAGTAATCAAAATGCTACACTGTAGAAGATGGTTCTATCCTACCTAATGTGGTGTCTTTGAAGAGAGAAATAATCAAAGTTATAAAGACTGTGAGCAGACGGTGCTGAAATTAAGGGTTTTCTCTTCAAGACACTTTACCACTGGGCAGCTGGCTTTGACTTTAACATTTCTAGTTTTCATGTTTTCCTTGAGCTTTTTTCTTTTTCTGGGGTGTATCTCTTGTACTTCCTTTGTACTTGGGTTGTGTTGTTGCACTTTTTAATTAATTTGCATTTGCTTATCATGAAAAGATATGACGTTATCAGCTTTCACACAATACCTTTGTCCATTAGGCCAAGCCCAATTTTTGACTGGTAAATAGCTCTCATTGACAAAACTATCTTTCCATCAATTAATTCTTCCACGAGCCTCTTTGTCTTCCGATCAAATACCTAAAGTGTAATGAAGTATTAAGTGACAGGTAAAGTAAATAAAAATAATGAAGTTCAAAATCTAAAGCTTTTGAGGCAAACGGTGGATTAACAAAGAAATCTAAACAGACTGTTACAAAGAAAAAGCAAAACTGGAAAAGAAAGCATACCAGAATATGTGAAGCGCTTGATCCGGAGTTTATACCAATGTCATAGGACGAAAAATGAGCCCATTCACTTAGTTTAAACATCCATCTACACAGATATAATTTGAAATTTCAATTTCAACCTTGCCAATCAAAAGTATAAACACAAACATCATACTGAAATAGGACATGGTTAAACAGTGTAGAACAAAAGGATAACAATGAAAGTCCTCTTCCCCACACCCCCAGCCCCGGCAGTTCTCTCTCTTTCACATGGTCAGTATTGACACATCCCTGCTACACAAAGCAGTATATAACAAGGGTCTCACCCATATGCGGCCTGTTTATCAGTCAAAAAACCACCAGTCATGACCTGATTCCCAGTTCCTTCATCAAAACAGAGAGTCAAATGAACCATAGTGTTCAGCTTATCAGAAACCTTCAAAATCTCACCACAAACAGGACAGCGATTCATTAGTGGTTCCCTGCAATGCATGAATACGGAGTACAAAATTTAGAATCCATGATTACTATCTAGGTAGTAAATTACCTACTAATTGAGAGTTAAGAGTTAAAGAAGACTCTGCTTCACACATATGCAAAGTAAGGGCAAAACTGAGCCTCTGGAAGGTCTATCAAAAATTTGTAAGATCTAATATTCTAGAGGGCCAAGAAGAAATTGGGCTTGAGGAGGAAGATTTACAGATAGCAATCATATAGTGAACGATATTTTGATACCACATACAAAATTATTAGCTGTAAAGGAATCAAATGCTTTCTCTTCAACTAATTTTTTTTTTCTGCAGAAGACATATTAATTATGGGAACAAAGGAGCACAGTTGAGCATGGAGTGAGATAGAAACACTAACCGACCAGTAGTTGGATAGGAGGATCCTGTTCCATGTGAAGAAAGAGAGATGGAGAGAAAAGATAGTGATGTGCTACCATATTTCTAAGAAATGATAATTTTTCAATAAAGAAAGTCATGACCAATGACCAAATTACATTATTAAAAATTAGATGTTTACCTCGGTTATCCCACATAAGATGTAAAAGCAATGCTATTCTTCACACTCAATTAACACACTCATTTCGCACCAACTGACGTATCGTGTTTTAAGTGGCTAACATTTTTTTTTTTGAAGTAGCTGCACGAAAAACCACTTAAAATACGTCACGTCAGCCAAAGTGAAAATTTGGTGTGAATTACTCGAGATGTAAATGAAATAGCAAGTAGACATAGAGATGAGTTGTTTCAAAAAGGAACAAAAAGAAAAAAGGTATTAACGTCTATATTTCAAACTCATTGCCTCTAAACAATTCATTACTTTTCTTGTTGAATAGCAAGAAGAGCAGCCAACTCATCCGCGCAAACAATACCATCCCCATTCTTGTCAGCCACTTTAAAGAGCTCCTCTTTCTAGTAAGCAAGAAAATATATTAGTAAGGCAAAACATATTTTGAAAACCAAATATTATAGGTAGCGGTTCAAGTTCAATGACTTGGGAGGTCACCAACAAACTCTTCAGATTGGTAATAACAACACAAATACGGAAAACAAATGCAAAGAATTAAAATCCAAAAATAAATAATTATTTGCAAACCTTGTCAGCTGCTAGTTGATTGCCAAAAGCATTAATTAAGTCAGAAAATTCAGAGAATGAAAGCTTCGCATCATCATTGTAGTCCTGCATTGAGTACAAGGGGTCAGAATTTGCAATGTTAACTAATACAGTGATGCAGGCTTGCAGCCTACTGCTTCTATAGTTCTAGGCCAGATTTAATATATCCATGTGGACTAGGAACAAAGTTGGAGTAATTATGTCTAAGTTTGGGACTTGGTCTAAAATTTATGTTAATCAACCCTGTATACTAGACTTTTGGCTAGATGCCTGTAATCTGTCAAGAAAAAGAGAGTGCATTTAGTGGAACATAACCCACCTCACTAAAGGGTGGAAGGGGTCTCCACCCCTTGCAAACAAGGGTGGCCACCACCTCCACTCCAGTTTTTCTTTTCCTTTGCTTTTATTGTTTTCCTTATTATCCTTTTTGTTTGTTGGTAATCTTACTTGAAAAGATATAATTGAAATCTCACACAAGTGTTGGGTATGACATGTCCATCCGTATACCATCTTTGATTTGGCACAGATGCTTACAACCATTCCGTTAGCACTCTGGACAGAAATATGACGGAGGAAGTGATTCATAAAGTTTTGAAATCCGAGGCAACAATTCATTGTTTCTAGAAACCTAGGAAACGATTTCAATTTGCGTTAAAAACTCAGGAATAATTTTAGTTTTCGTTTATAATATACTATAGAGAAACAATGCTTAAATTATAAAAACAATATTCACAGGAAAAACCTATTGACCAACAAGATAAGGAAATTCCTTTTTAACCAACAAGATAACCCTAATAATAAGATAATATACTCTTAACATATCTAAAACCTGTATATTCTAACTTATTTTCTGACATACCAAGACTACTCATTGCTATAAAATCTTAGCTAGAGAATTTTCTAGTTTTTGTAGTCTTGAAACCACACCATTTTACCATGTAATTCACCTTAATTTTGTTCTTTCAATGGCATTGTAAATTTTGCATTAATAATGGTCCAGAAAATTAAAAAGTTGATATAAATAGACAACAGAAAATCATATAGAGCATACCATTATAGATAAGATGCGTCTTGCAAATCTTTTTTCTGTTTCAATTGGGTCCTGTCAATTTATTCAACTAAATGTCAAAAATATTAATTGCAGAATCAACAAACCACTAAAATTATTGTTATAAACTGCACACCTCAACTGAACATGAAAGAAAAACATTGCCGACCACTGTGTCAGATGATGATGGATCTAACAGGTCAAAGACCTCAAAGTCTGAATCCCCATCCTGCAACCCCAATAAATTTATATTTAGTGTCAAAGGAAAAGAGAAAACAAAAGCATATAAATAAAAGATGAAACGAATAATATTCTGCTACAGCTACAACACCTATCATGTAAACGTGAAAAAAAAAAAAAACATCAAGCAGCTAGCTTACTCAAACCATATTTGAACGACCAGCTCAATACTTAACCATGTCCAGTAAATCAAGCTTGTTGGAAAATGCAATTGAAGAAAATAACATAATTTTAAATTTATGAGGTTCAGTTTTTACATAGATGTCAAAGCATAACCTTATCTTATTATAATCATTCAATAAGAGTATTGATGGCTATAATAATATAATCTCAAACTCAGGACCATTGTAGGCCATCTTAGACCTCTTTTAGCAATATTAAAGCATTTGGAATAATCATCCACTAGATAAACAAAAGAAAAGAGAGTGCCTTATTTCTCAATCTTCCAACTGCCACGAAACATTTGCGCTTCACCTTAGACCTATTTTAGCGATGTTAAAGCATTTGGAATAATCATCCACAGATAAACAAAAGAAAGGAGAGTGCCTTATTTCTCAATCTTCCAACTGCCATGAAGCATTTGCACTTCACTGCAAGTGTTGAGATAAAATAATTCTAGGATCACAAATGAAGCAGAAAAATAGCAGAATAGTAAAAAAACAAACAATCACACAAGACACCAAGATTTAAGTAATTCGGCTTAACAAGCCTACAAACAACAATCAAGTTCAAGCACCTCTTTTGAACTTGAGAACCAGAACTGGTTTGTTGACATATCCACTGAATTTTCCTCGGAAACAATTTCCTTCAATGCGATATCTCCTTGTGTCACAACCAGATCACTTGCATAATCTGAATCGACATACCCAATGACACTAGAACGATACCACTGTCTCTGTCAAAGACTGAACCAACATCTGTAGCAACCCGTAAATAACGGAGTATCTATTTCACTACCCACCGATGAACCTTGCAAGGACTAACAACACTGACTGCATGTGAAACATCTGGACAAATGCACACCATAACACACATGATGCTCCCAAACGCACTAGAGTAAGGTACATGCGACATGAAATGCTCTTCCTCCTCACTCTGCTGTGCTAACACTGCTGATAGTCTAAAATTATCTGAAAAAGACACAAGCTGAATTTGTCATCATACTGCCCTGAAGAAAGTAAAGGCCATCAACTTTGTTACCTTCCATCACAACCAATGAGCCTTTCTTAACCCGAATGACTCCACCTTCACTAGAATACTTGTATCCAAGGGAATCCAAATTTGGTACATGTCGAACATTCTTCAAAGTCCTAACAATCCTGTCATGCATCCTTATTCTAACTGCACCAATACCAACAATCTTGCAGGCGACACCATTTCCCATCAAGACTGAACCACCATTGACTAAATCATAAGTAATAAACCAATCCCTTTTATGGGACATATGAGAAGTACATGCAGTATCAAGGACCCACTTGTCATTAAGACGACCATCTGAATCGGTAACTGCAAGGACAAATCCTGAATCCTTGGAATGTTTCCTTCACTCACAGGGTACATGATTGGGAAGTGGAGGTCCTGGCCTCTTTTTACATGCTATTGTATTCGCATCCGATAGGTGGGGAAGGGGAGGACAGAATAAGGTGGATCTCTTCTCGTAAAGGCAAATTCGAAGTAAGATCTTTTTATAGGATCTTTGCTTCTATAGACTCCATTCCTTTCCCTTGGAAAAGTATTTGGCGCACCAAGGCTCCTTCGAGAGTGGCCTTTTTTGTTTGGACGGCCACGCTTGGAAAGATTCTAACTTTGGACAATGTTCGGAAGAGAGGTATTGTGGTGATAAATCGTTGTTGCATGTGTGAATCAGATAGAGAGTCTGTTGATCATCTTTTTCTTCACTGTGGGGTGGCGCGTACCTTGTGGAATGTCATTTTCATTCGGTTTGGGTTGTGTTGGGTTATGCCGGGTAACGTTAAGGAGTTGTTTGCTTCTTGGTGGACGGGTGGTAAAACTAGCAGCGCCGTTGTGTGGAAGATGGTTCCTCTCTGCCTCATGTGGTGCATTTGGAACGAGAGAAATGCTAGATGTTTTGAGGACTCGACTAGGAATATAGAGGACCTCATTCAGTTTTTCTTGTACACCCTTTTCTCTTGGACTGCTGGTTGGTTAACGCCTATAGTGATCAGCTTCCAAGATTTTCTTTTTATGTTCTCTTCTTCTTTCTCTTCCTCTTAGTCACTCTCTTGTATACTCCCGGTGTACTAGGGTTGCGCCCCTCTGCGCTCTTAATCTATTTATCTTTACTTATCAAAAAAAAAGTATTCTAAGAAGAGACAAAACCTTTGAGAGAAACAAGTCAAAAGTAAAACAAGGAAAAATCAAGATGTGCAGCTGCAGGAGAAAAGCCACAAAGCTGCAACCAAAATTAAATGGGGCCCACCAGGACTTTTGAAATCAATTCATTATCCAAAAGCAAGACTTTTATTCTTATTAGTAATTTTACCTAGGGAAAAGACACTTAATCCCCCTGAAAGAGACGTGAACCCTTCCAACTACCACTTCGTTTCAAGATATACCTTTGTTAGAATATGGGGTTAAAATAGACAAAAAAATGCCACAAGTAACATGCACACGACTTCGTTTTTGCTTGAACTGCCCAAATTCCAATAACAAAAAAAAAAGACTAAAGAGATGGTTGAACCATTCCCCACAGCCTTGCGGAAAGTGTTTCAAGTCAAAAGTTAACATGTGCACACCACATGTGACATTTTCAGTTAATTTTAATGCAGATACTAACACAGAGTGTAACTTACAATGAAGTGGTAGATTGACGGGATCAAGTGTCACTTTCTAAAATTTGGCAGTCTAACTGAGTTTCTGGTGCCAAGTATATTTTTCTCTTTTATCAAAATCCATGTTCCTAACCATTAAAACACATCAATACATTGTAATAGCACGTCATTGTCC
The DNA here is from genome assembly GCA_016403345.1 of Corylus heterophylla. NCBI lineage: Eukaryota > Viridiplantae > Streptophyta > Magnoliopsida > Fagales > Betulaceae > Corylus > Corylus heterophylla. The sequence goes on along the minus strand of CM028142.1, from coordinate 14,090,380 downwards.
CTTCTTCAAAACAGACCAGGTTAAGGGACTCTTTTAACAGCACATCCACTGAATTGGAATTAGGTAAAACTTTTCTTTTGGTGTCAAGGTAATAGGTATGACTAGCCATCGAATCCTCCCACAAAGGGGTAAAGACTAGTACCTATTGTATCATATGATAAGGGCAAAACTCAGTATAGGTCCAACAACATTAAAGCCGAAGCAGACTGGTTCCCAGAGGATGACAAAAAGAGGGATCATCTTCTTTTCTTATTGTGAAGCTACTAAGAAGCTTCAATCTAATTTCTTTCTTTTTATTTTTAAATGGGAAGCTCGCCCTCCACCCTTTTCTTTGAAGAATATGATCCTAAGAATTTTCAAAGCTGTGTGGCTTCCACAAAAGCCCCATCATGATTTCTACATATATTTCCAGCCTCCTTAAATTTAAAATTAAAAAAATAATTACAATTAAGGCTAATTTAGTATTTGTCATGATTTGTACATTTGGTATATTGAAGTTAGTCATTTAGTTTTAATTTAACTCTTGATTATTAAAAGTATTTTCCTTTACCTACAAGGAGTTTCAATGTTTTCCGTATTTTATAATGGTGTTGCTACTATTGCCCTTGCAAACAATTAGAGAGACAACTGATTAATAAAATTCCAGTATATGCTGCTCTTTTAATTGTTACACTGCTTATGAGACTCTTAGAAGCCCTTGGTCTCAATTCTTTCTTCTGATTCTACTTTCTATTGAATTTTGAGCCACCACAATATCTCAATCAGATTCCTCTCAAGCCCTATCCAACTTATATGTATATTCATATTTTATGAAACCTAACATTGCACAAACAAGAAAAACCCGAACCCACCAGCAATTAGCATCAAAATTCCAAAAAAAATAAAAAATAAAAAATACTATTCACGGGTGCTGGTCACGGGCCTGGACTCAATTTTCCTGCATTGTGTCCACCTGACATTATCCACAATCCCTAAACTATTCTGCCCAACCATAAAACCCCATTATCTAAACTTTTATGACCCACCTTGTTGATGGTAAAAGACCGTTCTACATAATTTTTTGTATCAGAAAGGAACTTCCTGAGTTGTTGGTACATACAAAGAGTCAGATGGCATACACAGTTATGAATTCATCCATCAACAGCAAAGCATATTCAAATTTGACAGATAGAGTTTCATTTACACAGAAGGCACAAGAAAATATAATTCAAACCCTGGAAAGTTGATGAGGTATTTGGGATTGCATGAAGATCCAATGAAGAGATAAACCGCGGTGTGGCTATGGAAAAGTTTAGAACTTCTGATCCAGTAAATTATGTGGCAAGAATGGCAGGCGTTAAGATTTATGATTTCGATGGGAATGTAGATTCTACAAACTTCTTTGCATGGGTAAAATCCTTGAGAGATTATTCTGATTGCAAATTTATCCCCAACAATAAGAAAGTTTGATTGGCAGAGTATAAACTGAAGGGGACAGGTCATGTTTGGTGGCATGGTGTTCAAGAAAAAATCCATAGAACCAATCAACCTCCTATAAACTCAATATGAAATGAAGCAAAAGATAATTGAAACTTCTCTATCGTTATGATCGCCTCAAAGATGAAGAACCACACAGTTTTAGGCCTTTCAACTATTCAAAATTTAAATCCCGAGGATCAGCAATCCTCCACATGGACCTATTCTAGGTTGGGGGACACAAACTATGACTTTTTTTGTTGATTGCTACTGGTAAAAGCATAGAAACATCACATGAAGGTGCTACACAAAGAGCTAAAAGCCCTGAAGACCCAGGTTAAACAGCTAGGATTGCAAGCTGAAAAGCCTACACAAGGAGCTGAATTGCTAAAAACTGTAGATGAGAGAATATTTTTTTTATGAAGAATAATAACATTATTGAAGAACTCTACCTTACAGTGGTAAAAAGGAATCAACTCCTCATATATGCATATGCCTTATTGTGACAAAAAAGAATAATCAAATAGCACATCTATTAAAGTACTTTCTCTCACCCTGCCCTTTCTCTCTTTCCTAGCGGAGACGGCGAGTGCAGGCGCATCCCGCTAGGTTTCTACACCAGCTCATCGCCTAATAGCGCGATAGACTCCGGTGGTCCAGGTTGTAGGCTTCGCCGTTGTTTTGGAATGGTTCTTGGCGGATCGCGGTCGTGTAGCTATTAGGGGGTTTGCGGTGTCCTCTCTCGCTCGTGTCCATTCTTTCAGAGACAATGTGAGTCGCATGTGGAGGCGCCAATTGGAGATGGGGTGGAGGTTATTCGTGGAGGCTAAATCTTGTCTTCTGGGTGGTGGAAAGCAATTTGGTGCTCCTGTTGGAGGAAAAGAGGAGGGGCTTCTCCGGTGTAGTGTTTCTGGGTGCCTAGCATATCGCTTGGCTGGTCTTGACGGTGGAAGAGTTGGTACAGAATCCTGATGTTAAGGACTTCACTAAATCCTTTCGGGAGGGTTTGAATGTACTCATTATCCAGAGAGGTGGTAATAGAGCCGACTGGTACTTGGAGGTGGCAATTTACGCAGTGGGTGGCTGAAGAGGGCTTATTTGCTTCCTGAGGGTCGCAAAGGGCAGGGATGGAGCCGAGTTGCTAGTGAGTTGAACAAGGTGATGGTGGCTTTTCTTGAAGCCATAGTTGTTTCTCCATCCTTTGGTGATTCTTCTCCGGTAGGGAAGAAGACTGGGAAGATGGCTGGGCCTGGGTTGGGTTTGTCTCCAGTTCACTTCCTCATAAAGGAGAGTTTTCTCCAACTCCTTAGACATATCAATCTTCCTCACCCTTTCCTCTCCAGCTCCCGGATGCCCTCCAATAATTCCTTATTTTTCTTCCCTACATCACCAAACACCTCCTCATTCCATTTTTTCAGATCCATCTTTAAGGCTTTCAATTTACTAGCCAATACAAAACTTGTTAAACCATGAAAATCATAAGACATCCACCAAGTTTTAATCTGATCAACAAAACCTTCAAATTTCAGCCACATGTTTTTAAATTTAAAATACTTGCTCCCTCCTCTTAGTGCCCCACAATCCAACATCAAAGGAAAGTGATTGGACAGTAATCTTGGCAGCCACCTCTTGATAATGTTCTTCCCACTCCAAAGAGAGTAAAAATCTATCAATTTTAGACCATATTTGATCTTCCTGATTATTGGACAACGTAAACTGCCTCCTGCAAGCAGTATAACCACCAAGCCCAGCACAAAAATGAGCTCCAAAAACTCCGCCATTGCTACAAAATAACTCGAGTCACCGGATCTCTCGCTCGGAGACCAAACCACATTGAAATCTCCCCCAATACACCATGACAGCTCCCACCAGCTCATCAAACCGGCCAACTCATCCCACAGACCCCTCTTTTCACCATCCCCCACCCCTCCCCCCCCCCCGCCGCGGGCATGAAAGCCCAAACAAAATTATCATTAATATAGAGCAGGCAATTGTATATCTCCTATCTCCCCCTCCTCAATGTTCTCAACCACCCGCCTATCCCACATTAACAACACTCCACTTGAAGCCCCACTTGAACCCACATGGCACCAATCCACATTTTGGCAGCCCCATAAACTCCGCGCCACCTCCCTTGAAATAACTTCCATCTTCATCTCCATTAAACATACAATACCCGCCTTCCAGTCTCTTTGAAGCCCCCTAATCCTCAATCTTTTTTTTTGATAAGTAAATGTAAAATAAAGCAAAAGCGCAAAGGGGCGCAACCCACTTACACAGGAGGTATAAATAGAGAGCGCCTAAGAGGGAGAGAAATGAAAAAGAAAATCAGAAAAGCTAATCTCTAAAGGAGCTAGCCAGGCAGCCATCTAAGAGTAAAGAGTAAAGAGGAAAAAATGGGTCAATTCCTCTATAGTCCTAGTGGAATTATCAAAACATCTAGCATTTCTTTCATTCCATGTACACCACATAAGACACAGAGGGATCATCTTCCACACAACTGCGCTACAGGATCGTCCTCCCGACCACCAACTCTCGAACAAGTCTCTCACCCTGCAAGGCATGACCCAATGCAAGCCAAACCGAATAAAAATCGAATGCAAAGAGCACTTGCGAGCTCACAGTAGAGAAGAAGATCGACTGTCTCTCCGAACTTCTTGTACATACAACACCACTCCATTACCACTATATTCCTCTTACGCAAAGTATCATGTGTCAAGATTTTTCCTAGAGCCACTGTCCACCCAAAAAAGCCACTCGCATAGGAGCTTTAGTGCGCCAAATGCTCTTCCAAGGAAACACCTCTTGATTGGACTGGGACAAAGCGTTGTAGAGCGACTTAACCTCAAACTTTCCTTTCTTGGACGAAATCCAGCACATACGATCTGCCACTCCTATGGAAATCTTGCAAGAATACAACCGATCAAAGAAAGGAGAAACCATATCCATCTCCCAATCTTGAACGGGCCGAACAAAAATGACATTCCATTCAACTCTCCCACTCCTCCAAGTAAAATTATCCTTCACCCAAGCTTCTTTGTGTCTGGCGATATTAAATAAGGATGGAAAAGCTTGCTTCAAGGAATTCTCCCCACATCATGCCAGAAACGAACTTTCGAACCCTCCCCCACCTCGAATCGAATCCCTTTGGCAAAAAAATTTCAACCTTGACGAATGTGCTTCCATAGGCCCACACCATGGGAACCCAGAACCTCCTTCGTGCACCACCCACCTTCCTTGTCTTCATACTTAGCTTTGATAACCTTACACCAAAGAGCCTCGCTCTCATTCGCATATCTCCAAAGCCATTTCCCCAAAAGAGCTTGATTAAAAAGGTGCAACTTCCGAATGCCAAGGCCACCATAGCGAAGGGGACGACAAACTTGATTCCAACTTACAAGATGCATCTTAGACTCATCACCCATTCCTCCCCACAAGAAATCTCTTTGGACTTTCTCAATCCTTTTAGCTACACTTATAGGAAGCGGAAACAGAGACAAAAAGTAAATCGGAAGATTAGCCAAAGTGCTCTTAATGAGAGTTAGGCGACCTCCTTTAGAGAGATACATCCTCTTCCAACCCGCCATCTGGCGCTCCAGCATTTCAATCACATCATTCCACATAACCGTATCCTTGTACGACGCCCCTAGAGGGAGACCCAAATACTTCATAGGCAACTCGACAACACTACACCCAAGGATACTAGCTAATACCCCCATGTTCTCCACCTCACCAATAGCCACAATCTTTGATTTTCCCAGATTCACTCTCAAACCCGATACAGCTTCAAAACATAAGAGAATGAGACGTACATACCGGATTTGCTCAATAGAAGCTTCACAAAATATCAAAGTATCATCCGCAAATAAAGAGTGAGAGACCATCAGCTCCGATAAAACCCTATTTCCCACCGAGAACCCAGTCAAAAGGCCTTGTTCTACCGTCGCATTCACCATTTTACTCAAAGCCTCCATCACAAGCACAAACAACAAAGGAGAGAGAGGATTCCCTTGCCGGATTCCCCTCGAACTATTGAAGAAGCCTTCCGGAGAACCATTCACAAGGATGGAGAATCTTACCGACTTAATACACCACTCTATCCAAGCCCTCCACCTCTCTCCAAAACCACACCTATGCAGCAAATACAAAACCAAATCCCAATTGACATGGTCATAGGCCTTTTCCAAGTCCAATTTACAAAGAATACCCGGCAACCCTGATTTCATGCGACTATCCACGCATTCATTGGCAATGAGAATGGAATCTAGGATTTGCCGACCCCCGATAAAAGCATTTTGAGAATAGGAAATGACCTTACCCAAAACAGTTTTCATCCTATTGGCAAGCACCTTAGAAACAATTTTATACACCCCTCCCACCAAGCTGATCGGCCTAAAGTCCTTCATCTCCACCGCTTCCGCCTTCTTCGGAATCAAGGAAATAAAAGTTGCATTCAAACTCTTCACCAGATGACGTCTTCAGTAGAACTCAGCAAAAACCGCCATAACATCTTGTTTAATAACCCCCCAACAAGCTTGAAAAAAAGCCATGGAAAAGCCATCTGGACCCGGGGCCTTATCACCATCCATGCCCTTAACCACCTCCCAAACCTCCTTTTCCTCGAAATCTCTTTCTAACCACCTATTATCCTCCTCATCAATAGACAAAAATGGCTGGTTATCCATTCTAGGACGCCAAGTGCTTTGTTCCGAGTATAAGCCTTGATAGTACTGAACTATGTGATCTTTTATTGCAACTGGATCCCCGGATAAATCCCCATTTATACGAAGCACCTCTACCCGATTGCCCCTACGATGAGAATTAGCCATCTTGTGGAAGAAACGAGTATTTCGATCCCCCTCCTTGAGCCACAAAGCTCTCGATTTTTGTCTCCAATGAATTTCCTTACACAGCAAGGTGTTCTCCAACTTTTCACCAAGTCTGCCTTCCGAATCTTCTCCTCCTGGCCTAAACCTCTCGACTCTGCCACCTCATCCAACTCTTCAATACCTCCCAACAGCTCCTTCTTCCTCCCAATATCCCCAAACACCTCCTCATTCCATTTTTTCAAGTCCACTTTAAGGGATTTCAATTTATTAGCAAGCACATAACTAGGTAAACCCTCAAACGAATACGACCCCCACCAAGAAGAGACCTTCTCCACAAAACCCTTTGCTTTAAGCCACATATTTTCAAATTTAAAAGACTTATTACCTCCGCAAGGGATCCCACAATCCAGTAATAAAGGGAAGTGATCGGAAAACAAGTGCTGAAGTCTCCTCTGTGACACTGCTGGGTAATGATCTTCCCATTCCGGGGAAAGCAAGAACCGGTCAATCCTCGACCAACTCTCATTTTCTTGGTTATTAGACCAAGTCAATTGACCCCCCATCATCGGAATATCCACCAACTTGTTCTCTGAGATGAAATCTGAGAAATCCATCATGCCCGAAGAATAATAAGCGCTAGATCGCTCACTTGGAAAGCGTACAATATTGAAATCCCCACCCAAACACCAAGGGACCTCCCACACACTCAACAAACCAGCCAACTCTTCCCAAAGAGCCCTTCTCTCCCCTTCCTCATTTGGCCCATACACCCCCCCAAACGCCCAAACCCAATTATCCTCCACATTTTGGAAAGAACAAGCCAAAGTGAAATGCCCCACACACTCCTCCTTACACTCCACTACCCTCCAATCCCACATCATCAACATCCCCCCCGACAAACCATTTGAACCTTTGTGCTTCCACCCTACATGTTGACCTCCCCAAAGACTATGAATCACCTCCCAGGACAAAACCTCCATCTTAGTCTCAATCAAAAACACTATATCCGCTTTCCATTCTTTCAAGAGCCCCCTAATGCGTAACCTTTTTTTGAGGGCATTCAACCCTCTCACATTCCACACTACAATGTTAAGCTTCATGATCCACCAAATCCACCCTCTCACCTTCCTCTAACTCCTCAATTCCATTGGATTCAGGAACACAGTCCAAAATGCCTCCCCAAACAGAATCCTGCTGCAATCTAGAAGCTTCAATAGCATTAAACAAAGCCTCCAACTCCTCCTTTCTCCCCTCATCCGAGATACCAATTTTAGGACAGAATCTTATACAATTATTAACTAGCCAACTAGATGAAATCGAATCTGACCCTAAATCCTCCAGCCCTCCTATATCTGAACAATTGTCCTCAATCCTACCTGAGCCTTGCCTCACAACCTCCAATTCCTGTAATTGATCCAGTCTGACCTGACCCACTTGACTCAACTGACCCAAGTTCTTAGCCTCCCCCCGACAGTCCTCCTGATCATCACCCCCCACTGCCGTCCCTACCTTCCGGCGAGAGGAGCTTCTCCTCAGAATCTGACCAGTGGCCAATCCCGTGACTTCCCCATCCTCGCCGGTCTTCAAAGGTCTCTTCGGCGACCTCTGACAATATCCCGCCGACGGCAGCGTCTCCGGCACCCTCTGCGAGATTTCCAGTGTCGGGCCCAGGATCCCTTTCATCTGCCCAATTGCCGAAACTGCGGCTTCTAGCACACCCACCTGTGCCACGTTCCATCTCCGCGGCCCCAACTTCCTCCTTCTATAGGTCATCAGATTCTGTCCATTGCCAGTAGACTGGGTCTTCTTCGCCGGACTTACGGCCTTTATATCACTGGTTCTCTCTCCGGCCAGGAAAACTCCCGCATCCCGTACAGAAGTGCCGCTAACCTCCCTAGAAGTCCCTTCTGTTGCTGACCCAGTCCCCCCTTCCCCCAATACTTCTCCTACGACCAATGGCGCACTCGCCGGAGTCACCGAGAGAAAACATGGACCTTTCATGTCTTTCTCAGGGGCTTTCGTTGAGACCAAGGTAGCTGGAAAACTAAAAGCATGCGGTCCAGCTTTGATTGGGCTAGAACTAGAAACCGCGCCTAAGCCCACAATTCCTTTGGATTTAAACACCATTTTCTTTTTCACCTTTAGCCTGCTAATGGGCTTCCATATTCTATCACCCGGCCCAATTTTCTTCTTCCCTTTCATTCCTGCCTTCCCCTGTTCAACAACTTGCTTAACTTCCGGCCCAATCCCATTGAACCCCATCTGTTTAAACACCTTATCAATCCTGGTCATCCCCACGTCACATTCCCTCTTCAGATGCTTCAACCACTCCTTCACGTTGAGAAGCTCAATGCCTACCTCAGCGTCGGTCTGCCCAGCATGGTGCCCCATCCCCTCACGTCCCTTCTTGCACTCAGAACCTGACAACAGCACCACCTGCTCCGCTGCCTTTACTGTACCCCTCGCCGGACCTGAAGTCGAGGATCCCACACAACCTCCGTCCTTCATAACATTCAGACCATGCTTTGCCGGATTTTGCACAGACTTCGTCGGCCATAAAATCTTCGTCGGCAACCCCCCAACGCCTCCCTGAGCCATCGCCGAATCTTGGGTCTGCTTTGGGCATAACGAATTCTTGCCATACTTCTGATTACTTTGTTCCAGATAACTTCGCCGATCCTGAGCGTGGCCGAAGGTGCAATCATCCTGGGTTTCCTTCGACTGCAATACTATTTCCGCGTAGCTTCTCTTATTCTTATCCTCATTATCTCCCTTTCCTCCCCTAAGCTCTCTATACTCAGTGGACACTCGGTTTTCCCAGAGAGATGCGTTAGCCATTTTCATTTCCTTGGTGAACCTATCCCACCCAAATCCACGGCGTCCTTCAGGAATAATGATCGAGCCACACCTGCTTCTTCCATCAAACTCCTCCACTGTCAAGAAGCAGCCATGAATATTTGAGCACTTTTGGGCTATTATTCTAGGATATCCAGCCCTGGATTGATCCCAAAATACTTCAGAGGTGTCCACTGCCACCAGATCATCCACTATACGCACCAACCAAGCTAGTTCATCTTTTTTTAAGAAAATGGACCTTTTGAATCTTTTGCTTTTCTCAAAAATCCTCACCCCTGATGCCCCTACCTTGATCAACACCTCAAATTCCTTAGACTCCACCGTCCATCTCCTCGGTCCAGACATAACACAACCTCCAGCTAACACCAACCACTACACACGCGCCCCCACGCGCCAACACAGCTCTCAGCTCTCAAAATGAAATCATTAAGTTAAAATAGTCAAGCTATTGCACCAGCCTCCTCAATCTTCTATTAATCGCATTCAGCCCTCTATTCCACATAATTATTTTAGGCTTCATAAAACACCAGTTGAGCCCCTCCCCCTTCCACGCCCTCTATGGGTTGAACCCCTTTTTTATCATAATTGATTGAGCAAAATCTAGCCTCTTTAACTCCCGATGCCCCTTTGTTGCACTTGCAGGTGTAGATAGAAAAGTAGGAACAGTCTCTTTTATAAGTTATCCAATCCAATCTCATAAAGAAGCACAAACAAGCACAACCTAAGTACACAAAAAGTATACAAGAGAAACACCCAATTAAGAAAAAGTACGCATATCAACAGAAATTCTAAAAAATTTGTTAAAAAATGATTCAAAGTTTTATGAAATAAATTGTTGTAAACTAATCAATATGAAAATTAGTATAATGATGAAGGTTACTTACCCGTATAATAACTTCAAGGAGATCAATTTCACAATATCCAATGAGATTGTTGCGGGACAATCTATTGGTCTGCACAAAATGGGAAAAAAAATGATAAGACAAATCAAACTATACAAACATAATACCAAAACTTAAATCAGCTCTAAAATTTTAATACAAGAATATCAGATGGAGAGGTGGAAGAAAACTTAAATCTCTCAAAGAAAAGCATGCAAAATTATGAGATGAGCTTTTGAAAAGAGAAAAAATAAAAAATAAAAAATAAAGGACTGATATTTAGACCAAATGTATCTCCAACCCCCATGAGTTATATTTAAATAAAAAATAAATGAAAGAAAAAGGAAAAAAAAAAACTGTTACTTCGAGTTGGATTTAAAAAAAAAAAAAAAAAAAAAAACCTACACCAGCACAAACACTGAACATCAACACCACGAAGCAAACAATTATACCCATAAACTATAGGAACATCTACATCTCATGTAGCCAATGTGAGCAAGAGAAGTGATCAACACATGTCCAATACAAAAAATCCTTTGCACAAATGTTCATGCTGCTTAGACAGAAAACTAAGTGTTTAAATAGCTAACCATGCCTCAGATGTGGGAAACGAAACATTTTTAAGAACTTATAATAACAAAATAAAATTCAGATCAAAGAAAAAACAAGCTAACGCTATCAAATATGAATTAAAAAGGTCAAACCAAAAATGTGAGCATTGTGTTGCTATAATGTGCTACTGTACTTAGCATAACTCGGGCAATCTATGTAACAACAAGGCAACTTGGGTTTTTGCCTTTTATAAGATGGCACATGGTAATACCCATTTTTCGTACAAGGAAATAATGCAACCAAGTTTTATAAATACTTTCAAACACCATTCATCCTTGTCCAGATAAAGACACCTATCTCCCCCAACGTTGCTTCATAAGGCACCAAACTTCTTCCATTATAGTAATTAGTACACATAACTGCATCAATAATTTATTCTTCTTTTGTTGTTTACAAACTGGAGTGAACTCTTCATCAACAAAAGCTCTCGCTTACGTCAAGGCCCTCAAGGTAATGCATAACACTGCAAGAACAAGGCATATCTTAAGATTAAAGAAAACTTATTGCACACCTCAAACACAGAAATCCTTGCAACATGAGGCCCATTTTTTTCCAAAAGAAGTTTCTTTTCCTGCAGAAGAAAGGTAAAGTTATGCAGGAAGGTTAGTTTACAGAATGCAGTTTAATCATACTAAGAACAATTTAAAAATAAACAAAAAAGAGCATCAACATTGATTCCAGAACTTTCAACAGTGCAAATATTGCAACACATTTTCTTTTTTCTTTTTATAAGTAACGAATATTATTAAAAGCATAAGGTACCCCCAAATACACAGGAACATTTTCATGATGATAAAATGGTCCAAGAGGATAACTTATAATAACAGCTAGCCCATAGCCATTAAAAATTCAAATGCATAACATGTTGGGATCAAACAAGGAACAAAAATCAATAAATGAATTCTGAATCTCCCTACTTCTTTTAAATGTGTGACAGCTTAACCCCAATATTTTCATAGAATATGGATCAACTAATATGGGTGAGAATGTGTTTGTGTGTGTGAGCAAATGGGCACACTCATTATCTAAGTGTTTGTATGTGTGTGCATGCACACGAGTGTGACGGCGTCTTTGCGCATGTGTGCATGTATGCATGTATGTGTAACAAAGAGATAAAGAGAGAGTGATGTAGGCAAAAGGCTGTGTAACACCCTACCCCAGTGACACAATATTATCCACTTTTGGCTCCCCCGAACTAGACTTTCCAAGAGGTCACCCATCCTGGTACTACTTTCGCAGAAGCACGCTTAACTGCACAATTCTGATAAGTTCATGACTATCACGGATTTAAAACGCTTTGTTGTCATGAAGGGTGTAAATATACATATAAGTACATCTCTATCTCCATACCCAAGCGATGTGGGGCGTCACAATCACCCCCTCTTGAGACCCAGCGTCCCCACTGGCGACCTCATGGGATTAGGCCATTCTTGGCGTCCCAGCGAGTGCCCGCTAGCGACCCATGGGCTTATGCACGCTCCCCCCATCTCAGGCTAGGCAATGGCTCTAATACCATTTGTAACGACCAAGGGAAAAGCACTAGCCACATCTGCGCTATTACCTCAAAATGACTAATCAATTTGAAGCTTTCCAAGAATTCATTTTAAAGCCCAGTTTCACCTAGTAACTAGGCAATATGGGACTTAGCACTCATGACTATCTTTATAAACCACCCACTGTATGTGAGTTTTTTCTCATCTTTCCAATATGGAACCGAGGTGTTACAAACTCTCTCTCTTAAATTCCTGACATCCTCGTTAGGGTCACGTCATGCAGTACTTTAGTACCACATGACCTGGCTTTACTAGGTGGCTCTGATACCATTTGTAACACCACACCCCAATGACATACAATATTGTCTACTTTTGGCTCTCCAGAACCAGACTTCCTAAGAGATCACCCATCCTGGTATTACTCTCGCAGAAGCATGCTTAAGTGCGGAGTTCTAATGAGTTCATGACCATCACAGCTTTAAAACGCGTTGTTGTCATGAAGGGTGTAAGTATACATAAGCACATCTCCATCTCCATATCTCCATACCCAGGCGATGTGGGATCTCACAGGCTGTGATACCAAATTTTATGTTAGAATTTCCAGACAACAACTTGTTTTAAGTTTTAGAATTGATTAGGGCTAGGATAATTGGTAGGAAAATGCTGAAATTTTTTGGAGAATTATAACAATGACTAAAATACCCCTAAATCCTAATACACTCTTTTAACACTCCCCCACAAGCTGGAGTATACATATCATATAAACCCAACTTGGAACAAATAAACTCTAACCGGTTACGATATAATGATTTTGTAAACATATTAGCTTACTAGTCTCCTGACTGCATGAATGCTATATCAATATCTCTCTACTGAGTATTTTGTCTCAAAAGAAATGACAATCAACCTCAAAATGTTTGGTCCTTTCGAATTACAGATATCAAAATTGTTTGAATATAAATTAAATGATTAAATTAACAATTTCCTATCAGCTTAAGCATGTGGGACAAGTAGTGATTTTTTTTTTTTTTTTAATAATAAGTAATGTTGTATATATCAAAAAAGCGCAATGCGCCTCTAAATACACAAGAAACTATACCTAGGAAACCCAACCAAAAACCCAGAAATACACCCTAGAACCCAGAGAAGACCCAACCCAAGTAGCCCAAATAGAGCCATAGCCATACAGAAACCCAAAATACAAGGCAAAACTAAAGCACCCTACCTACTTGTTTTTTGGGACAAGTACTGATTTTTTTTTTTTTTTGATAAGTAATAACCAATCTTATTGAAAGCGAAAAGGCGCCCTAAAGTACACCGGGAGTATAGAATAGGATCACCTAACTAGAAAGGGAAAAGCGAACAAGAAAGTCATCATAACTAATCGACACTGGGAAGACAAGCGCCACAGTCCAAAGGTACAACGTATGAAAGCAATAGGATAATAAGTCTTCCAAGGAACCCTCCAAGTCCTCAAAACACCTATTATTTCTCTCCCTCCATAGACACCAAAAAAAGCAAGTAGGCACCATCTTCCAAACCGCAGCACTCCCCCTCCTTCTCGAAGACCACCAATAGGCGAGCAAATCGGAAACCCGTCTCGGCATCACCCAAGACAACCCAAACCGACCGAAAAATGCGCACCACAAAGCATAAGCTACCTCGCAATGAAGAAGAAGATGATCCACCGTCTCCTAATTCCTCTTGCACATACAACACCTATTCATCACAATCACATGCCGCTTCCTTAGGTTGTCTAGAGTCAAAATTTTGCCCAAAGCCGCCGACCACACAAAGAAACTCGCCCTCGAAAGAGCTTGTGTGTGCCACACACTCTTCCAAGGGAATCGCCTCCCTTCAGTACATGCCAAGGAAGCAAATAAAAGTTTGAACTTGAAACGGCCTCTTTTGGAGGAAATCCACCACAACCTATCTTCACACCCTCGTCTTACTCGGGCAAAATGCAACACCTGGAAAAAAGAGGCAAATACATCCACCTCCCAATCATGGGCCCCTCTAAAAAAACTAACATTCTACTAATTAGAGCCACCCCGTACCTCCAAATGAGCCGCAACTAAGGCATCATTCGCATAGGCAATACTGAATAAACCAGAGAAAGCTTTCTTGAGAGCCGTATCTCCACACCACAAATCTTGCCAGAAGTGAACCCTAGTCCCGTCCCCCACCTCAAAACGCGTAAAGCCTTGGAAGTGTCCCCTTGGAAAGGGCATTAGAGCAAAGGTCGTAAGTTCGATCTTTGTCTCTGTAAATTCAACCCCTTCCCCCCACTATTTCAATTAAATATTTTATGCGTTAAGCTTCACTTATTAAGGGAGAGTTTAAGCTCACACATGAGGAGTGTGAGAATATAAATGTGATTAAATTAATTGTTTCCTATTAACTTAAGTTTTTCAGACAAGTGGTGATTTAACAAAAATTACTACAAGAAAAGATGCTCTGTTTGTTGCTTTAGAAAATAATATAGAAGGAACACAGTGACATACTGAGTAAATTTCCACTTAAATATGCTAGTTAATAGTATAATTAAGTAAAGAACAATAAGTGAAAAGCTTTGGAAAATGTTGTAAAAGGATATTGTTTAGGACATAAACTCACAGATTTCCAAACGGGGCGTTCTGTGCTGCACCACCAATGAAACAAAATCAGCACATGCAAAAGTCAAAAACAAAGTAAAAGGTTTCTCAAACTGCAAAAATATAATATTAGCTTATGTCAAATGATTATTTTACAAGTTCACTAAGATGGTAAAACCAGATACTTTTTTATTGATATGTAAAGTATATGGAATGTGGAGACCATTTTCTCTAATATACTGCCAAAGTACTACTAATTCAGAAGAATATTTCATATACGAAAAAAATAATCTAACAGAGGGAAAAAAATACAAGAAAAAAAAAAATTATAAGAAACACTTCCGTGTTTGACTCACTTCCTCTAGTTTACTCTCCAATGAACATCTCCACTATATTCTCTCTCCTTTCAGAGCTTTATTCTGTTTTATAGGTAGAACTACTCACTTTAGTATAAGTCCCAATCAAATCATTATGGTAAATTGAAACTTCAGTAGCTTTGGGCTCGCTATTTTTTTCTTGGAGACCAAGATTATAGAATTTTAAAATCTGCAATCAAAAGTTTGGTAATAGAGCACCTTGATCTGAGGTTATGCACATGATTATTTCTTTAAATATGTAACATGCATTTCTTCAAAAATATCACGATACCAAACTTGACAACAAGTTTGAAGATTATCCAGGGAAAAAAATGAAAGCATATAATAAGCTATTAAGAATCTGCAAGAAGGCCAAAAACACAAAGTTCTAGCCGCTCTCTTATAAAAATAATTCCATGATGATTACAACGTTGTTCATTGTGTCGATCAAGTAATGCATGTTGAGGAAGAAATCATTGTTGATTGAGCACCAGCTTACTTAATATCAAGCCCAACAAGCCAATTACACTTTCCAATTAATGATCACCCCACTTAAGACGTTATTATCCAAATGAAATTCATTTATACCATGACAAAAGATAAATTACTTTACGTCTTTGTTATTGCTTCCAACAGATTTTTTTTTACAAATAATCGAGATATCATCAAAAGCGTAAGGTGCCCCCAGTTACACAGAAAGTATACAGGAAAAACCGCCCTACTTAGTAGGGAGTCCAACAGAGATGGTTAAATCAGGTCGTCTCCAAGTTCAAGTCACACTATAGGAGTCCAAGTTCAAACCCATGAATGTTTTTATGCATCTTCACTTCAAAACACAAGATCAAGTTTTTCCCCAATGTGGAGTGTGGGGTACATATCAGTTAAGGTTGAAGAGCAATTTCTTCATGCAGGAAACCAATAGATCAAGAAAGAACACTTTGGGGCTGATTTGGTTAATTTTTGGTCTTCATGAAGGCATATTATATTGCTCAAGTCAAGTATTTGGTTTGGTTCATAGGTTTTACTAAGAGGGCTTTGTTTTATGTTGTGGTACTGCAATGATCATACACATCAACAATAATGAGCAAAAAGAAACATGGATAGAAGACATTGAGACATAAAGCAGGAGGCAGAGTAGAAAGCATGCCGCTTAATTTCATCAAATTAAGATGATCTTGGTGATTGACAAACCGTCACGAACCAGAAGAAAAGGAAGAAGTTTGCAGGAAAATTATACAGACAGACATTTAAACCTTAATAATGTATTGATTGTACGTTATTAACACTACGAAAAAGGCTTTCATGGTAAAAATCTCATTCGCGGAAAGTCAACGCCTATTTCATTAACAAAATAGAATTCGCAAAAGAAAGTGTAAGAGAAGTTTCAGGGCGCTTAACTGGTCGGAGATCTCAGTGCGGAAGGTCTGCTCTCCAAGAGAAACACAGGCGAGCCACTTGTCCTTGAACTTCATCTCCGCCTGCAACCTCCAAGAGATTAAAATAAGGAAAACAAAAAACTATATATATAAGAGAAATAAAAAGGAGAAAGAAAAACATACGCGAATGAGAGTGAGAAGAGCAATTCCGGCGAAACCATCATCAGCGAGGAGTTTTTGATAAGAGGAAGAGGAGCCGCTACTACGTCCATGACGATGACGATGAAGGTGAAGCCTCTGCTTCAGATGAGAGATACGGGATGAACCTTCTTCTTTGGAACCAGAAGGTGAATCTTCTTTCGAGCTTCCATGTCCCATTCTCCCTCTGTCTCTCTCTATCTCTCTCTCGGATTAATTCCCTTTCTTTGTTCAGAATATCCCGATCCTCATTGTATATCCACCTCCATGATGTTGACTTGGCAGCACTATCACCGGTTCACCATCACGTAATGGCATTTTCGTAAATAACGGTCGTATATAATATGCCGTGTATAGTGAAAAAAGGGATTCGGCTTCTATGCGGTACTACGGCATTGCTGTGGTAGCTCAAAACTGCACCATTTCCCATTCTCCCTCTGTCTCTCTCTTTCTCTCTCGGATTAATTCCCTTTCATTGTTCAGAATATCCCGGTCCTCATTGTATATCCACCTCCATGAATCATGATGTTGACTTCGCAGCACTCTCACCAGTTCACCATCACGTAATGGCATTTTCGTGAATAACGGTCATATATAATATGCTGTGTATAGTTAAAAAAAGATTCCGCTTCTATGTGGTAGTGCAAACTACAGCACTGCCGTTAAGGGTGTCAACCCGGTCCGGTTTCCCGGTTTTTGGCCAAAACCGGAATCGGGGTACCCCGGTTCTCGGTTTTGGGAAACCGGATCCGGAACCGGGGTCCCGGTTACCGGCCGGTTCCGGTTTTACCCGATCCGGTAATCAGTTTTTGAAAAAAATTAGTGTTTGAGGCTTATTTTAGGTATTAGGCCTAAAATAAGCCCATTATTTTTTTTTCATAAGTTAGCTCATTTAAAAAAAAGCTATTAATCTTTTTGTCTAAATTAAAGAGGCTTTATTGTGATTGTTCCAAATAATTAAAAAATAAACCTAAAAAAGCCTAAAAATCCTAAAAAATCAATGTTTTTCCCTATATGATGAGCCTTAGAAATAAAAAATCAAAATTTTTTAAATACCCTAAAAATCATTTTAAATTAGATACATAAAGAAAACATTAAAACAATAAAAAGTAAAAACAAGTATGTAAACAAACCAACATGCACAAGAAATAAATACCCCTTACTACAACAATTCAAAACCCAAAAAAATAAAAAATAAAACAAGTATTTAAATAATCTACCAATCAAAAGAAATACACTCACAATAAAAATAGTTCACAAACATATTACAAAGACAATATATATATATATATATATATATATATATATATATATATATATTATTTAATAAAATAAGACCCGGTTCCGGTTTTCCCGGTTTTTACCGGGTGCCAAAAATCGGAACCGG
This sequence comes from Corylus heterophylla, assembly GCA_016403345.1. NCBI lineage: Eukaryota > Viridiplantae > Streptophyta > Magnoliopsida > Fagales > Betulaceae > Corylus > Corylus heterophylla. The sequence continues at coordinate 14,072,343 of CM028142.1, read as the reverse complement.
AACCGGTCCCCGGTTTCCCGGTTTTCCGGTCCCGGTTCCGGTTTCCCGGTTATTTTTGACACCCCTAACTGCCGTGGTAGCTCAAAACTGCACCATTTGGTCTAGTTTTGAGCTGAGAATAATTGTGGGCCCCACCCACTTAATAGTTTTTTAAAAAAAAATAGAATAAACAAATCATTAAGAATTAAAAATTATAAAACAATCAATAAAAAACTAAAAACTAGAAAAAATAAAAAACAAAGGAGTGCCGCTTGGCCAAAATGGGGTGGCCGGCCACCCCATTTTGGCCAAGGGGGTGGCTGGAGCCACCTCTCATGGGGGTTTGGTTTTGGGAGGTTTGATTTTTGGGGGTTCATCTCTTTTTCTTCGTCTTCTTCATGCTCTACTAGGTGTTCTTGTAGCTCATCGGTGACCTCTGGGCTTTGTTCTGGGTTTTCTTCCACAGCCTCATCTTGTTCCTCCATAACCAAGTTTGCTTCTACTTATGGGTGTCCATGCTCTTCACCATCATTTCCACAAATCTCATCCCTTGTTACCTCAGTTTCGACCCCAAATTCTCTTTGCCTTTCCTCACCCACTTTAATGTTCGCTTGTTCTTCTTTCTCATCTTTCTAATCTTCATCTTTATCTTCATCCTGATCATCACCCTCGTTCTTAACAGGTAACATTATGAACCGGAGACTCCCAAAATGGATTCGGTAGGTCCGTCATTTTCACTGGGTCAGATTTGCCCTTGGGGTGCTCCAGTCACGTGGATGAGGTTTTAGAACTCATAAAGAAGACCTGGTAATCCTCAAACCTGGCTAATCCTCAGATTGAACCAAAAGCTCCATAATCTTTGTTTCTCATGGTTTTTATTCCACCGTCTAAACCCAATTTGTTTTTCTTTGTCCCAATGGCCATGGGTGGTTTGTCCACCCCCAAACCGGCCATGTAAGTTGGCTCCAGCCACCCCTTGGCCAAAATGGGGTGGCTGGCCACCCCATTTTGGCCAAGAGCCACCCCTTTGTTTTTTCTACTTTGTTTTTTTTAATTTTTTAATAATTTTAGTTTTTTAGTGTTTTCTTGGTTTTAGTTTTTTAATTTTTTAAAAAGTTTCAATATTTTTAATTATTAGTGGGCGGGGCCCACAATTATTCGTTCCATATGTAGTTTAAAACTGCAACTACAACAACTATGCGGTAGTGGAATCCTAAAAAAACTGCTTCTGAGCTTCCACCAGTTTTCGACAAAAGCAGGTTAGATTTCGGATATCGTTTGACTTTTGACTGCAACTTGGGTCAGTGGAGTCCAAGTGGGTTCTTGATAATTTATACCGGACCAACTAGTTTTATATTTAAAAACAAAAACAAATGGGCTTATGGCCAGCATGTCCATGTTTGCCAATTGATCAAAATTCAAATAGTATCCTGTATTATAGCTGATATGATATTGAGCCAATTTCGTGTCGTGGGAGAACGTGCTTGGTGGAGAGAAGACGTGTTTAGAAAGATGATGTGTTTGGGCTAAGCCAAAAATATATCCACACATGACCCACCCCCCAAACTCGACCGTGTGTTTAACTCCTCTCTACACAATGGTTAACCCAGCCCACAACCCCCAACTCCCGACTTAATTGCCCTAGTTACTTCCCTCGACGAAACACATCAGCAACCCACCAAAGAGTGAACTTGCCTCTCTTGCGCAAGGACGTTAATCTGCAAAATCCACAGCATCTCGGCAAAATCTACAATGCCCCCTGCATCGGCCTGGTGACTGGGTGTAATACCCCAACTTTTTAAATCGCTTTACAAAGAGTTTTAACTCCTTACTCAACAAGTTGTTAGCCTTCTAAACCTGCCCTAAACAGAAAACCCTAAGCCACCTTAGCAGAATCAAGCCCTAAGCAACTTTTAGAAGAAAAAATCCCAAAACACCCTATTGTCCACAATTACCTACCTAAATTAATAGGCAAATAATTGGATGTTTTACCCGCAAGTGCACGAGATCAACACAATAGTATAGGGTGCAAGTACAGGGTCATTCCCACGATGATTGCTAAATTTTGCTTAAAATTAATTCTAAAAATAAAATAAAACAAAGATTGGATTTGAGTTGATAATGATAAAAAGGTAGGGCTTTGATATCCTCCACTAATTATATTTAGCTAATATATCAATATATCAATGTTTTGATCATGTTATGAATATCTAATGTTTGTCAACCTAAGGGCATTAGTGTCTACTCCTTAAGCTATTGATTTTCCTAAGTAATGAATTAGGCATAGGTGTCTACTCTAATTTTTGTCTTTCTTAAAGGATTTAGCATGGGTGTCTACTAAGTTGTTCTTTAAGAAAGCATAAAACTGTGGAAATCAACAAACACATGAGGCCTAGGGCATGGGTGTCTACTGCTAGTTCCCCATATTGATTAACCCAAGAACCCGGTGTGGATTTTTTTTGTTATTTATGTTAAACCCAGGACTTGATCATTCAAATTGATTTAACTAACTAGTCCATACCACATGCATATGTTGATCAGGCACACACATATGAGGAATTCATGAAAACAATAATTAATCAATTTAGATATCACAACAAGATCATCACAATGGCGCCAATATTGAATATCAACTAAACATAACTAGGGCTTCAATCTAGCCCTACTAAATAAATTCGTTACACATAATAAAAATAAAACTAAAAGAGAAAAGGGAAAGAAAGAACCAAAAGGTAGCCTCCAATTCCTCTCCCCACAGTTGTGTCTTTTCCAGCTTGATTATTCTCAAGGTTTAAAGGTCTATTTATAGGGCTTTAGAAGTCCTTGTTACACTAGTAAACCTATGAAATTCGTAGAGTTTTACTCCTATTGCAAGTGGGACTTGGAAAACCCTAATATGGAAGGAAGGGGAGTCTGTCCGCAGCTTCTAGAATTCTCCGGCGCACAGATGCGAACGATCACAAGTCTCCTGCGATCGATCACATTACCAAAAACTTCAATTTTTCCAAAATTCTCTTTTTGAGCCCAAATCTTCCAGATTTACTTTCTTTTATTCCAAAAGCCTACAAAAGCAAGGAAAACACATAAAATAAAATGACATAAATTAACTAAAACTAAAGGATTAAAACTTGTAAGTTAAAGACTAAAAATATGAATATTTTAGCACTTAACACACCCTCAAACTTACATATTGTTAGTCCCTTAGCAATACAAAACTAAAAACAAAAATGAAAAGTAGAGAACAAAAAGATAAATTCATCTTTCGTGGAATGTACGATTGTATTTAGCATATGCAACAAGCCTTTTAAACCATTAGGAATTTTCTAAAGGACGAGTGAAGTCTCGTGAGGGTTTTTTAGAAATGTTACCCACAAACATCATGCACAGTTCATGTTATTCTAAAAATTAAAGCATCACTTCAAGATCATGATTTTCATTCATTAGAAAGCTTAAAAAGATGAACTACATCTTCACAATGAATTGGAATCTCAAAATTCAATTACTTACAAAGGACATGCTAAAACATCACAAGTTTGAAAACAGTGTAAGGTGAACTAGCACAAACTATGAGGCTTCCAAGTATTTCCAATGTGCAATGTCTCCATATATCAAAGTTTACTAAACTCCTTATTAGAATGGACAAAAATGGCATTTTTCTTTGTTTGTTTGTTTGTTTTTTTTTTTTTTTTTGGGTCAGGTTGTGCAATGTTTGGTTCCCTTAAGCTTTCTAATTGACCCATGTAGTGAGTGTTAAGTCAATGACTCCCAAACCAGATGATTTTTGGGCATTAGGTGTAGAGACACCCCTAAGGACCTACTAACTCGAGTAAAAAATGCTACAAAACCAAACTAACCATGACATCAATCAAATAAAAAAATTTCACATTTTGACGTGAACACTCAATGCTTTGAGGCAAGAGGTCCAGTTACTTAGTGAAAAGCTTATCAATGATCATATATATATATATATATATATGCCAAAGTGTCCATCTAATAAATCATCTAATTCACCCAAGATACAGAAACACACACATCAGACCTCATGTCATACCTCATAAATTATGTGCTAATATGCTTGTGTAATCAGATCAAACATGTGATTTTTCAACTGTCCTAAGCAAGTAACCAAGTTAACAAATTCTCTCATCGGATCATGTGTTCAAAATTTTAAGCTCACTGATGAATTTAAGCCACAATTCTTTCAGATTAACCAAATTTTTAGGGCAAACATGAACATGCATAGATTTTTTTTTTTCCTTTTCTTTTTCATGTAAATAAACAAACAAACAAATAACATGAAACTGGGGCAAAGTGTGTGTAAATAACATGTGTTCCCATACCCTCAAACTTAAATGACACATTGTCCCCAATGTGTCTAAATTAAGGAAAGAATGTACCCGTGAGATGGACGACAACGTCTTGGAAAGCATGGCTCATAGCACACCCCCAAACTTGAAGTGAAGCACACTTATCCCTGCAAAAAAGGAAAAACACAAAAACAAGTAAAAAGAAACAAAGCATTAAATTAACTGAAAACACACTTAAACAAAATAAAAAGATAACTATGGGGTGCCTCCCATGAGCGCTAAGTTTAACGTCTTCAACCAGACTGTTGTCCCCTTTTAAACTTGAAACACCAATCTTTTCTTCTCTTGCACCAAAGAGAATGAATTTTTCCTATTTCAGGGTGATTCCAACTGTCTATAGATCGGGGTAGACCATTCTGAGTCTTCTCAAACAGTTTCTCATCCGGAAGGGAATCATGAACTAGAATAAAATAAGAAGAAAACTCAAGGAGCTTTTTTATCTTGATGTCCTCAATTTGCTCATCACATAACCCCAGCAGACTTCTCTCTTGGACTCTTGGTAATTCGAAAATAGGAGCTAATGTTGATGAAGTCTCAGTGCTCTCTTCCTTTTCCCGATGTGGTTCCTCTAGAACCTTAGTTTGCTCCTCCTCCTCTCTTTCACCTTGTTGTTCTCAGGAGTGGAATCCAATAAGGCCTCAGCTTGCTCACATATCATGTCAAGGTCCAAATTAAATTCAAATTAAGCAAAGTATTATGCCAATGGATCCTCCAGACTTGGCTTACTACACATCTTAGCTTGCTTGAGGAATTTGTCAAGATCCAGGTCACATCCAATTTGATCAAAACGCTCTCCCACCGGATCCTCAAGACTTGGCTCATTAGAAGTTTTAGCATACTCAAGTAGCTTGTCCAGGTCTAGGTCACCTCCAAATTCATCAAAGTGCTCTCCCAAAGGGTTCCAAAGACTTGGCTTACAAAAAATTTCCTCAACAATTTCTTCATTCCTAGGTGTGGCGATTGTTTGCTCATGATAATAAGTGCACTTGTCCTTCATGTATTTTCCATGACTAGTGGTCACCGATTGACTTTGACACTCTTCTTCGTGGTATTGTTGAGGCCAATTGACGGGAGGTGGCTCCTCTTCATGATAATATCGGGACAACTGGATGAGAGATGACTCCTGATCTGCAATTGAAAACATGGAACAAGTTTTAGTGGTGTGGTCAATATGGGAACATATGGCACATACCTTGACTTGTGTAACTTGTTGAACAGGAGCACTGCTATGATTAGTCATAGCTTTCATGAATATGTCCAGCTTTTTCTCCATGGCAGCCATTTGAGTCTGAATTCCTCCATTGGTGCTTTCTTCATATATGCATTTTCCTTTGAGTCTTTGTTTCCCTTTAGATGGGAATTGTTGGGAGTTCTCACTTAAGGTCTCAAAGAGTTCTATGGCTTCCTCGCCTCTTTTCTCCATCAACATGTAACCACAAGCTAAATCTACAAAACTCTTGTTAGGATCATTTAAACCCTCATAGAATGCCAATACATGATCATCTTGAGATATATTGTGATGAGGGCATCTGAGAAGTAGCTCATTAAAGTGTTCCCATGCCTCGGAAAAAAGGTCTCCATCTCTTTGCTGGAAAGTCATAATTTCCTTTCTCAATTGCCTTGTCTTTTTGGTTGGGAAAAATTTCTTTTAGAACTCTGTGGCCATCTCATCCCAAGTATGAATAGAACCTGTGGCCAAAGAATTGTACCATCTCTTAGCATTATCTTTTAAAGAAAAAGGGAAGAAGATTAACTTAATTTCTTCTAGAGTTAAACCCTGAACATTTTGAGTCCTGCAGAGATCATAGAATTCTTGAATATGCCAATATGGGTTCTCTGTAGGTGTGCCTGTATAGTGTGGACTCATATTGAGCAACGGAGATAAATTGTAACTGCTCTGTACAATGGGCTAAAAATTAATGCATGATGGCTGATTGAGGATCTGGGGATTGAATGAACTTTTCATAGGTCTTTGCACCGGAGGTATATTGTTTCTCAACATGATTAAAACAAAAAGAAAATTAAATAACAAAATAAAAATAAAAACAAAAATAAAAGAAATAAATCAGATCTGTAATTAGTCCAGTAATTGTGCTGCTCTCTGGATGTGAGATCAATCGCACCATAAGGTGTGCTCGATCGCCCTGGTTGGGGGCTCGAGCGCACCTCCAGAAGCAAAATAGGAACTGCGAAAAAAATAGAAAACAGAAAAATTTAAAACAAAAATAAATTAAAGGAAAAACCAAAATTGAAAATTGAAAATTAGAATAACACAATTAAAGGAAATTAATTCTAAACAAAATTTGCCGCAATCCACAGCAATGGCGCCAAAAACTTGTTGTCCACAATTACCTACCTAAATTAATAGGTAAATAATTGGATGTTTTACCCGCAAGTGCACGAGGTCAACACAATAGTATATGGTGCATGTACGAGGTCATTCTTACGAGATTGCTAAATTTTTCTTAAAATTAATTCCAAAAATAAAATAAAACAAAGATTGAATTTGAGTTGATAATGATAAAAAGGTAGGGCTTTGATATCCACCACTAATTATATTTACCTAATATATCAATATGCCAATGTTTTGATCATGTTATGAATATCTAATGTTTGTCAACCTAAGGGCATTGGTGTCTACTCCTTAAGCTATTGATTTTCCTAAGTAATGAATTAGGCATGGGTATCTACTCTAATTCTTTTCTTTCTTAAAGGATTTAGCATGGGTGTCTACTAAATTGTTCTTTAAGAAAGCATAAAATTATAGAAATCGACAAACACATGAGGCCTAGGGCATGGGTGTCTACTCCCGGTTCCCCATGTTGATTAACCCAAGAATCCGGCGTGGATTTATTTTGTTACTTATGTTAAACCCAGGACTTGGTCATCCAAATTGATTTAACTAACTAGTCCATACCACATGCATATATTGATCAAGCACACACATATGAGGAATTCATGAAAACAATAATTAATCAATTTAGATATCACAACAAGATCATCACAATGGCGCCAATATTGAATATCAACTAAATATAACTAGAGATTCAATCTAGCCCTACTAAATAAATTAGTTACACATAATAAAAATAAAACTAAAAGAGAAAAGGGAAAGAAAGAACCGAAACGTAGCCTCCAATTCCTCTCCCCACAGTTGTGTCTTTTCCAGCTTAATTATTCTCAAGGTTTAGAGGTCTATTTATAGGGCTTTCGAAGTCCTTGTTACACTAGTAAACCTATGAAATTCGTAGGGTTTTACTCCTATTACAAGTGGGACTTGAAAAACCCTAATATGGAAGGAAAGGGAGTCTGTCTGCAGCTTCTAGAATTCTCCGGCGCACAGATGCGATCAATCACAAGTCTCCTGTGATCGATCACACTACTAGAAACTCCAATTTTTCCAAAATTCTCTCTTTGAGCCCAAATCTTCCAGCTTTACTTTCTTTTCTACCAAAAGCCTACAAAAGCAAGGAAAATACATAAAAAAGCTAAAATGGCATAAATTAACTAAAACTAAAGGATTAAAACTTGTAAGTTAAGGGCTAAAAATATGAATATTTTAGCACTTAACACACTCTCAATAGGCGAGCGCTCTCCCTGGCGACCACACGAGCGCTCGTTTGAACTTCACGCCACCCTCGTGAAATCATACTCTGAACACTTTTGGCCTTTTGTGAATAGTACACGAGTGCTTGCATGAATAGTACACGAAAGCTCATTGACCATTTTTCAAACCCTTGATTAATTCCCGAAACGCACTTCTGAAAAGCATTTTTGGCTCATTGTGAACAAAACACAACCACTTGCCCATGGGCCACACGAGCGCTCGGTCCTTTTTGACAAAATTCCTATTTTGCCCTCAGCTTCCTTCCCCTATAAATACCCCCACACCCCATTCGACCATAACCCTTATTTAGCCTCTGAAGCCCTAGAGAAACCATGTTGCCTTGATTCTTGAGTGTGTGTGAGGTTGTGAGTAACCTTGGAGTAGAGAGAAGCATCCTTGGGAGGCTTGCTTGTTGAAGTAACTACTATAATCCTTTATGTTTTATGAGCTTCTTGATTTACAATGGCGTAGTTATTAATATCTAAAAGTTCTAAGTTTTACTTAGTGTTATGATCATTCTCTTTAAAGTTTCAAGTTTTAAAATGCTATAACAAGTCTTTTTGCCTTTCTTCATGAAACAAGAATGATTTTGAAAAAGTTTTTCAAATCACCTTTGTTTCCTTCAAAGTTGTATGTTTTGCACTTGGATGTGCCTATTTCTTAAAAAGAGGAAGAAATGTTTTCAAAGGCTTTTTAACACCTCCTTGATTCTTTGTGTTGTGTTTTCTTGTGGTACTTGTGTTTATTTTGAGCCTACAAAGAGAAGTACCTGTAGTGACCCAAATAATTAACTACACTTAAGTAGCTTAGTTAGAGGGTTAATTTGGGTTTTGGGTCCACTAGGAACAACTGGAAGGGCACTTAGGGTATTTTGGACTTTCTAACCGCACGTATGCTAGGTTTGTCGGACGTACGTTGCTGTCGTTAGTAGAAGACATATGCGGGGAGGCCACCATACATATGCCTACAAAAAGTACAAGGACGTACGATGGGGGAGCATCGGGTGTACGCTACTTTTCGAAAAACCTCTGGATAATACCTAGATGTACGATACAGTCTTTGGACTGCTGGATAAATAGTACAAGACGTACGCCCAATAGTACCGGACATCCGCTACTTTTCAAAAGAGTTGGTGAGCGTCTCCAGCTTTTCTCCTCTATAAATACTAACCCTACCCTCTCCCTTTTCTTGTTCAAACTTGCCCCTAGGCTCCTAGGAACCCGTTTTTGAGTGTGTTCTTGTGAGATTTTATGTTTTGTGGAGAAGGAGAGATGTTTTCTTGAAGGATGCTTCTAGAAGGTAACACTCTGCGCTTAACTTTTCTCTCTAAGTCGTTATGCTCTTTTAATGTTTTCTATAAAGGAAATGATTAAATTAGAATTTATCTAATTGGAGTCAAAATCGGATTTGATTCAAATTTGGATTCTGCACATGTCTTGGTATTTTGACCATAACTTTCAGGTCAAATATCCGATTGAGGTGATTCAAGTTGCATTGGAAAGCTAACTCAAAATGATACAAATCACTCTGAAATAGAAGTTTCCTCATTCGGATTACCGCTATGCCAAAATCATCTTGTAAGTTAAGAACGCAAATCTGGACGAATCATATTCCGATTTGGACTTAGGTTATCTTTATCCTAATTGAACTAGGAGATAAAACTCCGAATTTCCTAGGATTACTAGGGCTTCTAGGACTCTCTTAAGCCCTATAAATAGACCTCTAAGCCTCACAATATAATACACAATTTCAAAGAGACAACTTTGGGGAGAGGAATTGGAGGCTACTTCAAGGAGTTGTTTTTGGTTCTTTATTTCCCTTTTCTTTTTAGTTTTATTTCAATTATGTTTAACTAAATGCTTTAGTAGGGCTAGATTGAAGCCCTAATTATGTTTATTTAATATTTCAATATTGGTACCTTTATGATAATCATATTGTGATGTTTAACTTGATTAATTCCTGTTTTATTGAATTCCGCATATGTGTGTGATTGGCCATTATATGCAAGTGGTATTGAATAGTTAATTAAATCAATTTGGATGATCGAGTCCTGGGTTTAATAGAGTAACAAAAGAACCTCACCATGGGTTATTGAGTTAATCAACATGGGAAACTGGGAGTAGACACCCATGCCTTAGGCCTCATGTGTTTATCGATTTTCATAGATTTATACTTTCTTAAAGAATAACTTAGTAGACATTCATGTTAAATCCTTTAAGAAAGAAAAGAATTAGAGTAGACACTCATGCCTAATTCGTTGCTTAGGGAGATCAATAGCTTAAGGAGTAGACACACAAACTCTTAAGTTGGCAAACATTAGGTATTCCTAATATGATTAGAGTATTGGCATATTGTTATATTATTTGAGCATGATTAGTAGTGGATATCAAAGCACTGCCTTTATCTTTATCTTTATTTCTTTTTCATAGTATCAATTTAGTGACAAAGTTGATATTTTAATAAATTCAAAGCAAAATCAACAATATCCGTGGGAACAATCTTGTACTTGCTGCACTATACTACTGTTTTGATCTTATGCACTTCCGAGCTAAAACATACCAATTATTATCTATTAATTTAGGTAATATTTGGCTCAACATGGCTAATTGGGGAACTGCCCCTCTAAGCAATATTAGAGTTAATGCATAGGAAGGTAAAATAAATCTGAGCAATTTATAAACATTACAGTACAAGTATAATACTTAAAAGGGGAAAATTCACTTTACATCCTTGAAGTTTGAGGTGTTTTTCAATTTGAACCCCAATGTTTAAAAATTTGCAATGTACCCCCCTAATGTTTCAAAAAATTTCAATTAGCACCCTCATTTACTAATCGCCGTCTAAATACACGGAAATTGCCGGCATAGGAGCAAATGAGAGGCATTTGCTCATTTTCTTTTTCACTCCAACACCCACACAACACCCAAAAGGGGTTCAAAAGGGGTTGACAAGAAAAAAATCAAAACAGGTGTTGGGTTTTAATGAGGGCCAATTACGTCATTTCACTAGTTAGGTTGGGTGCAAAATTGGAATATGCATCATAAAAATCCCACGTGAGATACACGTGATGTCATTTCCGTCTACTTAGATGGCAATTAGTAATGAAGGGTGTTAATTGCAAATTTTTGAAACATTAGGAGGGGTACATTACAAATTTTTAAACATTAGGGTTCAAATTGAAAAACACATCAAACTTCAAGGGGGTAAAGTGAATTTTTTCATACTTAAAATTTAAGACATGAAGCAACTAACAATAATAAAAGGCAAACCTGATAACAACATGGAGATCTTTATAGAAACAAGCTTCCTATATGAGCAATAACTGCGTAAGTCTAACGACTTAGTACCCAAATGGAATCCTCTCCAGTGGGTGTCTTGAGTAACCCCAAAATAAAATCCATAGCAATCTCATCCCATTTCCACTTAGGTATAAGCAAGGGTTTGAGCGTCCCTGTAGGCCTTTGATGCTCTGCTTTAACCTGTTGGCAGGTTGAGCATTGCTCCACAAATCTTGCGATATCCTGCTTTATATTGTTCCACCAATATGATCCTTTCATGTCCTTGTATATCTTAGTACCACCAGGATGTACAGTGTACGGGGAACGATGAGCCTCGCTCATTATCTCCTTCCTTAATCCTCCGCCTTTTGGCACACATACTTGCTTGAAATGGTTGAGCAACCCATCGTCCTTAAGACAGAATTCCTTCGCCTTCCTTTCTTTAAGCAACTGCTTGATCTTGGCACACTTAGGGTCCTCCAACTGTGTGGCTTTGATTCTTACAAGTAGCTCTGATTGAACCACCAAATTAGCCAGGTGTTCAAGCGCACCTTCACCTATTACTCCCAATCCCATCCTAGTGAACTCCCTAATCAACTGGCATTGAGAAATTCCAAGATCGGCAAGCTCCACCATTGATTTCCTGCTCAACGTGTCTGCTACAGCATTAGCTTTGCTAGGGTGATAAATGATCTCACAATCATAGTCCTTGATCAGTTCCAACCACCTTCTCTGCCTCATGTTAACCTCCTTCTGGGTAAAGAAATACTTCAAGCTCTTATGGTCCATGTAGATCTTGCAGTTCTCGCCATACAAGTAGTGCCTCCAGATCTTTAAAGCAAAAATGACTGCTGCCAACTCCAAGTCGTGCATAGGATAGTTTTGCTCATAAGTCTTCAGTTGGAGTAAAGCGTAGGCAATAACATTGCCGTTCTGCATAAGCACGCACCCTAATCCCTTCTTAGAGGCGTTGCTATGTACTACGAAATTGCTAGATCCCGTAGGTAGTGCCAACACTAGAGCAGTTATCAAGCACTTCTTCATCTCTTGAAAACTCTTCTCACACTCGTCCATCCAAACATAACGAGCGTTCTTCTTAGTCAAAGTAGTAAGTGGTCCCGAGAGCTTCGAGAAACCCTCGATGAAGTGTCGATAGTAACCAGTGAGTCCTAAGAAACTTTGGATCTCAAATACGCTGGTTGGCCTCGACCACTGCCTTTACCTTCTCCGGGTCAACTGCTACACCTTTTTCGAAAAATCATGTGTCCGAGGAAAGACACGCTGTCCAACAAAAACTTGCACTTCTCGAGTTTAGCATAGAGCTGCTCCCTTCTAAGCCTCTCTAATGCCTTCCGTAGATGCTTCTCGTGATCCTCCGATGTCTTCGAGTAGATCAGGATGTCGTCAATGAAGACCACGATGAATTGGTCCAAATAGTCATGAAAGACTCTGTTCATCGTTTTCATGAAGACAGCTGGCGCGTTAGTTAGTCCGAAAGACATAACTAAAAACTTGTAATGTCCGTAACGGGTCTTGAAGGCTCTCTTAGGAATGTCCTCTTTCTTTACCCTCACTTGGTGATAGCCTAAGCACAAATCAATCTTAGAAAACACACGAGCTCCCTGCAGTTGATCCAATAAGTCATCAATTCTTGGCAGAGGATACTTGTTCTTGATTATCACCTAGTTCAACTCGTGGTAGTCGGTGCACATCCTCATCGATCCGTCCTTCTTCTTCACGAACAACATCGGCGCTCCCCACAATGATGTACTAGGGCGAATAAATCCTTTATCCAAAAGCTCTTGGAGTTGTTCCTTTAACTCCTTCAACTCTGACAATGTCATCCTATATGGTGCCTTTGATATAGGATTAGTGCCTGGCACGCACTCTATTCCAAATTGAACCTCTCTCTATGCTAGCAATCCAGAGTAGTCTGTTGAAAAGAAATCTGGATAGTCTTGTACCACAGGATTGTCTTGCAAGTCCTTCTTCTCTTCCTTCGCTGGGGCAATAACGAACACCAAAAATGCCTTCCCTCCTCCAAGAATAAGCTTCCTGGCCCGAATGAAAGAAATAGTTGGAGGTAAAGACCTCACTCGTGATCCAACGTATGTCACTTCTCCTTCTCCCCATGGTCTAAGCGTAACTTGCTTTCGAGCACAGTCGATAATCGCCAGATGCTTCGCTAGCCAATCCATTCCAAGATTAACGTCGTAACTAATCATAGGAAGAGCAACTAAGTTTGTGAGAAGTACTCTTCCACAGATGCTAACAGGGCATCTAGAAACTACACGCTTACATACTACAATTTTTCCTATAGGGGCAGTTATAGCAAGACCAAGTTCCAAAGTTCTTACTACAAGTCTAGATAGTCTTACAAACATAATAGATACGAAAGATTGGGTAGCCCCTGAATCAAACAAAATTGAAGCTTTAAATCCAAGTATAGGAACAGTACCTGTCACTACTTCCGATCCTCCCTACGACTCTCCTGGAACAAGCGCGTAAACTTGTGCTGGCGCCAAAGGTTTCTGAGCACCTCCTTTGCTAATGCAGTCCTTGTAGAAGTGACCAAACTGGCCACACCGATAGCAAGTTCTGGTTGCTATTCTACATGGTCCCCAATGAACCCTGTTACACTTCCTGCATAGCTCTGGTATCTGACTATTTTGCGGCGAAACTTGAAGGTTACTAGAGGTACGTCCTTGTGACCTCTGGGGTGGAAAGTTCCTTATTGCCATCCTCTTAGCTGGCCCGGCTCTCATTGCCGAAGTACCAAGTCCTTGGGCCCTCCTCTTCTGATCCGCGTACTCAGCTGCATTCTCTTTCAGGCTCTCCTCAAAGATCGAAGCCCGATCCACCAATTGAGAGAAATCACGAATGTTGAAGCAACTCATCATAATTTGAAGACGAGAGTTCAGACCTTGTTCGAACTTCTTCGCCTTATTCTTCTTATTCGAAATGAGGTACATGCCGAATCGCTACAACAGCAAAAACTTTGCAACGTACTCAATCACCGTCATTCCTCCCTAAACCAAGTCCAGAAATTCTCATGCCTTTGCCTCCTACACGACTCTGGGAAAGAAGTGCCGATTAAACTCATGCTTGAAGATATCCCAAGTAATGGCATCCTCTGATCCCAAATCAGTGACAAGCACCACCTTCTTATCCTGCCACCAGCGTTTAGCTTCCCTAGTCAGCTTATAAGTAGCATAAACCACCTTCTGCTCATTGGTGCATCCAATCGTCGCTAGCAATTCCCCCACATCGTTTAGCTAGTTCTCTGCGCTAATGTGATCGCCTCTCCCATCAAAGCTCTCCGAATGATGACTACAAAAGTCCTTCAAAGAACAGCTTGTCCCTTCAACTGGCTGCCTTGCGACCCTATCTCGGTCTAAGGCCGACACTAGCTAGCCAATTGCGTCCATCACCTGACTTCCTAGAAGCGCTGCTTCGTGGATCGGAATGTCCATAGGCTCGGGGTGAACATTGCCCTCAGGGCTTTAGATTTCTAATTCACTAGGTCTGGTTGCTAGGTTCCTTCGGGGTGGCATTCTCTGCAACGAAGAACAGAGTTAGAACCGACTTGTCTAGAACCGAACGACCAACTCTGGTGTGATCATAGCCTAAGTGCTTTTTTCCTTTTATCCTATAGTCTTTTCAGAGCATAAGGCTCTAATACCAACTGTAACAACCTCGATGGGCAAGTCAATTAAATAGTAATTGATCTCATGGTTTGCCTCCCAGCCCTATCCCTCATGAGATAAGACTCAAGGATTTCAATCTCTCATAGACGAGAGACCTCAACGGAAGACTTTCTAAACTATAGGAATAAAAAGCATTACTTACACAACCACACATTCATACACCAGCGTAAACAAAATATCTCATAATATAAGGATAATCATCAAATGTACTGGTCATCAGACCATCATCAAATAAGGTTACAACCCATAATATAATTCTCTTAAAAAAAAGATCAACAGATCAAATCCTAAGTTTAAGCAAAGCTAAAGAGATAACAATCTTGGTCATATCTGCTTGGGTGGTTCCTCCATCAGTCCACATAGAATGTAACCAAACTGGATCCAAGTCCTCAAAGATTACTTGAATCAAATCCTGCACAATCACCCACGTCTACTTTGAAGGCTTCTTCTTCTAAGCTAGCTAAACGAACAATTATTCGTAATGGAGGGGGAAAAACATAGGGTAAGTCTAAAAACTTAATGAATGTTAACGCATATAATGCCCATTCTAGTTTTTGTAATGAACTCTGATTTTTATAAAGTATGCAACAATTCCATCATAATAGTTTTCCATAGATGTGATATAGATATATGATATATGTATATGATATAAGGTAACAGTTATAGTTCAATAGTATAGTCTGCCCGAGATATTACCCATTCTTAGCAAGGTTGGTGCTGTTCCGAGGGACCTGTAATACAATGTCAGTGTCCCAGCCATTGTAAGCTACCGTACATAACACTAGCGGCACAATCGAGTCCAACCTCGAGTGGCCCACACTGCTAATGATGTTCGTTCTGTAGTAATTGCCAATTAAGGCTGCGTCGGCCATGAAATAATCATTGGATCTAAGACCCATATAATACACACATTTGGCTATAAAGTTAACATGGATAGTAAGCCCATGACCATTATACCGCACATACCGGTGTACCATGTCATACGATGCAATTTATCTTGTCTGTATTTTACATGCATGCTTTTTTCAAGTCTTACTTTGTTAACATATTTAGCACAACGTTTTTCTCAAAAATGTTAGAGTTCATGTGCAACAAGTGTAAATCGTGAGAGTTACAAATATGCATATTTTGGTACACAAAATAGACGTGCAATCATGAAAATAATATCGAGCATTATGTGAATTAAAACTCACCTGGGTCAATTAAATCCTTCGAGTACTCCTTCAACAAGTTTGGGTCCTCCAAATCTGTGGAAAACCTTCTATTAGTCCTAGGTTTGTCTAAAACAACCCTAGAGCATGAAAACAAGAGCTATCGGATGGCCGACCAAAATAGTGTTCCTTATAACGCTTTTGACCGTACATCCGAGCTCCATGCCGTACATCCGCCCAGAAGGTTTCAGGCAGAACCTTATTTTGTCCATTCATCTTCCTATCCTCCCAAATCAATTTCTAAGGCTACAAAAAGGCTTTCTAAGACTACCTATTTATGATTGGTTAAGCTTAACCATATCTTCTAGGTCTTCCCAATTTGCCCTTTAAGCTTGAAAGTTTTCCAAAAACACTTTCTTTTCTTCCATGACCTACAAAACACAGAAAACATAAAAATGAAATAAAATAGCACAACATAACAACACTAAGAAATTAACAAGTGTAAATTAAGGGCAAAAATATGAATATTTTGGCACTTATCAAGTCACCAATTGGTTGAACTGAAGTAATTGTCAATAACCTTGCTAGGTTAGCCAAGGTTAGTTTTGGGGGCGTTACAATATGATATCAAAGCATACGGTCATGCCGACTGAAGCTGACAATCTGAGAATAGGCTACAATACCGTAGGAGTAAATCTTTAAGACTGGAGCATAGGATAGACCTAGTTTCCCTGTTTGTTGTTTGACTGAGGTACGGGCTAGACTAATAGCCCACTTGATTGCTTAGTATTAGGTTGAACAGGATCACATGCTCTGCATCGCGGGCACATGATCCTGCCCTACACTTAGATGCGCGATGAATGCCGACGCTGTGCAATTGTTCGAGAATGGCCAGCAAAGTGCGGGCCTTACACACCCCGGATACAAGCTATGCCCCATCAAACGTATGGTTTCAACCGGGTTCTTTCGGAGGCCTAAGTCCCTACCACCGGATCAGATTCAAGAAGGGAAAGCACAAGCAGACTCCAAGAATGACCAGACAACAACGACAGAAGGCCGCTTTCCTCTCCAACGTTGATGAGGACTATGAAGAGTTGGTCAAAGATGAAGAAGATCCATCAGAAGAATCAACTAGAGGTTGGTAGCTTTTGAGTAGATAGGTTGCTAGGTAGCTTGGCTACGCATTGTACTTTGTAGTACATTGTGTATTAGATGCTCATGTGTTTCCAAATTGAATTTCGAAAGGAAAAAGAACTTCATTCGTACCTCATATTAGGGCTTATGCCCATATTTCCACAATTAGTAAAATTGGAGTTTTAATTCGTTAATCTAACAACCTAGAGCTTGAATAATATATAACAATCCACTATACACGAAAGCTCTATGTTAATTTTACGGATTTAGCTTCATATTCAAAACACCCAATCTCTGACCTAATCACAAATCCCACCTCTAATATGATTTTTGTGCTTAATACACAATGGGTAACATGAAAAATACAAAGAGCAGCTATAAATTCAACAAATTAACAAAAGCCCCAAAATCTTATATAAAACCCTAATTTTCAGACCAAATTAAACTCTCACAAGTCCTCATGTTTTCAAACTTCAATTCTAATGGGTATAACGAAAATCATAAGAAAGGGGTTTAAGGATTTTACCTCACAACCATCCATGGCCGAAAACCCTCTTGGCTTCATCTTCCTCTTCTTCTTCTTCTCACAACTAACTCTCTCTCTCTACATCTTTGTTTCTCTCTTTAAATCTCTGCATCCCTCTCTCTCTCATTGTTGGTCTCCCTCTCACTGTCGATTTCTTTGTTGGTCGTGTGCATACGTGAAGAGGGGGAGAAGGGGATGAAAAGGAAAGTGAAAGAAGAGAGGGGGTGTGTGTACATGCATATTGAGGAAAGGGTGATGGTACAACTGTTATAACATGTGGCATGCATATAGAGGGGTGTGCGTATACGTGTATATTGAGGAAAGGGTGATGGTACAGCTATTATAACATATGGCATGCATATAGAGTCCTCATATTAACTTAAATCCCAAACTTTCTAAAATAACAGAATTTCCCCACTTCATTTAATTCATTATTTCTTAATATCATGTTCCACCCTACTATTTATTTTAACTACAACTTACCCACATATAATTATTTACCACATACCAAAAAATTGGACATCATTAACCCATCAAAAAATTTCTCAAATTGCAGGTACCTTAACTACTTGATAGCCTGACTTATTAAATTTGGAAAAAACATAACTCCTTCTACAAGCGTCAAAAAATCATGAAACCACTTTTAAAATCTTCCTTTCTCATCAATTTATAATGTCTTAAAACAGTTTTATTTAAGGTCACTCATTGAATTTTCGGCGTCTAAAACAATGTGACTTTTCTTTCAATAACCCACTAAAATTCAAACTAGCAATTTTTCATCATCTTTCACATTAAGTCTATTTACCTAACTTCATATAAATCTTAATAAAATTGCAAATCCTCCTTATCCTTGATATTAAGATCACCTTTCTTCAAGGTATAAATTATGGGGTATTACATTAACAGTCTTTCCCGCGAAAGATGACTTATGTTTATTGCTTTCATTTTATTTTTTGTTTTGTTTTGCTAAGGGACCAACAAAAGTTAAGTTTGGGGGTGTTTGATGTATGCCAAATATTGCATATTTGGACCCCTTAATTTACTTTTATTAATCTTTTAGCTGTGTTATTATCTAATGTTTTGGGTTAGTTTTGTGTCTTTAGTGTTTTGTAGGTAACTATGGGATTTATGTGAAAGTTGCACACTTTGGAGAACCTGCCAACGGACCTACGATCGAGTGCAAGATACTACGCTCGAGCGCACCTGCTGATGTGCGAAATATATTCACTTGCAAGCGCATGAATCGTTTGTAGTAGAGTGTGTGCAAGTGCGAGGTCGAACCACAGGGAGTTGTGTTTGCAAAAACCAATTTCTAATTTAAACTAAATTATGTTTTAACCTAGTTCTGAAGTTTGTGATTTTGCCGTGCAAAATAAAACATAAACTGTTGAAAATGATTAAAACAATTGATAGAAAACACTAAGGTTTTTAGAATCCACCGCACCAAATCAAAACGACACACTTCTATGTTTTTGTTCATAAAATCCGAAGAGCAATAAAAATCCAAACATGTTCTACTATTTATAAACCCTATCGAAAGATTCAATGAATCCATCCGTGTACAAATCACAACGAATATTCAACTTAAACCAAATCATCCAATGTATCCGTTTAATCAACAAATCACATTGGATATCCGATTTAAATTGAATCATTCGATGTATCCATTGGATGAAAAAACATCAAATATCCAACTTTTGCAAATAAACAATCGCAATCAATCACACGAATTTAATCTTGCAATTGAAACAACAATAGAACATCAAACTTTATTTTGAGAACAACAAGGTGGAAGAAAAAGATGAGAAAACTGAGGTTCTAGAGGAACCACATCTGGAAAAAGAAGAGAGCACTGAGACTTCTTCAACATCAGCTCCTATTCCCGAAGTACCAAGAGTCCAAGAGAGAATTCTGTTGTGCAAATATCTACCTAAATTAATAAGCAAATAATTGTAAGTTTTACCTGCAAGTGCACAAGGTTAACATAGTAGTATATGATGCAAGTACGGGATCATTCCCATGAGGATTGCTAAATTTTGCTTAAAATAAATTCCGTAAGTAAAACAAAACAAAGATTGATTTTGAGTTAATAATAAAAGCTAGAGTTTTGACATCCACCACTAATTATATTTAGATAATATAACAATATGTCAATGCTTTGATCATGTTATGCATGCTTAATGTTTGTCAACCAAAGGGTGTGGGTGTTTACTCCTTAAGCTATTGATTTTCCTAAGCAACGAATTAGGCATGAGTGTCTACTCTAATTCTTTTCTTTCTTAAAGGATTTAGAGCCTGTTTGGGATTGCGGTGGAAAATAGAGCTTTTGAATTTAGAACTTTTGCCTATAAGCTTTTGTCAAAAGTGCTATTACTGAAAAGCTGTTTACATGTTTGGTAACCACATGTCTTAAGTGCTTTTTTTGATGTTACTGATGTTTGGTAACAAAACAAAAAAAGTGCTTTTAGTTGAAAAAATGACAATAAAGGACATGTAATGATTTTTTTTTTAATATAGGCCAAAAAAAAAATCATTATGTGACACCAAATATATGTCATTTTACGTAAAATCATTACATGTTTTTCAATAAAGGCCTAAGGTTGGTAATGATTTTTTTTTTTTCCATTTTATACCAACCTTTTTATATAAAAATGGTTAACGTTAGCTTTCACAAGTAAAAATTATTTTATAATGGTTTATGTAACAAAACGTCAACATATTCTTTCTTTTTTGTTAAAAAAAAAAATTATTTAAATTATTTAACACACTTTTTAACACCACAACACTTAAAAGTATTTAACACATAAAAAAGAACAACATTCAAGGAAATCCTTACAACATTTTAAGTAGTTTATAAAAATAAAATAAAATAAATAAAAATAAAAATAAAACATTAACGGGTCATAAGTAGATTAGCAATATGATCACACTCAATGTTCATAAAATTTTCATATGATGTCTCTGATTGTTGTATACTTGACTCATCTTGTGCTTCGTCATCGCCTATACTGTCAGTAGGTAATAAATCCTCATCATCATCATATGGTTGGAACTCAGCATCCTTTATTGCATGCTTCCTAATGAAGTTATGAAGAGCCATAGACGCTACCACGATTTTCACTTGTTTATCATAAGGAAAACTCGGCATGCAATGCAATAACTTCCACTTATTTTTCCAAACTCCAAATGTTCTTTCAATAGTGCATCTAAGTGATGAATGTGCATGATTAAAAATTTCATGCATACCCCTCAGTTGGCTTCCGTGACGAAAGTCTGGTAGATGATACCGTTCTCCTTTGTATGACCCCATGTATCCCTTCATATGAGGATATCATGCGTCTACCAAGTAATACTTTCCTACAAAAAATATACGAATAACAGTCATAATTTTTTTTTTTTTTTGTTCATGTATAATTCATAATTGTTATTTTTATTAAATACAAACCTCTAGGTGGGTGTGGAAATCGCAATTCTTCCTTTCGAATAGCTTCCAAAAAAATGTGTATATCATGTGCAGTACCTTCCCATCCAGCCCAAACAAAGGTGAAACACATACGAAAATCACAAACAGCCATAACATTCTGAGTAGGAGTCCCTTTTCGACCAATATATGGTATTTGGTTTGATGGAGAAATTTTAACTGGCACATGAGTTCCATCAATGGCTCCAATACAATCTTTGAAGTATGGCCAATACCGCTCATCATCACGAATTTTTTTTGGAACATCCATAAACTCCCTATCAATAGGATTAATAATGTCAACCGCCATTCTTGAAACAGCCATTAAAACATGAGAAAAATGTCTACTAACTGTTTCCCCTGAATGTTGAAACCTTTCTTGCACTATCCTATTTCCAAATCCATGGCCTAAAGTAATCAAAAACATAGCCACCAACTCTTCAACAGTTAATTTCCTAGTATCTCTTAAATGATATTTTTCCTTCAACTCTTTACACAAGTAAAGGAATACGTGTATTTCTATTATGAAATTTTGTTTGCACCTATCAGGATTACCTTGTACAGTTTCCATAACCCATTTATAACCTGTTTGAGAAGAGGTCCTACAAGGTTCCTTTGCAATATATGGCATATAATAGTTCTCAACAAATTCTACTGCTGCAGCTGCTAGAATAAAAACATCATTTTCATTTTCCTCTTCACCATAATCACTATTACTTGTATCATCTTGAGTGCTATAATCACTATTATCCATGTCTGTAAGGAAAACAAATAAAAAAATAAATACAAAATAAATATATAAGCACCCATAAAAATAAGAAAAACATCATCCAAGCATAGTTATGAAATATTATAATATACTCATCTTAGTACACAAATCAACACATCAAAAAATAAAAAATAACACTCAAACAAATCCTTATAGCTTCTCAAATAGTTCATAACAAAACAAATTTAAAAAATAACAACATTAATCCATGCTACGACGATTAATTTCTCTATTTCCCATTCGCTTGATAAAGTCAATCTGCAACCATGGCTCTTTAATAGTCACAAACATCTCTCTATGTGATCTCTTAAGAAATACCTCTGTTGCAAACTTAAGGATATCAATATCATTTCTCTTTCAGCAATCCCCCGAACAACATCCATTACCTCTTCAATATTACATCCAGGCTTATCGTAGCTCTTGGATGTCACTGTATTCTTACTTTCTATTACATCACAAATACGACTCAAATGTTCACTAACAATTTGAACTCCTTTCTTTCTTTTCTTACATTGAACCGCAAGACCAAACTTCTTATTTCCTTTATCCCGCGTATCTAAATTAGCAGGAATATCATCAATGCCATGTGTATTGAGATTTGGTTCATCATCCAAAACATCTAAACCTTCTACAACATTGTCATCTTCATTAAGCATTACTTCTGCACTATCTATGGATCCAATATCATTAGGAACCAACCCTATGGATGGTGCCCAAGATCCCTCCCCAGTAGCAGTTATATCTCTAAACAATATCTCCACCTTCATAGCATAAGCCAAACCTGTCGTGCGAAACTTGGTTGCTTACGGAACTTCTGTATTTAGGTATATGTAAAAATCAATAATAAACATTTGTGCAAATCATTTAAACAAAAAACAAACAAGTACAAATATAATACCTGTAATTTTTTTTCCCACCAATCATCGGGTGCATCAATTGTCTTTTTCACCGGATTCCATCTAAGGCCAGTTTCCTTCCCTATCAATCTCTTCCAAATGTTCCACTCTTTTTTCAAACTATCCCACTTGTTCTTTAGTTGTTTATAGCAATATTGTTTTCCAGTTTTTTCATTAAATTTATCTATCACATTTTTCCATCCTGTCCTATTGAAATGTGTTCCTGGGCGGTTACCAGCATGAATCTCAGTAATACATATGTCAAGATAATATTCTAGCATTTTTTTCAGTCCAAACTACTTTCTTTATCTGAGTATCTGTCGTAGTAGCAACGTTGCTTTGACCTTTTTTACTCATTTTGTCGCACAATAAATAATCTGATAAAATTATAAATAAAAAGTGTGTTAAACACTATTAACAATTAAAAATTTGTTTAAATTGATCAATTGATAGAATGAAAAAAAATCATATTTACATAAGTAATATGCATGTCCATCAAACAAAAGGGCAATATCAAAAAATAATGGAATCAAGTTTTAGAAAGAAAAAAAAAAAACATGTTCAATATATATATATATATATATATATATATATATATATATATATATTGAGTATGTTTCAGAATCAAGTGTTGCAAAGGACAAAAACATGAGTTGGTGGTAAAAGAGAGATTATATATGTAAAATGAAATTGCTGAAATCAAGTTTTGCAGGACTGTTTTTGCTTAGAAAAAAAAATAATAATAATAATTGCAAAGATAAAGGCCTGATTCGGTGGTGTGTGTGAGAGAGAAAGAGGTTTACAAAATATATATATATAAAGCGTTTCAGAAGTAAGTGTTGCAATTTGCAAAGGAAAAAAAGGTGGTGAGAGAGGGATTATATATTTATATATATAAAATGAAGTTGCAGGAGTGTTTTTGCTTTAAAAAAAAATTTTAAAAAAAATAAAAAATTAATTAATTGCAAAGAAGAAGGCATACTCGGTGGTGTGAGAGAGAAGGAGATTGTAAAATATCTCTGCCAAATCCATGTGGTTCACAGAAAAGAATAAAAGAAAAAAATAATAATTGCAAAGAAGAAGGCATGAGTCGGTGGTGTGAGAGAGAGAGAAAAAAATTGCAAAATATCTCTGTCAAATATGTTGACCCATGTCCTTGTCCTTTTCCTTTATGTTGACAGAAGGGCAAGGCTTTGAGGCGAGTGCGACGTGTGAGAGAGAAAGAAACAGTGAGATAATTCAAACGGGCACGTGAAGATGCAGAAAAAGCAAGCAGAAAAAGGGGCAGCATCAGAAACAATGCAAAAAAGAGTGTTCAGAAAGAAAAAAAACATCTAGAAGCCAGCAGAGTGATAAAGCGATCGTCTCTCTCACTCTGCTACTCCTCAAAGTATATCTCTCTCCCTCAATATTTTCTTCCATCTCTCACTCAGTAAAACCGTACACTCAAAAAGACAAGCCAAAATACAGAAATCTCGTCTCTCTGTCACTTTGCTCAAAAAACTATACTGCTCACCATGATTTTTCTCTTTCTATATAAACACCTTTCTCTTGGTTATGTTTTTTTGTAGCCAAGAACGTCAAAGTTTCGTCTTTCTCTCTCTTTGACCCTCGAAAGAACAGAGTATATAAAAATCAAAAGAAAAATAAGACATACCACAATATGTAGCTCTCAAAGATGGGCGACGGGACTCAGCAGCTCTCAAATTCACAGAAGGGTTTGCAACTCTCAAATTCACGGAGGAGGCGCAAGGCATGAAAAAAATTTGTATATATATTGGTAATGTTGTAAATATGTGAAATATTTTGGATATTTTTGGCACTATGTTATTTTCATTAAACAAAAACTGCGGCGCGCCTTTTCCATTTAAAGTGCGTTTGGTCAAAAGCCCCAAATTGGAGCTTGTGGCTAAACGCTCGGTTTAACGTTTGGGAGGACGAAAAGCTCTTTATTAAAAGAAACCCAAACGACCAATTTTTTTCTTGAAAGTGCTTTTTGGAACCTAAAAGCCCTTTTGGTGCTGTAAATCGCAATCCCTAACATGCACTTAGCATGAGTGTCTACTAAGTTGTTCTTTAAGAAAGCATGAATTTGTGGAAATCGACAAACACATGAGGCCTAGGGTATGGATGTCTACTCCCGGTTCCCCATGTTGATTAACCTAAGAACCTGGCGTGGATTTCTTTTGTTACTTTTATTAAACCTAGGACTCAGTCATCCAAATTGATTTAACTAACTAGTTCATACCACATGCATATGTTGATCAAGCAAACATATATGAGGAATTCATGAAAACAGGAATTAATCAAGTTAAATATCACAACATGATCATCACAAAGGCGCTAATATTGAATATTAAATAAACATAATTAGGGCTTCAATTTAGCCCTACTAAGTAAATTAGTTACACATGAGTTTGATGTTAAACATCTTCATAAAATAAAATAAAAAGGAAAAGAATAAACCCAAAACTTGAACTTGAAGAGCTCCAATTCTTCTCCTTGGAAATTGTCTGTCCATTCTAGAGGTTTAAGGGTCTATTTATAAGCCTTGGGGATACTCTAGAAACCCTAAAAAACATAGGGTTTGAGCCCTAGTTCGCACAAAGTTTCAAAACCCTAAAATCACACTTTCCATAAAGAGGCTGGCTTGCTCCTGACGTATGGGTGTACTCGATTGCAGCTTGTGTGCGATTGATCGCAAGACTGTGATCGATCCTCTATGTTGGGCGCTGCGATCAAGGCTGCTACTTGTGCGCATGAGCGCATGCCTTGCGCTCGTCTTGGCCTTCGCCTGTAGTGCGCTCGATCGCAGCTCCCCTGCAATCGATCGCACTACCAGAGCCTCCAATTTTCTCCAAAATAGCTCTTTATGCCCAAAACTTCCGACATTGCTTCCTTTTCTTCCAACAACCTACAGAAAACAAAGAAAGCACATAAAAGAACTAAAATAGCATAAATGAATCAAAACTAAAGGATTAACAAATGTAAGTTCAGGGATAAAATATGAATATTTTGGCACTTAATAAAGTTTGTTGGGGTTATGTGATGTGCAAATTGAGGACATTAAGATAGATAAACTCCATGAGTATTCTTCTTATTTTATTCCAGTTATGATTCCCTTCCGAATGAGAAACTATTTGAGAAGACTCAGAATGGTCTACCTCGATCTATGGACAGTTGGAATCACCCTGAAATAGGAAGAATTCATTCTCTTTGGTGCAAGAGAAGAAAAGACTGGTGTTTCAAGTTTAAGAGGAGGACAATAGTTTGGCTGAAGACATTAAATTTAGCGGTCATGGGAGGCACCCCATAGCACATCCTTTTTATTTTTGTTTGTTTTTCATTTTATTTTTCTGTTGTTTATTATTAGTTTCTTTTTGTTTTCCGTTGTTATTTTAGTGTTTTGTTTTGCAGGGACAAGTGTGCTTCAGTTCAAGTTTGGGGCTATGTTATAAGTCATGCTATTCCAGACAATTTTGTCCATCTCCCGGGTAAGATTTTTTCATGTTATACACACATCGGAGACAATGTATAATTTAAGTTTGGGGGGTGTGGGAGACACTGTACACACACTTTATCCCATTTTTGGAAAAAATGCATGTTCATGTTTGTTTTAAAATTTTGGTTGATCTGAAAAAATTGTGATTTGATTTTCATTAGTAAGCTTAAAATTTTGAACACATGATCTGATAATATAATTTTTTAGGTTTGGTTACTTGTTTTAGGCATCTAAGAATTCACTTGTTTGATCTGATCTGACACAAGCACATTATCACATAATTTGTGGAGTATAACATGTGAGTCGATGTGTATGTTTCTATGTCTTGGGTGAAATTGAATGACTTATTAGATGGATACTTTGGCATATATATATATATATATATATATATATATCATGATCATTGATAAGCTTTTCACTAAGTAACTGGACTTCTTGCCTCATTAAGCATTGAGTGTTCACGTCAAAAGGTCTACAGTGCTTATCTTATCAGCTGTGGATTTTACTAAATGAATCTATTTGGAAAACCTAACGCAGCTATTATTGTAATCACCATGTTAGAGATATTTTCAAAAAAGATGGCTCATATTGAAAATATTAGTAATTCTTATACTTATTGAGACCGTGGACTCATTAATCCGCCTATGTAAATGTGGTAACACCACAATTACACCACATTTACATAGATGTTGATGCAGATGTAGACGAGGGTGAAGATGATCCATATGCCTGCCTAGGTTATTATGGATAAGGCTTTCTGGTGCTTTAGTTTGTTGTAGAATATACTTAGACATGCTCTAGGTACTTTTGGTGTACATTTACCTATGTGCCATCTATGTCACTTTTGATTAGTGTGTTTTCTTGTCATGTAAAGTACAATGTATAAATCTGTTTAATATAGAAGTCTTTTTATCAGCTCGGATATGTTATGTGAGGGTTATATGAGAAAAAATAAATTTTTCCATTGCGAGATTTATAATCTCTGATGATATTGAGGTATAGATAGTAGTGCTTAGTAGCAATTGGAGATTTCCACTTTCGCCTTTAGAGTCAGCAAAAGAGCTATGCCAATAACCGGAGCGATCGTTGGAATTCGACGTAGGGGATCATATATTTCTTAAGATATCACCCATGAGGGAAGTGATGCGATTTGGGAAGAAGGGAAAGTTCAACCCTTGACTTATTGGGCCGTTTGAGATCACCCACAGAATAGGGAGGTTGGCATACATGGTTGCCTTACCCCTAGATTTGATCAGAACTCATGATATTTTTCATGTCTCGAAGCTGGGGAAGTACATCTCTAACCCCGATGTAATTGTGGAATACGAGCCGTTAGGAATCCAAGAGGGATTGACCTATGTAGAGGAGCCAGTAAAGATTGTGGACAAGAAGGAGCAAGTGTTATGTACCAAAACGATTACTATCGTTAAGGTACTGTGGTGTAACCATGGTGTCGAGGAAGCATCATGGGAGGGGGAGCAGGAGATGCGGAGTCGTTATCCGCATTTGTTTGAGTGATTGTGTATGACTCTTTTCTTCAAGATTATACTTGGATAGCATACCTATTTCCGTTTTGGGTAATGGAATAGTTGATTAAGACATAGTTTGTTTTTCTTTAAAGGATCATGGCACCTATACTAATCGACCCAGACTACATGTGGAACTACTCTTTTTGTGAGCTGATGGATTTAGGGGTAGAGATTGATGACTGGTATAGCGTTGGTAACATTGAGTATGATCCGTTAGATGACTTGTGAGGTGATTTTCCGCAGTTGTTTAAGGATGATGAAGTGTCAGTTAATGGATGGGAAGAGATAGCCCAGGAACCTACTGAGCACGATGTTGACCATACTGCGGACGAAAGGTAACATTATATTCCTCTTTGAATGTTGTTCTTTTGGTATTTTATCTAAAAAATTTTATAAGGAGGGGAGAATGTAGTGACTCAAATAATTAACAAAGCTTAGGTAGCTTGGTTAGAGGGTTAATTTGGGTTTAGGGTCACTAGGAATAGCTGGAAGGGCACTTTGGGTATTTTGGACTTTCTGACCTGATGTACGCTAGGGTTGCTAAATGTACGATGGGGGACCACCTAGTGGCGGAGCCAGGAATTCAGTATACCAGGGGCGTCAATGAAATAATAAAATATAATGATAAAATAATTTTTTTTTTGTTCTCTTTATATATTATATTTTTATTATAATATGGTAAATACAATCAAAAGAAATTATACCACAATATATGTATCACAAAAAGCATATTTATGTGACTTCATAAATATATGCTAAATTCATATATTAGTTACCATATAGGCACTAATACAAAAGTAAAGCAAAATACAAAATACAAAGTGCCTAAAATTGCATTCTACGAGGTCTTAGAGAAACAAAATCTTCAAGTATCAAATCTGAATCGAAGCTTTTAGCAATTTCTCTTTCAATGTAGATAAGTAAACTATCTCCAAGAAACTCATCTTCCATTTTGTTACGAAGTCTTGTTTTAACAATTTTCATTGCTAAAACATGCTCGTTCGGTAGTTGCTGTAGACACTGGAAGAGTTAAAACAAGACGAATCAATCTATCAATAAGATAATATGTATCTGATTTTCCTGCCTCTATCAATCCTCGACATAATTCCGCAATGGAAGACAATTTTTGTAGTTTCGGATGATTAAGCATATCAACTTCAAAATGCTTCAACTGAAATCTCAAAATAATTTTTTCCTGCTCAGAAAAATCAAGAGAATAGTACTTCTCTGCAAGACTACATATATCATCAATATTAAATGATTTATAAGCATCATTTGGATCAAAAGCTGAACTAAGTGTCAAGAGTTCCATTGCCCTTTCACCAAATCTACAATCAAGCTCTTGCAATTGATAGTCTATAGCAGCATTGAATACATCAAAATGATAATAATGTTCCACCGTAATGTGATCCCGTGGAAGACGACCTCGGCCTTTAACATAACGAGCACCAAAATCTGGAATGTCTATTTCAAATTTCTTAGAGAAAGAGACTACTTTCTCAAGAAAATTATCCCAATCTTCATTTCTCAATTTTTGGAGGAGTACTTTTGTATTAGAAACTAATTGCATAGCATTCAAGATGTCTTGAGATTTTTGTTGCAAATGTTGACAAAGACAATCAGTGGTACCCTTGATTTCCCTCATCAAATGTAAAATGAATATAAATCTGAATGATGTAATCATTTCATAAGCAACTTCAGCATCCCCACGTTGAGAGTAAGTGGATCCTTCTTTTATAATCTTCTCAAGCACTGAACAAGCAAGATTAAACAGCCTTAGTAGGCTACAAATAGAATAAAAATGAGAACCCCAACGAGAATCACCAGCTCGTTTCAAAGTGCCAATTTGGTTAGCTCCTTTTCCAGTTTCAAGTTCCTCAATAGCTATCAAATATGCGATATCTGCTTCTTGAGCATCTTGCAAATCACGATGACGTTTACATGAAGAACTAACCACATTAATAATGAAATTCAAATTTGAGAAGAAATCATGAACAACCGTTACCTCTTGAGATGCAGCAACTAATGCTAATTGTAATCGATGTGCAAAACAATGAACATAGTATGCACAAGAACATTCATTAAGAAATAATGCTTGCAATCCTTTCCATTCACTACGCATATTGCTAGCACCATCATACCCTTGTCCACGAATACTTTGAATATCAAGACAATTTTGAGAAAGAACATCAGATATTTTATCCTTTAAAGTCAATGCCGATGTATCTTTAACTTTGACAATATCAAAGAAGCGTTCTTGTATAAAACCATCTTTGTTAACAAATCTCAAAACAATAGCCATTTGTTCTCTCTTAGACTCATCTCGTGCTTCATCAACAATAATGCAAAATTTTGAATCACCAATTTCTTCACGAATTGCATCTCGCACTCTTTTTGCCAAGACATGTAAAATATCTTTTTGGACTTGAGGTGAAGTATATTTTGCATTTTGTGGAGCATTTTCTAAAACAACCTTAGCAACATCATCGTTGAAATTGGACACAAGTTTTATCAACTCAAGAAAATTGCCACGATTTTTAGAATCGGGACCTTCATCGTGACCTCTATAAGGACATCCTTGATATGCTAAATACCGAATAGATTCAATTGAAGTCTTCAATCGCAATCGATTGTTCAATCTTTCTTCCGAAGTTTGCTTATCTATCACCTTATCAATATGTTGAGATTGATTCTTCAAATTGTCACAACACTTAACAGCATTACTATGAGGTGAACATGGCCCATTTCCCATGTGGACCAAAAAAGAACAATGTGTGCCATCATTAACTTTCTTCCAATTGCGAAATCCTTCAATAGTAAATGTACTACCTCCAAACCGTCTCGTTGGCTTTTTAGCAAAAAGAAAGCAGGGTAAACAATAAGCAGCATCTTTGTTCTCAGAATATTCTAACCAATCAAACATCTTATACCAAGATGATTGAAATCTTCGGCGGTTTTTTTCAGTTCCCGAAAACGGATATCCAGAACTACTAGAAGGAATGAACCTATTCGGACCGACTTTAAGATAAGCACATCTAATTTCATCCTGTTGATTAACAGGATATTCCCATATTTGAGGACGTAACCCGGGATCATGTTGTAGAGTAGAAATGTCAAATGACTCAACTATTTGAGATTCAATTATTGGCATCTTAGAAGGGCGTTGCTCAGGAGCTAAAGTTTGAGGATTGGATGTCGATGAAGACATTCTAGTATTTGAATCAGCATCTTTTTTCTTAAAAAATGCATCAATTATTTTTGGCTTGCTCATAATGTAATCTAAGAATTTTCAGAAACCTGAAAAATTATTTATCTATTAGTTTTAATTCTCATACTAAACAATTCATGTCTAATGAAACATACTCTAAGTCTCTAATGATATTATAATAAAATTATTAGCATATTCCGATAGCTATTAGCCTAAAATGAATTTATAAAAAGAACAAACCTGAGATTGGCAATAATCTTCTGAAACTCGTTGATGCTTGACAAAATCCCAAAATATATAAAACACACCTAACAAAAAAAATAACAATATTGTTTTTATTAGAATAAGATAAACAAAATGATGAAAATAAGAGATATATCACAATTAAAAAGCTCCATAAATTTCAGTCAATCATATTAGAGTTTGCAAATTGCCCAATTAAAGATACTTAAAAATCTTTATACATTTATCTCACAATGTAATTTAGCAATTTTAAGTTCAATATTGTTCTAGTGGGGAAGGTTCCAAAGGTAGGCGATACTTTTAAAGGATAGAGGTTTTTATCTGCACATGTATTGTAAATTTGTAATGATTATTCTGCCAATAGAGTTGAGGATACATGGGTTGGATTAAAGAATGGTTCTGCATACTTTTGATCGCACGTAGAATGGTATGCTTGAAGCCAAAAAAAAGAGAGTGGAAAAAGAATAAAAGATAGAAAAAAAAACAACAATTATTCTGTCATCCCCCATTTTTTTCCTAATAGGACAAAAAACAGACATGAGACTTATGCTAATGTTCTGGGTGTTTTTGTGGGCTCTGCTTGTTCTTTGTTGCCTAAATCGTTTTGGGTGATATCAGTTGAGGCTATGGATTATTGGTCTTGTTGTATGCAGGTCATGACAACATATCCCTGAATTTATATACTAAAAACAAATTAACTACTATGAATAATATACAAAGTATCTCTTGAGTTTTATCGTTTTTATGGGCCAAATGTAAATTAATAAAAGTAAGCAAAGCTATCATGTGGTCAGAACTCAGGAGAGTAGCAAAAAATAAAAAATAAACAAATAAACAAACAAATTTGATGCCTTAATTATTCAAGTATCTCATGTCTCTAAGAACCAAATATATTTATAAACATAAAGCAAGTTAACCAATACTCATTACTCACAGTCGTCACAAAGTCAGTCAAAAGTGGAGTGTGGAGCCCAATTCAAGTATTGTCTAAAGAGTGTGGTCCAAACATGAAACAGCCTTCTGCCTTCCCAAGTGGCAAATTCTGAAGCTCAAGTTCCCATCTTTCCCAACTCCCAAGTCCCCACTACGGCACCACTACGGCACTACCAATGAGGCAATGACCAAGCCTTTATCCTTATCCCTTTGCTTCTCACCACTCTCACACACACACAATCAAACTTTCTTTCTCTCTGTTTCCCTTCTCCTTCTGAGTTCTAAACTACCAAAAACCAAATCACCATGTTAGACAAATCACAAATGGGTTAAACCAACAAAACCCATAAACCAAAATCAAACAAAGTTCATGAAAATCAATCAAAGAAAACAAAAAAACGAAAATCAGTTTGATGGGTTATCACCGTGGGCGGCTGTGGCGTGAAAATGTCGGTGGTGCACTGGTGCTGCTAAGCAATTCAAGGTCGATGGCCCGATGGGCAGTGGCGTGCTGCACAGTCCACGTCCATGCTTGAGCAGCACTGCAGCAGGACAAATTCAAGTTGGAGTTTGGAAGAGCTGAAGAGGGGTTTGAGATTTTTTTTTTTTTAATTTTTAATTTTTTTTTTCTTTTTTTAAGTGTATAAGTGATTAGTGTCGGTGCTGCTCAGCTGTTGAGACTTTTGAGATTATTTTTTTTTATTTTTTTTTTAAGTGTCGGTGTTGCTCAGCCTGCTGTTGAGACTTTTGAGATTTTTTTATTTTTTATTTTTTTTTATTTAGTGTCAGAGCTGCTTAGCCTGCTGTTGAGACTTTTGAGATTTTTTTTATTTTTTTTATTTTTTTTATTTATTTATTTTTTTCTTTTCTTTAGTGTATAAGTGTATTGCCGTGTGTGTTGAGACTTGAGTTTTTTTTTTTTTTTTAAGGTGGTAAAAATATTTTGGAGGGGTATTAAATTTTTTTACCAGGGGCTTTCTCCAATTTTGGCTTAAAATTACTCTATTTTTTTTTCTTTTTTTTTTTTTTACCGGGGGCGACCGCCCCTGGGTCGCCCCCCTGTCCCTCCGCCACTGGGACCACCGGACGTACGCTACTTTTTGGAAAACCTTTAGATCATGGACGTACGATACAGCCTTTGGACCCCCGGGTAAACAGTACTGGACGTACGCTCCAATAGTACCGGACGTCCACTACTTTTCAAAAGAGTTGGTGAGCATCTCCGGCTTTTCTCCTCTATAAATACTCGCCCTTTCTTGCTCAAACATGCCCCCAAGCTTCCAAAAACCTCTTGTGAGTGTGTTCTTATGAGATTGTGTTTTGTGAAGAAAGAGAGGTGTTTTCTTGAAGGTTGCTTCTAGGAGGTAACCCTCTGCGCCTAACTTTTCTTTCTAAGTCGTTATGCTCTTTTAATGCTTTCTAGAATAGCTTAGACGTTGGTTTGAAACTTTGACATATTATACCTTTGATGTTGTTTAGAGTTGGGTTTAGCATTCCATTATGTTTTCTATTGCATGGGGACATTGTTTTGAGATAGGTAGTCTTAGGAGACATTTGGTAGCCTTATAAATCGATGTGGGAGGACGAAGGTACAAAATAAGGTTCTACTTGAAATGTTCTGGGCGGACGTACGGCATTGAGCCCAGACGTACGGTCAGAAGCGTTACAGGGAACACTATTTTGGTCGGTCGTCCGTTTGCTCCTATTTTCATGCTCTAGGGTTGTTTTAGTCATACCTAGGACTAATAGAAGGTTTTCCACAGATTTGGAGGACCCGAACTTGTTGAAGGAGTACTCAGATGATTTAATCGACCCAGACGAGTTTTAACTCACATAATGCTCGCTACTATTTTCCATGATTGCACTTCTATTTTGTATATCCAAATATGCATATTTGCAACTCTCACAATTTAAACTTGTTGCATATGAACTCTAGTATTTTTGAGAAAAACGTTGTGCTGAATATGTTAACAATGTGAGACTTGTAAAAAGCATGCATGTAAAATACAGACAAGATAAATTGCATCGTATAACATGGTACACTGGTACGTCTGATATAAAGGTCATGGGCTTACTATACATGTTAACTTTATGATCAAATGTGTGTGTTATATGGGGTTTGAATCGAATGGTTGTTTCGTGGTTGGCGCAGCTTTATTGGGCAGTTACTACAGCACAGACATCGTTAGCAGTGTGGGCCACTCGAGGTTGGACTTGGTTGTACCACTAGTGTTATGTATGGTAACATACAATGACTGGGGCACTGGCATTGTATTACAGGTCCCTCGGAACAGCGTCAACCCTACGGAGAAGAGGTAATATCTCGGGTAGACTATACTATTGAACTATGACTGTTACCTTACATCATATGCATTTATCATATATCTATATCACGTCTATGAAAAATTATCATGATGGAACTGTTGCATACTTTATAAAAACCAGAGTTCATTACAAAAATTGGCATGGGCATTATATGCGTTAACATTCACTAAGTCTTTAGACTTACCTCTTTATTTTATGTTTTTCCCCTCCATTACGAATAACTACGCGGTTTAGCAAGCTTAGAGGAAGATGCCTTCGAAGCAGACGTGGGTGATCGCGCAGGATTTGATTCAAGTAATTTTTGAGGACTTGGATCGAGTTTGGTTACATTCCATGTGGACTAATGGAGGAACCACCCGAGCAGACATGATCGAGATTGTTATCTCTTTAGCTTTGTTTAAACTTAAGATTTGATATGTTGATATTTTGTTAAGACAAGTAAATTATGGGTTGTAACCTTATTTGATGATGGTCTGATGACCGGTACATTTGATGATTATCTTTATATTATGAGGTATTTTGTTTACTCTAGTATATGAATGTGTGGCTGTGTATGTAATGCTCTTTATTCCTATAGTTTAATAAGTCTTCCGCTGAGGTTTCTCGTGTATGAGAGAGGTTAAACCTTGAGTCTTGTCCTGTAAGGAATAGGGCTGGGAGACGAACCATGTGATCAATTACTAGTTATTGACTTACCCATCGGGGTCATTACACCAAACCCCTTAGGGGAGGCTGGAAGCCACCCCAGGGGGGCAAACCACCCCATAATGGTTGGGGTGGCCAGGGATGGCTTCCGGCCACCCCTTCATTTGTTTAATTTTTTTTAAAAAATTTTTTAAATTAAATTAATAAAAAATTATTATGCTGAAGTGGCAAAACAATGTGTTTCAACTAATTTAACGGCAGTTAAAAAATTTTGATGGTAGGAATTTTCTTGGCATTTCGATTGACCTAGGGAGTAAATTTTCGAAAAAAACAAAAAAAACTTAGGTAGAATTTAATTTTGGCTTGTTGACCCAAGTATTTCTAATATATTTACCCTATATATATATATATATATATATATATATATATATATATATATATATATATATATATATATATATATATATATATATTTGGGCTTTTGTTTTGACTTTAGGTTTATATTTGCTTTTGAGTTTTGATTTAGGGTGTTTATATTTGTTTGTTTGTTTGTTTTAGAGCCCCTCATTAGTCGTTACAGCCCTTTGCCTCTCTGTCTCCTCTCGATTTCTCCTTCTCTCTCTAACTTGTTCAATCTCTTTCTTAATCTCTTAGCTTCTACGTTAAAGAGAATGAAAGAAGAAATAAATAAGGATAAGAAAGAATGAATAAGATGGTGAAGATGTGTAGGAAAAAAAAGAAAAAAAAGAAATGGAGAAGATGAAAACCATGGGCATGAAAAAGGGGGTAGAGAGAAAGGAAAGAGATGAAGAAAATAGGAGGAAATGGGGAGCAAAAATAAGCCAAAAATATAAAATATAAAAAAAAACCGGTTACCTAGTTCGGATAGTCAAGTACTAACCGGAATCGGCCAGTTAAACGTTAAACCGGTTCTCGGTTTTCCAAAATTAATAACTGGGGTACTCCGGTTCCGGTTCTTGGTTTTGGCCAATAACCAAGAACCAAGACCGAATTGACACTCCTAAATGAGAGAGATCAAAAATACTTTTATTATTAATATAAATAAGGATTTGTTGATCTGCTAAAATGTGTTAGCAAAATAAGCAAAATAAGGATTTGTTAATCCAATAACAGGAACGAGGACCGAATTTACACCCCTATATGAGAGAGAAAAAAAATACTTTTATTATTAATATAAATAATGATTTGTTGATCCGCTAAAATGTGATAGCAAAATAAGGATTTGTTGATCGGCTAAAATGTGATTGCTAATTAAAATAGCCAAAAATTAATTTGTCGAGGCAATGTGAATGCTCTATTCCGTTATCATCAACGTCATCCTCCGCAATCTGTGGGTAACTCTGTTACTGAGAGGCTTTGCCATTCTCTCTCTCTCTGTGTCAAACCATTCGCAATCTTCTGCTAGGAAAAAAAGTCCCAGTTTGTCTTGACAGTGCTGCGCTCTCCCTGAAATGCTTCTCCAAACTCAATCTCTAGCCACCCACTTTGCTCCATCCCTCACTTCCTCAAAACCCATAACCAAAACCCAATTCACTCCGCCAAAACCAAACCCGTTTCGCCTATCTCTGTTCCGTGCTCTAAAATGCTCGCTTTCAGTGGTATCAGAGCCGACCCATTTGGAATTCAGGAGTAATAAGCCGTTCCCAGCTGAGGTTTCCAGGACCATTATGGAGCTGGCGTCTGTGGGAACCCTTTCTACTTTGACCGCAGAGAATTGGCCATTGGGTATTGGCGTACGCTTCGCTGTCGACCAAGAAGGGACTCCAGTTTTGTGCTTGAATGCTTCTAATAGGCAGTTCTCTATTGACAAACGGTCCAGTCTCCATGTTCAGGTGCTTCTTTCATTATATTTTCTCTCTCTGTGCGTGTTATAGTTGATCGGGATGCCAGTTTATATATATAATTTGAACTAATGATATGTTATTGTGAACCTCTTTCAAGCAGTTAGAGCAATGTGCACCGAGGACGACTCAATGCACAATTCAAGGCAGCCTTGACAAACCAGAAGACAGGATGGTCTTGAAGGTGTATAATTTTGCCTCATTCTTTATAAGTTTTTTGAAATCGCCTTAATTTATTTCAAATTTCTAGGGGTATTTTTGTTTTATTGAAAAATTGATAGGATCATTTTTGTCTTTTTGCTAGCTTTGGGGAATATTGACAAATTTTGGTAGTTTAAGGGCACATTATCTCAATTGAAAGTTTAATGATGACGTTGTCAATTGGGCAGTAGTTTGAGAGTGGTACGTGGACTTTTGCTAAAAATTAGCAGTTTGAAAACGTAGACAAATTCACGTTTTCAAATCGCAAGCAAGTGGTGTGTCTTTAAAATTGTATGCCAAACTTCGATTTTAAATGCCAAACTGTGATTTTGCCAAATACTTAACTACATTTTTAAAAATTGCGTTTTGAAATTGTTATTTTTAAATTGCACGTGTTGAAACCACTAACCCCAACAAATCCTAGTCACTATTATTGGTCTGGAGTGAAAGTGATGCTTGATTTTCTTTTTAAAGCATTTGTACTTGAGAAGATATTGCTGCAATGTTGATGGTATTGTTCACATTTGGGACACAATAATAAGATTGTAGTAACATTAAAGCTTTTCCAAAGTAAACAAGTAATTATTTTGTCAAAAGCTGTGACACTTAATTTTTGCCTTGCATGAGTTCAAAATGATCAAATTGTGGTCTCCCGGAACGATTTTGCAAAACCTTTCTGGTGGCTGGCTATCTTTGACTGAGTTCTCTACTTCTCTTCTTTGGGCGGTTTAGGGACTGAATGCAGTGTGAAGTACCCTATTTGTTCTTGAACATTTGTTACTCTGCTATTAGGTTCACGTTTTCTTTGTTGCTTGAACTGTTGCTACTAGTTCAGCTGTGACATTATTGTTGTGGGGATGTTTGGTTGATGCTTGGGTTTATAATTATTCTATTTTCTTCAAAACATAGATTGCACGGTCTTTTAATCCAAATTTGGCTAGTTATCTGGATTCCATGTCAACCTCCATAACACAACCTCTTTGGAGATCTCCTATCTCCTTGTAGATGACCCTTTTATTATGTGTGACGCAGACTGAGACCTGATAATCTGTACCACATCCTCCTATGTTTTGAGACTATTTCGGGTTTGAAGATCAACCTTCGGAAGTCAGAATTAGTTGTGGCGGGTCAAGTATCAAATTAGAAAGAGTTGGCTGACATTTTGGACTGTAGTATTTCTTCCCTACCGTTGAGGTATATGGGTTTCTCTTTGGGTGCTCCTTTCTAGTCAGAAGCTATTTGGGATGGGGGTAGTGGAGAAAATGGAAAAAAGAATTGGCTAGTTGGAAGAAGATCTATTTGTCTCGAGGTGGCCGTCTTACTCTTATCAAGAGCACGCTTTCTAGCTTACTTGCGTATTTCTTGCCCCTTTCCCACTTACCAGTTGGTGTATCTAGAATATTGGGGCGTATTCAAAGGTATTTTCTTTGGGATGGTGTTGATGGAGAGTGTAAGCTCCATCTAGTGAAATGGAAGTCTGTTTGCTCCCTAGTTCCTAGAGGAGGGTTGGTTGTGAAAAACCTCTTACTGTTTAATAAAGCTATACTGGGTAAATGGCTTCGGAGATTTGCTCAAGAACAGAATCTCTTATGGAGAAGTATGAGATGCAAACAGCAAAGAACCACAAAAATACTAGCTGCAAAACCCATTGACGATACTGATTTATGCCAAAAATCACAAGGAACAGCTCCAAATAGAATCAAAACAACCAAGGAATTGCATAAATGAACAGAAACTGGTCTGTACCAGGAGAAATAACCAGAAATCTGACCTGAACCGGTTGAAATATGCCTAGAACCGACATAAATGCTCATGAATCAAACAAAAAATAACCTGAACTGGTTCATGTATGAACCAGTTGAAAACTCAAACCAGCTTGAACTGAGAGAACTGGCAAGATAGTTCGAACCGAAGCAGGTCACAGATATTCTATCCTTGGATTACGAACAACTTGAATTAGGTTATGGATATTCTTATCCTAGATAAGGAGCAGTAAGCACCCGCAACCAAACAAAATTCTTCTACTTTGGAGCTTGCTGGAAATTCTTCAGTGCCACTCAGACAGAGCCGGCAACCACAACAACAATGACAAAGGAAAAGCCAAATGTTGTGTAAATCCACACACAATCCATTGCAACTGTCACTGAAACTACGAAACTGCCACTACCCGCAACTCTGGCCACCGAAGACGCCACCAACCATCACAGATATTATAGAGTACACCAATCGACCATCTTGATTCATTCTTTTAAAACGGGGAAACACCTAAAACCTAGTAGCCCTGATCACAGTTCTATTGGCTACACCAAACTTTTCAACGACTGAACCAACTATGGTGATGATGGCGACATCACACCACTGATGACGATGGTCTTGACGCCATCGACGTCCTAACACGGGCATTAAGCCTAGAGCCTTAGTTTCCTTCGATGAGTAGCAATTAGATTGGGTGAAAGAAAAGAAAAAATGAAAAGAAAGAAAAGAAAAAATGAAAAGAAAGAAAAGAAGGGATATAGGAAGAACAAACAATACCTAGGAAAAGATTAAACCCTAAGCTCTGATACTATGATGAAAGATAAGAAAGGAAGAATTCTATTATTTCTCAATACATCTACAATTGTTTATATGGAGAAGCAACACACTAATATGGAATTAAAATAAATGAGAACATGGTGCATATCTTCAACAAATCTTACATGGAAAGTATTTGACGAGGATAAAATAAAATCAGCCACATATCACAAAAGTTTCCTTCTTCAATAGTATTGTCACTTTGGTAAACCAAATGGGTTTTTTGTGGTGATCGAAGTATAGCATGTCCTTGATAAATGTTAGGAGCTTGACTGTACTTTCAAGGGTTAGTGCTTCAGCAATTTATCCAATGCATTTGGCCTGATGGGTGATTTGAGACTAACAAATGAAATGACCGTTTGGTGTGCTCATAGTTTTAGTAGGCCACACCAGGCCCCAACTCATTCTTGTTTGGGCTGATTTTCGTTAAGAAAATGTGCCTTATAGTTTTGATATGGGCTTGAACAATAAGTGGTCCATATGGTGAAGGAAGATTTACTTGAATTGATTGTGAGGTATTGGGTTGTGTTTGTTGTGCTGGATGCATGTGAGTTAGGTTTTTATGAATAATCATCATGTTAGCTGGTGATAATTATGGAAGGGCGATGGAAATTAGAGG
Organism: Corylus heterophylla; assembly: GCA_016403345.1. NCBI lineage: Eukaryota > Viridiplantae > Streptophyta > Magnoliopsida > Fagales > Betulaceae > Corylus > Corylus heterophylla. The sequence continues at coordinate 14,031,831 of CM028142.1, read as the reverse complement.
ATCATCTGTTGTTGCAATTTTTTTTTTTTTTTTTTTTTGTGGTTAGAGAGCTTGGTCTCCCATTTTTCTCTCATTCAGTGTATTGGGTGCTTCTTAAATTGATTCTGGATGTGTTGGGTTGTTGGCATCCAAAGCTCAGGTAACGAAAGAATATTGGCTTGGAAAGATGCTCTACCATGTTTGACGTGGACTTTATGGCTGGTTAAGGTCAACTGAGTTTGAAGGGCTTGACTGGTCTTTACATGACGTTTATCTACTTTCTGTTGAATTCTGGTTATCTTTTAATGTAAGTACATTGTGAACTAGTTTTCGTTTTTTACTAGGGTTAGTGAAATAATCTCCATAAGAAGCTAGTTATTAATTTAAGGTGGAGAGGGAAGATTTGATTGAAATGATTGAGTCTTGCCTTTTCCGTCTTAGTGCCTTGCTAACATTGTTCTCTCTCTCTCTCTCTCTCTTCAAAACTTATGTTTATTCTGATTTCATTCATCATTTTCCCAAAATTCAAGCCTTCACAACCAGGGGTCTTTTGTATAAGCCACCCTGAAACATATGCTTGTTGCCCTCTTCTTCCTTTTAGGTTTATTTCTTTGATCATGTTCCTGATTTTTAAACCATTGTAACCAGGGTTGGTTTGTGTAACCATTCCTGCGTCACATGGTCATGGCATGGAATCTGAGGCTAAGGTGTCTGCATACCACTGTAGGATGATGGTTTGGCAGGAAGCTGTCAACATCACTGGATTTTACTGTTCTGTTGTCATGTGATAGTGCCAATTGGCTGCACTTGGCTTATTTTCAGCATATAATTCAATCTCTTATTGATTCATGTAAAACTCATAAAAGCAATCGAATACATGGTATTGTATTTATATCTTTATCTATATGTACTGCTTCAGTCAAACTTTTTACTTGGAGATTCACTGTCTATTTTTTTAGCGGCTGCATTCCTTATGGAAAAAGAGGTTTGGAGAAGAAGTCGATGAAGACCTTATATATGTTGTTGCTGTGGAACGGGTACTTCAGATAGAAAACTTCGAGGAGGTAAATTGGTCTTGTATGTTCTCATGTTATGACTATTAGTATATTTTGCACGTCTTTTCTTTGTAGCTTTTGCTATTATTCTAAGATAGGTAACTATTTGCGACATACTGAATTTGTATACAAAAGTAAATTTGATGTCTGAAATTGATTCCAGGATTGTGTATGGGTCACTTCATCAGATTATAAAAATGCACAGCCTGACCCTCTTCGCGACTTTGCAGAAAAGCTAGTGAACGACATAAACACAAATAACATGGAAGATGTTAATCGCTTTTGCAACATATATGTTGATTTGGACTTCCAGGTTTGCACCTAACACATTATTTGTGACCTTTACCATATTACCTTAAGTTTGTCAGAAAGTCAAATTTGAATGTTACATAATTTGCTAGATAGAAAAAATAGTGCTTAGTTTCAATAGGAAATCCTTGGTTCACGTTTGTCGACCAAAAGGAATAAACTATGCATAGCCAGGGCACATGCTGTTTTGATGAATGAATTCCTATTGGAACCAAATGGGTTATTCCAACTCTTTGATTCCTGAATAATGATTTGAGTAGAACTGTCCTAACAAGCATATGTTATTTTGCATTTCCGCAGATTACATTTTGCAAGTGATATGTTAGTCATTTTCATTCATGTGCATTTCTTTTGATAAACTAGGTGATGCTTGATGGTTTAGAGCTTTTGGATGTATCAGGGAGAGTGACATCATATAATTTTAAGATTTGGCTTAGAGCATGTCTGACCAAATTGAATCTGATGTAAATGACTAACATATCACTATAATCTGATGTAAGTGATAGGAAATATGCCAAAACATGTTTACTTGTATAAGAAAGAAAAGGGACAGGTTTCCCTATTCTAGAAGAAGTGTGAGGTGTCCCTTTCTAAGGTGATGTAATTGATCCTATAAATAGTAATGGATTATAAAGGCCAAGTGAAATTCATTGAGCCTCTCTTTTGTAAGTATATTCTAACTTGGTATCATACCTATAGGAATTAACAAAAGAACCTTGTAGAACCCAAGCCCTTCTCTTTTCTTCTTTCCTTTCTCCTTTTCCTCAGCTTGTACAGAACCTGGTGGAATAATCCACATTGGTGGGAAGCAGATGACATTGTCATCACCATGATTATATTTTGTTGGATGACGTTGTCATTGCCATCATTCCTATCGATGGGCGCTAAGATAGTAGTTTTACCCTAAAAAACCAAATGATTCAGGGCACTTGTCTATCAGTTGTGGTGGCTGTCATGTTTGTAGGGTTGGAGTCGGTGGCAGAGATACGCAGGGGCGAGCAGGGGCGCCTGCCCCTGCAAAAATCTTGAAAAACGATTCTTAGTAATAGTTTTTTAAGCTTTCTTATGACCTTGCCCCTACAATTCCTCCTTTCTTCTTCTTCTTCTTCTTCTTCTCACGCGCAGCTTCTTCTTCTGTTGCAGCCTTGCCCCTACTTTCCCTCCTTATTTCTTGCCCCTACTCTTCCTCCTCCTTTCTTCTACTTCTTCTTCTGGAATTTTCTTGCCCCTCTCTGAACTTTCTTTCTCTCTCTCTGGAATTTTAGAGACCCACTTTCCTTCTTCCTTTTTCAGCCTACCATGTGGACAATTAATTTTTGACATTTCAGCCACTTCAATTGGTTCAAGTACTGCCCACTCTAAAAAAAAAAAATCTTGTGCCCGATGCACTTATACGGCCACTTTATATTATAGCTCTAAAACTTTTTTAAGAGACCAACTAATTGAATAATATAGTTTGACAAAAAGTAGTGTTATATCAATTAATTTTATCATAACATGAAAAATATTGGAAAATGTATAATATGTTATAAACGAGAAGTAAAATAACTCAAAAATAATTACATACCATTGATAAATAATTAAATATTGAAATCAATTAATTGGGCATGTAATTTTTTTTTTTTTTTTTGAAGTGTTTGAAATAAAGAAATAATTTATGTTGAGTTTTGGTAAACCGAAGTAAAATATAATATTATTTTATATTAATTAATTTTTAGTCTTGCATCCCGCCCCTATAATAAGAAAATCCTAGCTCCGCCATTGGGTGGGACAATATAAGGCTAGTCGCATTTTAGTTTGGGTCGGGTCCAACCCAAACCGAGAATGGGTCAGGTGAAACTTTCTACAGTACAACCCAACTCTATATTGGGCAACTCGGTTTGTCAGCCTGACCCACTTCGATTTACTGGTTTCGACTGTTCCAGTCAGATTCGATTCATTTATCTGCAGGTTCAATATGGTTCAAGCTATTTTGCAGTCTCTTTGGGTAAGTTTTTGTCAATTTCTTTCGGTTTTGACATAGTTTGAGTTTTCAGTTGACAAAAGTCTATTTAAGCTGATCCTTGTTCGTTTTATAAACTTTCTTGGTCGTTCTGCTTCGGTTTGGGGCTGTTTTTTGTGAGTTTTGGCCTATTTCTACTTTGTCTTTGGTTCTTTGGCAGGCCGTTATAGTTATTTGGCATTGTTTTGCATTGCCGACACATTATGGCCGCTAAATTAGATTTAATCACTTCTGCTTCTATGGGTACTGCTCCTATGACATATGTGAAACTAAATGGAAAAAATTATGTTTATTGGTCGCAATCTATGGAGGTATTCCTGAGAGGGAAGGTTTGTATTCTCATTTGCAATCAGGGAAACCTTCTTCTAGCTCCAAGAACCTTTGGGACCAGGAAGACAATCAAATTATATTTCTTATATTGAACAATATTGAGCCTCACATTGGACCCTCATGTCTCAACCTTCTTACTACCAAAGATATTTGGGATCATCTCCAGCATATGTACTTTGGTACTGGGAATATCACTTGGATTTATGAGGTGTGTAAACAATACTTTGGGCTTTGAGCAATGTGTTGAAACTATGGATGAGTACTACAATTAGGTTGTGGCCATTTGTAAGGGGAGAGACATGACCAGAAGGAAAAGCAATGTCAAGATGTGGATGTAATTCAGTTTCTTCTCGGCTTGAAACTTGAGTATGGGTCTGTTTGTGTGCAGATTTTGGGTGGTTCTGACCTCCCATCGCTTCTTGAGGTTTTTTCTCGGATTCAGTGTGCTACTATCTCTGTTATGGCTCTTAGTTGAGTTATGAACGTAATGGTGATTGGGCTGCTTTTATTGCTACTCGTGCTAGTTCTTGTTGTTCTCGTGGGGGATGTGGCGGTTGAGGTGGTCGTGGTTTTCGTGGTGGACGTGATTTTCAAGGAAGTGGTCGCATTGGAGGTCGTGAGCCTCTCAAATCCACTCATTTTTGTGGCCGTAGTAATTGTTATGTGGATTTTTGTTTGGATTTACATGGCACACCATTTGGGTTTGCCAATCAGGTTGCTTCTCAAGAGGATTCTTCAGCCACATCTGGACCACCTATTAGTTCGAGCCCAAATTTAGATAATGATCTGATCTCCATTCCGAAAGACGAGTATGTTAAGTTCTTAGCCCATAAGCAGGCTTCTTCCTCTTCCACTGCTACTCTTGCTCAGTTAGGTATTGCATCTCACTATCATTTATCCTCCACTAGCGACCTGTGGGTTATCGATTTTGGCACAAATAAACATATGACTGGTTTGTCTACTTCCTTCTCTGATTACCATCCTGTTGATATACCTAAAAGTATCACCCTAGCTAATGGTTCCCTCTCCAAAGTGTCCGGCTTGGACACTACCCATCTAAGTCTTGGCATTGAGTTGTTGTCTGTTCTACATGTTCTTGGTTTTCCTTTTAATTTATTATCCATTAGTAAAATTACAAAGACCCTTAATTGTTGAGTTAATTTTCACCCTTCTTTGTGCATTTTTCAAGATTTCAAGACGAGGATGATGATTGGTATGAGGCATGAGGTTGGTGGATTATATTATTTGGATCTCGCACCTACACCTTCCTCTTGCACTTTGCAGTCGTTAGTGTTAGCTCTTTAGTGGCATTGTTGTCTTGGTCATCTTTCTCTTCCTACGTTGAAACATCAAGTCTCAAGTCTTCGCCATGAGTTATTTGTGCCTTGTGAAGCTTGTCAGCTTAGTAAGCATTATCGTGTCTCGTTTCTATCAAGAGTTGTGCATATCGTTCCACCCCTTTGTTGCCTTCCTCTACTGCTGATGTTGCTTTTTGGTGTTTTGTTGTATTATTGTTTTTTGTTATTTCGTACTTACTATTTTGTTTTGTTGGCTTTTTAGGTTTTAGTTTTCCTGTGCCTTGGTTTGATCTTGTTGTGGAGACTTATTTTATTTGATGTTGCAGCCCCCTAGTGGGGCGTCGGGTAAGGATGACTGACCTTTTGGGGTTTGTGCCCCTTTCTGTTCTGCTCTCTATGGTGTGGTTTTTCTTCGGTAGCTCTGATCCAGCCTCTTTTAATGTTTGTTTTGCCATTGAGCTCCTTGCTAGAGTTCGAGAAGGGTTGAGGGACCTTTTGAGATTCGTGCACCTTCTAGAATCTTTTGCTTTGCTTTTGTTAGCAGTCCTTTGTGGTTGCTCCAGTTCTCTTAATGGGCAATGTCATTTGTTCCGCACCTGCTTGTCCTTGGTTTTTGTTTACCATATTGTTTTCTGGTTGTTTAGGGGCTTTTGTTTGGGTTGCCTGCCCATTATGTGTTTTTCTTCTGTTGTAACTTCCCCTCTCTTCCATATTGAATAGGAAAAAAGAAACAGAAAATCTTATGACGAAATTTTTTTATTTAGAAACTAAGGCTTCAAACTATTAGATTTTCCTATTTTCAGAGAGAGAGAGAAAGAGAGTAAATACGGCCTCCTTATACATGTCTAGCTTTTGAACTCCACATGCTTAGTATAATATTTTGATAGTATATGCATATGTGCCTGTTGAACTCCATGTCTTTTTTTACCTGGGATTTTTGTATTTCATGTGCCTCCTTTATGTCTCTTTTGGTTTTGGATTTTGTTTTACTTGTACTAGTGTACAGGCTAAGTAGCCAGCCTATTTTTTAACCTAGATGTCATTCAATTTTTGAAGAATTGTTTGGATAGTTTCACGCAGATAAAAACTAAAGATGACTCATCATGTCACTTAGATTATCATTATAGCCACTGCTTCCAATTCCCTATCAATTTGAAAAAAAAAAACCACTTAAAATATAGGCTGATAAGATTTTTCTTTTCCTAGGCCAATAAACAGAATTATGAAAGTAGTATATTTGATTTGGCAGGTGTCAGAGGCAAAGGTGATATGGGTTGATCGGTTAGGGTTTGACATGCGTCTCTTCTCTCCTCAGAAAGGTGTATTTGAGGTCCGGGTTCCTTTTCCAAGAGAAGTGACGGATGAGAAGGGTGCCAAGTCAACATTTAATTGCATGTCCCAACTGGCTTGGGAGGTGGAGAAAAATTTTCATGTCGATTTTCCCAAGGTGAAACAATTGAAGAAAATTTCATAGCTCTGAAAAAAAAAAAAGGAGCTTCTTGGTTGAGCTTCTGATTATTTTCCTTGGATTTTTGAGCCTCTTCCAATTATGTTAAGGGCTTCACCATCATCAGCATGTATCCTTGATTTTTTTCTCTTTTTTTGTTTGTTTGTTTGTTTTGATTTTTTGGATTTTATGTGATAGCCACTGATTCCAATTCTCTTCTTCCATTGCCAATTTCACATTTTAAAATTGGCGAAAGACCAACCCATCTTTAGGTATCAGTTCCTCTACCAAACCCTTTTGTGAATACTAATTTGGATACACTTCAATACACAAAAAGAGTAATTTTAGTAATATACTTTCTTGCCCCTGGCCCTATGGATCTCTTTAGTAAGTAGTGGAGGCTAGGGTTGGAAAACCCTAGGCATCCACTAGTCCTAGTTTTACTAGGATTTGTTTCTCTACTGCTACTTGTTCCACATGGGTTAGATCTCCAACCTCTCCTAGCAACTAGCATGGAAGCCTATAAATAGAGAATAACCTGAGGCTCAAAAGATATAATCTCTACAGATCTTTAGTATTTACTAATAATTAATATTCTTGTGTTAACTCTTGAGAATACGTTAAAGTATTGAAGAGCAATGAAGGTGCCCACACTCTCCCTTGGTTATTTTTAGTTATTTGTGAGAAGATCTAAAGGTCTCATAATTCCTAAGGTATCAAGCAGCACCTATGAAACAATAGGATATTTTAAAAAATGTTAGCAATAATATATCGTTAGAAATATTTAAATGGTCATTTAATTGCATTGGAAATTACCCTTTGTCTGTCAGACATGAATGACCACGTGTTGTCTTGGATACCCAATATCCTCCAACAAATTACTTGGAAACTATGTCCATGTTTCTCTAGTTATAGCCTCGTATACAACATACGCTATTAGGAATGTCGTTGTTTTGCATCCCGAGCAATTGTAGCATGCATCTGCCCATTATCGTGACCTTTCAAAATACATGCATCCACACAAACATGGGTTTACGTCCATTCAAAAAACCCCGCTTACAATCATCTAGCAAAACATATATCATTTAGAAGAATATTTCATCCCTTTGTTCATAAGCTGAGCTACTAGGATTCCATTTTAGTATTGCATTGGCGTACTCTTTTGTATGTTTATACTGCTCGTCATATCTCCCACTCAGCAACTCTAACACCATTCTTTTAGTACAATGGCAACTCAGCATAGTCATAGTCATCTCCACATTGTAATCCATTCTAATCTTTTTCTTCAAAGTGCTAGCTTTCCAATCGGGTTGATCCCTAAAGCATTCCAAGTATCTATGTGCTGCCTATTTCACTGTCGCTATTTTATTATGGTAGTGACTGCCACAATTATGGACATCAAATAAAGTCGTGATCTAAAAATACTCCTTATCATTTGTCTATGATGCATGTACTCTTCAACCACATTTTTCCTTACAAAAGGAAGACCCCTTTTCTCGGTGTGCATTTAGTTGTAGTCAAAAGAATTTTGTATTGCATACAGCTTAAGTGTCTCTTTAAACTAAGATGGCTCATTAAACTTCAACCCCACATGTAATTTCAACCTTGTTTCTCCTGTCCCGCAATTCTATCCGAAGTGGATACCTCATTTTCAACACGCCTGGGTGACCCTTCACCATCATATTGACGGTCTAAGTTTTCCATATTAGCACTATCAACCCCCTCTTCATCTGGCTCTTTGGATGTATCCTTAGGAGGATTGTCCTCTTTTTTAGACGATGATGCTCAGCCCCACAGCTAAAACCAATTGGTTGTAGCCTCCTTAATAGCCCGTAAAGCTTCTCATTTTCTAATATAAACTTCCTCCTCATCACCATCTGTGACTTCGAAATCACTCAATGGAATCTCATCCTCATCCTATTGTGGAGGCTGATGTGCATCATTATGTGAGGGTTACCGGGCAGCCTGTTGTGGAGGTTGTTGTTCATCCTTGATGTGATGGCTGCCCACCACTGTGGACCTATAGCCTGCTGTGGAGGCGTCTGCTCGGGCTCTTCATATCCATCTCCATCTCCATCATGCAATTGTGTTCTTCTTATGTTATAGTTATTAATTTCCACCTCAGTAGGATACTAGGGTAGATACGAGATTGGCGGCAATACTTCAACCGATGCATGTTCTACTACCTCATGGTCTACAAATAAGTGCAATTTCTTTGCCCCATTCTCCACCCTTTTCAGCATTTGTATGATGTTCTTGTCCTTGGTAAGTTCATTAATATATTCATTAGTCTCCTCATCAAGCTTGTAGTACAAAATAAGAAGATTGTTGTACTTATACCCTAGGTACAATTCGAATATGTTTGTAATATCCCAAAAGCATAGGTGATCGGCATCTAAACCCTGTACAGTAATCAAATCCCCCTACATGCTCTAATTGTGATTATGACAATGACTCATGACGTTAAATAATGAAATCAACTTTATCCGCTGCCATTTTCACACCAAATTAAATGGGTAGATAAGAAATGCACTCACACTGACACTTACATATAGCACATGCACTCACGCACTCTTACTTACGACAACACATGCATAACATGTCAAATATAGTTCCCATCAGTAGTGTGACATCCAACCAAAAATTCAACATAAAAGCAATGGCAATTTGACTGGCTTCAAAAGAAAACAAAATTTCCCAACGCCTCTAGACAACTAACCAAACAACAATATAATAAAGTTTTTATTTTTATTTTTTATTATAAGTAACAATATAATAAAGTTAGTAACTTTATACTTTGCCTCGCAACCAACAAAAGCACGTGCATTAGGCGCAAATATGCCAAATCATCTAATATATCGAGGACATAAATATGATAGCAACATTTGAAATCCATATGCTAAAGATTAAAAAAAAACCACACCAATGACTTGAAATCGGTAAAAGCAACCAAAAGTGCAAACTTTTTTTTTTCTAGGAAAATGGAGTAAACTGAGAAAAGTGCTTCGGACATACCTTCAGTGGTTTCAATTTAGTTTGAGATTGTGGAGTCGGTAATAGGCAAATGTTCTTCGAGTGTACGACCTTAGCAAGTTACCACCACCGCAAAATTGCCGCTGACGAACAAAATGTGGGCTTCGATGTTCGCAGACCAAGCCGCAATGTTGATTTCTTTTGAGACAAGGACCAGAATATAACAAAATTTGTTGTCGTTGTGGGAAAGTTTGGAGGAAGACAAATTGGAAGGATGAATCTCAAAACCATTGATGGCAAAAGGGTTCAAGAGGCAATTAGGGGGAAATTTCCCTCGGAAAATTTTATTAGAAATAGGCATGGTGATGACGTGGATTAGAAAAAAGATGTGGCAATGATGTGTACTACAGTAATTTGGTGAAAAAAGAATTGGTATCTGTTGTGCCAAATACTCACCTAAATTAATAGGAGAATACTCGGTATATTTTATTCGCAAGTGCACGATATCAAAATGATAGTATAGGGTGCAAGTACGAGTTCATTCCCACGAAGATTGTAGTTTTGCTTAGAATTGATTTTTCAAATAAAATATCTTTGAATTCTCATGAATTGAAAGATTAAAAAGAAATAATAAAGAAAGGGTTAGGGTTTTGATATCCACCACTAATTAGACTAATTAAGATAACAATATGCCAATGTTTCAATTATACTGGTATATTTAAAGCTTGTCAACCTAAGGGCATGATATCTACTCTTTTAAGTTATTGATCTCTCTAAGCAATGAATTAGGCATGATATTTACTCTAATTCTTTTCTTCCATAAAGAATTTAGCATAGTATCTACTAAGTTGTTCTTTAGGGAAGCATAGATCTATGGAAATCGACAAATACATGAAGCTTAGGGCATGGTATTTACTCCTAATTCCCCATGTTGATTACCCCCAGAACCCGTGATGAGATTCTTTTGTTACTTTATTAAGTCTAGGAATCGGTCATCCAAATTGACTAAATTTTTAGATCCAAACATGCACATGATGAATAATCACATTCATATGGGGAATTCAAATAAACAGGAACTAATCAAATTAAATAAACCAAACCATGATTGTAACAAAGGCATAATTGACATCCTAAAAAGACATAATTAGGGTTTCAATCTAGCCCATAACAAAAGTATTTAGCTAGACATAATAAAATAAACTAAAAAGAAAAGGAAAAAAAGAAACAGGAAACGACTCCTGGAAGTAGCTCCAAATTCTCCTCTCTGGAATTGTGTATTTTCTTTGAGGTATAAAGGCCTATTTATAGGCTATAGGAAAACCCTAGAGGCTCTAGAAAACCTAATAAACTCGAATGTTAGTCTCCTAATTCAACTAGGGAACTGAAAACCTAATATGAAGCGAAAAAGGGTTTCTGCCGCATTTGGGCACTCCAAGTCTACTCGGTCGCATGGAGGTACGCTCGATCGCATCCTACGATCAATCTCTTGTGTGCCCTCGAGCTTTTTGCTTTTGTGCTCGAGCACTATTGCGCTCGATCCTTGCTTTTTGCAGCTTCTTCCAAAAATGCCCTCGAAGCATGTAGGTTTTCCATAAATACTTCATTTTCTTCAAAAACCTAGAAAAAGACAGAAAACACAAAAAGGAAGTAAAACAACACAAACTAACAAAACTAAAAGATTGACAAATGTAAATTAAGGGGCTAAAATATGACTGTTTTAGCTCTTATCAGTATCTAGAACAAGTGTTGCATTATTAGCAGCAGTAACGTGGGTCTCCATTAGTTTGATGGACGAAATACAAAAAGAGGTGCTATCTCTGTATTCACCCATAAGACTAGTACCCATTTATTATACAAAATGAAGCCCATGTGAGAAGAAATAAAGTTGTTAAAATCCAAGTATTAAAAAGGCATTTAACCAAAAAAAAAAAGAAAAAGAAAAAGAAAGAGAGTCTGTAGAACCATTTGAAATCGAATATCGGTTTTATAACCTAATGCTCTAATACCATGAAAAAATTCATACAAGTAAAGAAAATTAAAGGGAATAAAACATATAAACACAAAGGATGAGAGAGGGAAGAACAGAGAGAAACTCATAAAAATTGTGTGGTTCGGTCTATGACCTATATACACATGCTAAAGTTTTAAGAAGCTAAATTGTGCTCTTATTTGTTAATGATTTTTTATGTGGTCTTTTTGTTTACAAAAATATCAATAATAAAAATACCACTCGTAATAGAACGAATCCTTATAGGATAAAACTATATTGAGAATGTCGAACTTCAAGGACTGCGTGGGTGTTACTATCAAGCTTTTCACGATTAAATATAACTCAATTTAAAAGATGATTGATTTGTTTTGTTTTTAAACTAAATGCATAAAAGTAAAAGTAAAGATAAATAGTATGAGAGATATAATATAGGGTTGATTTCACCACTAACCGCATAACAATGGTCAATTATAAATTAATAAGGAAAATTCATATTATGCATGATATAGGGCTCGTTTCACTCGAGTAGTCAATAAATTACCATCATTAATAAATAAGTATAATCCATCTTTGGTTGACACGGACCGTCCACCTAACCACTAAGATGCGGTACAATCCGTCTTCCCTATGTATGGATTATCTAATTCCTTAATAGGCTATACACAATCAATGAATAATCATAACTCATCTTCGGTTGGCACGAACTTTCTACCTAAATTACACTAAACTATGGTATAGTACAATTCGTCTTCCCTAGGCATGGCCTATCCAATCCTATCGATCATGTGTCAATTAAAACCGTTGTATAACAATCATTCATATAATCACAGAAAATATAAATGATTGAGTTCAATAAATATAAAAGACTTTCTAAAACAAGAGAAGAATTTCATAATGATTGAATATAAATATTAAGATCAATTCTCACACTTATACAACCATCATACATATAGAAAAAACCCAAATTAAAATACAATTAAACCATTGTTACTCAGAAAAGGCTACATCAACGCCCTATTACGATTTAGTTGCTCATACTTGTGTTGGGATAGCCTCCTGCCATGTTCCTCTGCTCTTTAACTCTCCAAACCTCCAAGTAGATAATTTCTATCTAAAACTAAGTACACATTTCTTCAAGGCTTAGAGGCCTATTTATAAGAGTAGAATAACCCTAGGAATCCTAGAAAAATCATAGACAATCTCCTCCATGGACTAGTAGATTGAAATCCCTTTCCCAGGTGGATTTGGAACTTTTGTCGCGTTCTGGAAGGCCGAGTGCGCTTGAGCCCAAGGGGAATGCGCTCGAGCTCAGGCGAGAAGGAGCTCGAGCCCTGGTTGATATGCGTTCGAGCGCATGTGCGCTCGAGCCTAGGGCTGAGTGGGCTCAATCCCAGTGCGGTCAGTAGCTTCTTAAAGTGCGTTTTAAGCCCAAAATCAATGATATTTCTTGTATCTTTATTAAACACATAAGAACACTAAAACAATGCAAAGTCAAATAAGTAACAATGCTATGATATTAACATATGTGAGTTAATGGGCTTGAATGTGCAGCATTCGGTGCTTATACACCCCCAAACTGACATATTGCTAGTCCCTTAGCAATACAAAACAGAAAATAAATTAGAAAACAACAAGATATATCATTCTTTCATGGGATGTGCGATTGCATTTAGCGTATGCAACAAGCCTTTTAAACCCCTAGGCATCTCTAGAGGACAAGTGAAGTCTCGTGAGGGTTTAACAAAAATGATATCCACAAACATTGTCATTATTATGTTATCCACAAGAATAAAGTATCACAAAATAATGGTTCTCATTCAAGAGCATTTCCAGCAGCTTCCTCGTTATTTTTCCTACATTTAAGGATTCAAATCACTTTTTGCTTCCTTATGTCAAAATACATCTCAATAGCTTCCCTTAATCATTATCTATATCATTAAAATATTTGTTTTTTTAATTATATTATATATATATGAGAGGAGAGATGAGAGAGAATTGTGAGACATGAAAGAGGAGAGAAAAGAGAGAATCATTTTTATTTTTATTTTAATAATCATAAGGATTTGATTTCACTGTAGCAATCCTAATGTTTAGTGTTCATTTAGGGAGTCTGCTGTGAGACATTTTTTGCGATTTTTTTGGACATATTCCCTAAACTTAGGGAATAGACTCCCTTATAGGGAGTCTGCTGGGAAAGTTGCAAGCTTAAAGAGATAAACTCCATCTTCAAAATTCTAAGAAATTACAAGTCAAATCACTTACAAATGACAGTTTGAGATACAAGGTCCACTTAGTGCAAAGTGAACTAACACAAAATCAGAGGCTTCAAAATAATTCCAATATAAATGAATGAGCATCTCAGCATGTATTGGACTTCCTACCAGATGAAACAACTAAGGTACACATTTTTTTTTCCTGCAGGCTATGCTATGCTTAGCTCCTTTAAGCTTTCTAATTGACCCATGTATTGAGTGTTAAGCCAATGATTCTCAAACCAAATGGCTTTAGGGCATTAGATGTAAAGGTTACAAAGCTAAGCTAGCCATGTTATTAATAAAACTAAACTTCTCACTTTTTGATGCAAACACGCAGTGCTTAATGTGGCCAGCGGTTCAGTTACTCAGTGGGAAACTCAAATTGATCAATATTATTCTTTTATTTTTTATTTTTTATTTTTTATATGTATATGCCAAGATTATTCATCCAATAAGCCATCCAACTGTATTCAAGATAGTGAAAACAAACATAATTGGTCTCAAATTTCATACATCACAAACATGTGTTAGTGTGCTTAAGGTAAATTTAAATTGAAACAAGAAGCATCTCATGTTGCCGAAGGTAAGTAACAAGACTCAAAATTTCTAAGTCAAATGATTATGTGTTCATAACTTTAAGCCCACCAATAAAATTCAAATCAAAATTAAAGGTCAACCACGTGCTTAAGAATGACATAACAACAATATTGGACAGTGTTTTGTTCTTCCATACCCTCAAACTTGAATCATACATTGTCCCTAATGTGTGTACAGAACTGAAAAACAAGAGTAAGAGGATATGAATACCTGAATGAGCAAATGTGGGGCATATCATACCCCCAAACTTGATTGCAAAAACACGTTCTGAAAAAGAAACTGATACTCCAACCAAGAAAACAGTCAAGTGCAGTGCATTGTTGTCAAAATATAATCAGACTGTAAAGGAAAAGAACAACAATAGAGAAAATAAACCTGGATGGAGATTATGTACCATGATGGAGTGAGGCTCAAGTGCACAAGGCATGCGCTTGAACCTATAAAGCTGACTCATCTAGTCAAAATATATGGGATTCGCCAAGTCAACGGAATCCACATTGTTGATGTGCTCAGTGCTCTATGATCCTTAAATTTAAATTTGAAGTACCAATCTTTTTTTCTCTTGGACCAAAGAGAATAAATTTTACCTATAGAAAGGTAATTCATAATGCCCGCAAATCGAGGCAGATCACTCTGAGTATTCTCAAATAATTTTTCATCCGGAAGGGAATCATGAATTAGAATAAAATGAGGAGAATACTTAGGGAATTTTTCTACCTCGGTGGTCTCTTTTTGCTCTTCCAAACTACTCTCCTGGCCTCTTGGTAAGTCATAAGTAATAATGACTGGGAGAGTGTCATCTGTCCCTAACAATGAAGATTTTATAACCTGGAATAGGGGCTTGGAGCTCATATGTTGTCTCGAGAATAGGAGTGGGTGATGAAGGAGCATCAATGCTCACTTCCTTGCCTTTTGCCCGATGTAGATTTTGTGGGGCCTCAATTTGCTCTTCCTTCCTCTCTTCCATGTGATTTTCGACCACTGGAGGGTGCGCTCGAGCGCACTGTCGACAGGAGAGGGGTGTAGGTGTGATGCGCTCGTGCGTAGTGTGCTGGAATCTGGCAGGTTGCCGTATGTACGCTTGATCGCACTGCAGGGTGCACTCGAGCGCACTGCCGATGATAGGCTCGAGCGCACGGATGCTAAAGCTCCTACACAGCTATGGACCTAAGGGGAAATATATATATATATATATATATATAGTAGAAAACAAAAGAAAAATAAAATAATTAAGGTAGATTTAATCGTTAAAACTTAACAATGAAAGCAGTTCCCAACATTGGTGCTAAAAATTGATGTGGTCTTTTTGTGTGCAAAAATATCAATAATAAAAATACCACTCGAAATAGAACAAATCCTTGTAGGATATAGCTATATTGAGGGTGTCGAACATGAAGGACTGCGTGGATATTGTTATCAAGCTTTTCAAGATTAAATATAACTCAATTTAAAATATAGTTGATTTGTTTTGTTTTTAAACTAAATACATAAAAGTAAAAGTAAAGACAAATAATATGAGAGATAGAATAAGGGGTTGATTTCACCACTAACCGCATAACAATGGTCAATCTTAAATTAATAAGGGAAATTCATATGATATAGTGCTCGTCTCACTCGAGTAGTCAAGAAATTATCATTATTAAGAAATAAGTATAATCCATATTTAGTTGGCACAGACTGTCCACCTAACCACTAAGATGCTGTACGATCCGTCTTCCTTAGGTATGGATTATCTAATTCCTTAATATGTTACACACAATCAATCAATAAGAATAACTCATTTTCGGTTGGCACGAACTGTCTACCTAAATTACACTAAACTAGGGTGTAGTACAATTCGTCTCCATAAACATGACCTATCAAATCCTATTGATCATGTATCATTTAAAACCGTTGTATAACAGTCATTCATATAATCATAGAAAATATAAAGGATTAAGTTCAATCAATATAAAAGACTTTCTAAAACAAGAGAATAATTTCATAATAATTGAATATAAAAAAACATTAAGATCAATTCTCACAGCTATACAACCATCATGCATATAGAAAAACCCAAATTAAAATACAATTAAACCATTGTTACTCGGAAAAGGCTACATCAACGCCTTATTACGAATTAGTTGCTCATCCTAGTGCTGGGATGGCCTCTTGCCATGTTTCTGTTCTCTTCAACTCTCCAAGCCTCCAAGAAGATAATTTCTATCTAAAACTAAGCACATATTTCTTCAAGGCTTAGAAGCCTATTTATCGGAGTTGAATAACCCTAGGAGCCCTACGAATCTTATAAAAATCGTAGACAATCTCTTACTTGGACTAAGAGACTAAAGTCCCTTTCCCATGTGAATTTGGAGCTTTTTCTGCGTTCTGTAAGGCCGAGTGCGCTCGAGGCCAAGGGGAATGTGCTTGAGCTTAGGCGAGAAGGCACTTGAGCCTTGGTTGATATGCGCTTGAGAGCATGACTTGTGTGCTCGAGCCTAGGGTTGAGTGGGCTTGATCCCAGTGCTGACAGTAGCTTCTCAAAGTGCGTTTTAAGCCAAAAATCAATGGTATTTATTATATCTTTATTAAACACCTGAAAACACTAAAACAACACAAAATAAAACAAATAATAATGTTAAGGAATTGACAAATGCGAGTTAAATAACTTAAATGTGCAATATTCGGCACTTATCAATTTTTACAATACAATTATTCATATTTATAGAAAGATGTGGTAGGTGAATACAATCACAATTTTATGGAAATGAATTATAACTTAATTTTCTAAAATAATATCTATATTGAATAATGTCAAATTCATATAGGATTTATAGGCCTAAATCCAAAAAGAAAGAAAGAAGAAGGTGCAGGCTACTCGTGTAGCGATTGGAACGCGTGTGGAAGTATGCTTCCATCATATGTGACTCATTGCTGCCCTCAGCAGCCAGCAGGCACCCATAAAAAAATTGGTTCCTTCACTCCGTGACACGACAATTATCACATAACATCATAAGTAGAAAAAGGGCAGAGAGAGAGATGCAGAGCTTCCATTACAGTGCTCTCTGGGCTCCACGTCTTCCTCGCACGTGACAACCCCAACAAAAGGAACCAGACAAAACACACTTACAAAGCTCTCGAGTGCACAGATTTGCATCCTTCCTCTCTCTTTATCTCAATAATCCCTTCACGCAACAATCCCAAGAAAAGTAGACAGAACAAAAAAAAAAAAAAAAAAAAACTTTCGAGTGCACAGACTTCCATGCAACAGAAGTCAACTGCTGACACATGACGAAAGGACTGAACATAGATCTTAGGATTTTTATTTTTTTAATTTTTTTAAATCGATCTTGTGCAATTAAGAATCATAAGCTCAACGTTACTTGTGCAATATTTTTTTTTTAAAAAAAGTAATAATAATCTGGAATTCGTTATCAAACTAATCGACAAAGAATTGTTATATTGGAGTGCTGTAGAGTAGATGTTATTTTTGTCTTTGAAATTAGAGTGCGAGACTGTTTAGCTTTTGAATATAAGATCATTATATAAGAGAATAATTTTATAAGGACTAAATGTAAATTAGGTTCTTTGTATCCTCCAATAAGAGAATCACACATAAGTATAGACACAAAAACTGAAAAAAAAAAAAAAAACAAATTATTTACTATTCTCTTCCACAATCATCTTCTAAACTCCAGAATCCTCATTCCCCCAATTCCAACACAATAGAAATCAAAGCAACCAAAATACCTAAGGGTTACATGATTTGAGAAGAGGTTCGCAAGCAAGCCCTACACTTGTTGCATGATCTGAAGAGAGATGAGAAAGACGTTTCATAGATGTTAAACGTAATAAGAATTTTGCAGTTGCCTACTTTGCTAATGCGCTTTTCATATGTATGAGCTCTTAAAGAGGGGATTATTCACGAGTTTGGAAGCCATTCATTGCCGTCGACAAAACTAAGTGAAATAAATGGTTTAACTTCCTTGGCGTTTAGAATTGGGGAATGAAGATTTTGGAGTTTGGAAGATGAATGTTGAAGAGAATAGCAAATAATCTAGTGTTTTCCATCTTTTTTAGTTTTTGTGTTCCACGCCTATGCGCCATTCTCTTATTGGTGGGCACAATAACCTGATTTGTGCAGATCTTTATAGAAGCTATTCTTGACTATATAGATTATAGTCTCTTACCATAAATTAATCTCAAGAACATCGATTGATTTTGTTATGACAATAATAAATTGATTCAAATTGCTAGCAAACTTGATGCATAAAGTCCGGATTCAAACAATAGATTATCTGAGTAATACTTGATGGAGTCAATTTTTTTTTTTTTTTTTTATTATTATTATTTTTTATATATGATTAATCAAGTGAGATAGATGGGGAAGACGATTCGAACATGTGACCTTCACTTCATGAGACGTGATCCTCAATTAATTGAATTAACCTTGAAGGTCATTGATAGAGTCAATCTTGAGTGGAGCTTAAATAACTTATTCTCGCAACATAGTTCAAAACTTTCATCATAGGACAAAGAGCGAGGGATTAAAATTAAAAAGGGCATTGTATCTTGTAGTGAAGCCAAAAATATAAAAGATGATGCCGGCCACTTGAAGTGCGAATGGTATTTAGATACATATGATTTCACTAATTTGCAATAATTAATTAATGAAGTTGTACATTTGGATAAAAGCATTATAAGACGGACCGCCACTTGGATCACTGTTATAGGATCCTAATTTGGCAAACTAATCTCATCCAGATCATCCAATGATAAGAAAACTTCGTCCAAGCATGACAGCTCTGCTCCTCCGTCGTCATCTTCGTTACGCTCATACACTCGGCAGATTACCCATTTACTATAATCCTGCAAGCCAAATTCACAGCAACATATTTCATAAATAACACAAGTCACATCTATATATGCAACACCGGCCCATGAGGCTGGCTAGCTGGAAAAAGGGATGAAATTGGACTTATAAGAATTTAAAAAGTCAAACAAGTAAAAGTAGTTAACTATTTTTGAATGGCCCCTTCTTTTGGATGATCTAGTAGTAGAGGTGGAAGAAGCAGCGGAATCTGAGAGACCATATTCTTGCATTGTCCAGTTGGTTTTGATGCCGGAAGGAGCATCCCCGACACAAAACACAAAAGATTTCTTGACACCAACGTTGTTGCCAGAGCTACTGATGACCGGTTCCTCAATGCCCATTGCCTTCCAGTAGCCGTTACTTGTCATTCTATTTTGCGTCGTCCGGCTGTAGAAGTACCACTTGTTACCCTCCGCCAAAGCTTTCCCTACAAATTATATATAACTCCAAAATAGTTTCTATTTATAGTAAGAATTAAAGAAATGAGAAAGAAGAAAAGAACAGAATGTGTATATATATACCATCAAGTTGCCATGGATCATACGGATAGAGACCAAGATCGGGAATGACATCTGGGTGGCAGGGTAAGAGAGTGGCCTTACGATGAAGGAAATGAACTACAAGCTCTTCGTCTGTAGGGTAGAATCGGAAACCGGGGGGTAGGTTGACATTGTTATCTCCCATCAATCAATATATATGTATATATATATATACTTATAAGAAATGGAGGCAGATCGATCGAAGAAGAAGAAAAAGGTAGAATGGGATGGTGTTCTAAGTCCTAACTTAGAAGGTTGGTTTTGGCTATGGATGATATTGCTTATATATATATATATAGAGAGAGAGAGAGAGAGAGAGACTGACGTGAGATAGAAGGTGGGGTATGATCAGAAATCACATATGGGGGAAGGAAGAGACGTTTGAGTTTAATTTCAAAAGAATTAAAATGGGTGCTTCTCTTCTCTTCAAGGCGGCGGGGAAACGGAATAACGGAAAGCATGTTATATAAGATAAAGATAAATTTCCAAATAACGGGATCAATTGTTGTAATATAAGAGGAAGCAGGAGAGGGTGTCAGATTCATTCACTTCTTTCCAATTTATATATTTTCTTTTTTTATTTAATTAATTAATTAATTAATTTGATAATGTGTGGGTCATCATCACACTTCATGCTTAGATCATCGACATGCCTCATCCACGTGGCACACATGGAAATTTGGGTTTGGTCATGGACCATATTCAACTGGGTGCCCCACCTCTTAAGGAGTGTGCCGGTATACCAATAATGATAATCATAATTTTAGTATTAAATAGCTTGGGACTACCTTTTCTTTCCTTCTTTTTCCCATCTCCCCCAAAGTTGTAATCAATGTTAGAGTAAGAGCTCGACATGCATTTCAGATCCAACATACTATATTTTCTTTTCTTATCAATTAATTATATCTTTTATCTACTCTATAATTCAAAGACAATTTTTTACCATATTATGATCTTATATATTAAATCAAACATGTTTATTATATATTTATGTTCTTACGACAAGTGATGTTTATATATGTATATATTATACCATTGATGTGAACTATTAATTCATAATCTGAAGATTGTTATATCACTATAATGTGATAGTTAATTGTTATTTGTATTTCTATGAAGATTCAGTAGTTTCATATTAATATAATACGTACATTAGAGGAAATCAACTAGTAATTTTCATATCAATATTTAACTTCTCACTAAAAAAGAAATGATCACTATATATTGTTAAATCATTACTTATCTTAAAAATTTAAACCAATAAGAAAGACAGAATTTAATCATTTAATTAATACTTTAAGACTCCCCCTCACATATAGGCTCAAACTATCTCTCAACAAGTGAGGCACAACAAATGAAATAAAAAAATTCTAATGGGGATATACTATATATAGAGTTAAGATTCGAATCCAAAACCTTTTTGTAACACTCAGAAAGTAAGACATACATTATTAAATATTAAAACTTAAGGGAAAATGCATAAAATATACACCGAAAGCTATGATAGGATAAGTACTGAAGGGCCCAGTAGTGATAGCACAAAACGATACAAAGAACGGATTCAAAAACACAAAGCTTAGGTTTTTCTGTGCAAGCTCGATTGACCCAAAGCCAAGCTCGATCGACCGAGTTAGGGTAAACATGTCAAAAATTAGATTTTGGCATAAAAAATCAATAGTTCAAATGAGGCTCAATCAATCGAGGGAATAACTCGATAGACTAAGCTCTATGAAACGGCATATTTGACTTACATTTATTGAACATGATGATGTCTCGGTTGATCAAGGTCCAAGCATGATCGACCAAGCACGTGTCAACAGATTGATACCTGAGATGGCATAACTTGATCGACTGAGCCTTAAGCTTTATTGAGCAAAATTCATCTACACCAACCTATTAGCCTTTTTAATGGCTTTAATGGCCGAAGAAAACTTCATTAGTTTCATTCATTTCATTTAAAAATGTTAGGAAGTTTTTGTGAGAATGAGAAATACAATGATTTTGGAAGAAGAGTGAGGTTTCGGTGAGAAAAGAAGAAGGTATTCAAAAAGATGTACTTGAGGAAAGTATAAATTCTCACCCTCTCTTTATTCATGAAAGTTGTTAGTTAGGTAGAAACGTTAGTTGTGATGCCGATGTAGTTATGTTGTTGTTATTGTGGAAATGTGGAAACTAGGGTTTTGTAACGTTATGATGAGTCTAAGCTTGCATGGTGTTGGAATAAAATGTTTAAAGATGCCATTATGACGCCCAAAATAAGTTGGAATGAAAAAGTGTGAGGTTTTGATAAAACTAGAATTTGTGCTAGGGTTTGAAATTTGGAGTTGTGGAAAGATTTTAAGACATTTTTTTTAATGTGATCTAAGTAGTATAAATAATAGTTGGTGTTAGAATCTATGGAAAATATATAATATTTTTCGTATATTCCATAATTAGGTTGATATTGAAATATTCTCTATTTATGGGTTGATTGTAATCAAATATTGAGATTGTAATCAAATCAAGGAGATTTAATTACTAAACTTGTATGTAGACACTACCCTATTAATAAAGACCTTTGTATTTTAGACAAATGAAGTTAATGAGCACAATGTATCCCTTAGGGGTATTCTTAGTGGTGGATGTAGGTATCTAACACCGAACCACCTGTAAGTTTTTTGTGTTCATTCTCTCTTTTGCTTCCGCTACAATATTCCACATCATCATTATTTCAACATGGTATTAAAGCTATATATTTAATACGGTATCAGAGAAACTTTCTTGTGGCCTCCAAAAGCGTCATTGATGTTTTTCGGCGTTCTCTCCGACAATCTCACTATTCTGATTGTCCGTGCATTGCCAAACTCTCCATCTTTCTTGTCAGTCTCTTCCATGCCTTCAAGGCAGCACAATTTGGAAAAATAATCTCAGAATCAAGCTTGCAAGGTATAGATCCATCGATTTGTTGAACACCCATCACCACCGGCAGTCGCACGTGCCTCCATGCGCCTCCTGAAGCTGCAGCAGTGTTATCCACGCGCCACCACGTCTACTTGATCAGCCAAGTTGCCAGATTGTTCCATAGATCCATCGCCGGCCATCCCATATTCGCCAAGAATGCCTCCATATCATGTCTGACGCACCTCCGCGCGCCGCCCAAAGTTTCGGTCGTTCCGCCTCTGCTGCTTTTGCCACAGGCCGCCATCGTCACCCAATTCCGATGGCAGGACCTCCACTCGATAGTGCTTCCTCCGGCAATTCTAGAACAACCTTCACCGTTGCCATCGGAGCACCGACGCGCTGGTCAAAGTGACTACGCGTGGGCTTCACACGCACAGGCACCGCCGGCCCCTCTCGAGCGTGCACCACACGCGCCAGAAGACTTCCCTTCTTACTGCCAACCACGTGTCAACCTCTCAGAGCACCACGTCAACCTTAGCCATGTCATCTCACTGTGACATGTCAGCCCTAGTCACATGTGGGGTCATCTGCCATGTCATTTCCTTGTTTGGTTGACTTTGACTTCTCTAGAGTTGACCGTTGACCATTGACTTTGACCAGTCTCAAAGTTGACCAGGTGTTTCCGTCTCATTTTTTCGTCCTAATTTGAAATTTGGGGTCTGTTTTTGCTTTTGGCATCTCTATATGGCACAAAATGAGATTCTTCAAAAAAAAAAAAAAAAAATAAAGGTCCAAGTGACCACATCATGTGCGCCACGCGCCGATCAGATTTGGTGCGCCAATCTAATAACCGCCCAAGTGGGCTCATTTTTCATTTTTATTTTTGGCCCGTTATTGGCCCCTTTTGGATTTTGGCCCGTCGTCAGCCCTTGGCCTATTGTCGGCCCCTTTTGAAGTTTGGCTCATTGTCAGCCTTGGACCATTGTCAGCCCCTTTTTTGGATTTTGACCTGTCGTTGGCCTTTTTTGAAGTTTGGTTCATTATCAGCCCTGGCCCATTGTTGGCCTCTTTTGGAGTTTTGGCTCGTTCTCGGCCCTTTTGCATTTGCATTCACCAGCCACCTGCTGTCGTCGCTGGTCGCCCCGCTAGCCTCTATCTCTTCTGACAGTCACCACCATCTATGGCTCGTTCCCGACCTCCGCCACTGCCGTCATCATTGTTTTTGATTTCAAACTCAAGGTTTCAGAATATTCCACCTTGAGTTTGAAGAGGGATGTTAGAATAAATGGAAAATATATAATATTTTCTGTATATTCCATAATTAGGTTGATATTGAAATATTCTCTATTTATGGGGTTGATTGTAATCAAATATTGAGATAGTAATCAAATCAAGGAGATTTGATTACTAAACTTGTATGTAGATATTACCCTATAAATATGGACCTTTGTATTGTAGACAAATGAAGTTAATGAGCACAATGTAGCCCTTAGGGGTATTCTTAATGGTGGACGTAGGTGTCTAACACCGACCCACCTGTAAGTTCTTTGTGTTCATTCTTTCTCTTGTTTCTGTTACAATATTCCGCATCATCATTATTTCAATAGTTGGTATGATAAATGGCGAAAAACAAGGAATTTTAGGGTGTTTTCGGAATGGAGAAATTATAGCCAAAGCCCTTGTGGTCGATCAAGACTGGAGCTTGATCGATCGAACATGGGGAAGGACCTACTCGAAAACCTTGGGTGATCCTTTGGTCAATGGTTGAATCGACTAAGTTGGTTGATAGAAACTTCTCAGGGGTCGCACGGTTGAACAACAATTGACCAAGTCTGGGTAATTTTGCAAAAATAGGTTTTTTTTGGGAAGTTTTGTAACTTATGGTTTCTAAGGGTTCAAGAAAAGTCTTATGAGATTAGGAAGGGTTAGAATATAACGGATAATTGTAATACATATGAAAAGAATGATGGTTGCAAGGCGGAAGGACATAAACCTGAGTTTAGCAAAAGTTGGACCCAAAGGACCCTTGAACTACGACGCGTTTTGAGAAGACCTCCCATATTTTAAAAACTCTCAATTTCACTCATCGAACTTCCAATTTGATTCAATCTAGCCCCCTCCAACAACTTTTTCCGTTAAATCCTAACAAAACCACTAAAAAGACCAAATTACCCTTCAATTTGGTCTTTTTAGTGGTTTTCGTTAAAAAAAATTGAAAAAAAAAAAAAGAAGAAAAAAGGGTCACAAGGTGACTTATGGGTTAGCAGACCCACGGCTCGGTCCCTACCACGACCCGCTTGGGTCTATTGATCTCTATGGTATTTGGTTTTGAACTTGAGCCTAAATACTTTTTTAGTTCATGTGGTTAGGGCCGATATCAAATGGGTACCTCGATTTCAAAAAATCTCATAGGTGGTACATGTCGTAAACTTAAATACCAACTTTGTCATTCCATCCAAGTTCCATCCATTTTTTTAACGGAAATCCATGTTAACACACTTGAAAATGCAACACATGTCTCTTATGCCACATATTTAAGCCAACCCAACATATCATAGGTGGTACTTGTGGTATTTAAGCCACATTAGATGTTGAAAATATTAAAAGATTACCGAACTCAATTTATACTCAAACTAAAACAAGAACAAGATTAAAGCCATATTGATTAAAACCATTTATCATTTCTCCTCAAATTGATTAAAACCCATTTATCCCTTCTTCATCGCCAAGTACTTTTGTGAATGTGCCTACCTTAGAGTTTTCCCTAAGGGTGGCCACAACCCCTAGGGTTACTAGCCACACTACCCCCAGGTGGTTCTTCAGCCACAGTTTGGACCCATGGCTGCCTCCCCAAGGTAGTGCAACCATGGGTGGAAGGCTCACATTGGTGTTGACCATGATTCACAACCATAGTGGCTACACTATATGCATGGTGGTCCAACCACCATACAATTAACAAAAATATAAAAATAAAAATAAAATACTATTCTTTTGCAATTTAAAAAATGTTTCATTGATCAGAAATACTTTTTGAATCACTGGGATCAACAAAATAATTTAATTCAATGAAAAACAAGTTTGAAAGAATAACATGTGTTCTGACTTGTATAGACTTGTATATACATTTTTTACATGTATAGCGATTATTTTAATTCAAATATGTTATATAACATGTGTTCTAACTTACATTTAATTCAACGAAATAAACTTGTATAACGATTATTTTACTATCCAAATATGTTATATACATTTTACAACATGTTTCATAACCAAAGAAAGTTTTTTCTTTGGTTATCCATTAAAAATAATTAATACAAGTCTATGCATATTGTTAGAATTCAGAATTTCAGCCATGTTACATGTTTAAAACAATTGGAAAAAGCATTTAGAATCCAAACACTCGTCCATTTTTTTTTTTAACATATTAACTACGTTTTTAACATGCCAAAACAATCTTTGAACATATAAGGCATGTTAAAACATGAACAAATGTTTCTTTACAACAGCACTGTTTCAAATGCTACAATTTAATAAAATATTAAGCGTGCTTCAAACCACTTGATCCAATCAAGGTCGTACCATGATAATATACATGTTAAAGGACCAAGAACCGACGTAGTGGAAGACTTAGTAACAACAATCAGAAGCGTCTGCGTATTCTGACCAAAATATAAAACAAGCCTGCAAGCTTAAAAGAAAGATAAACTTCGTAGGGTGTTTAAGAAAATTTTTCTAATTTGATAATAATTCAATTGAGTCTAAGTTTTACATCAACGAACTTACATATATATAGAGGAGACTTATAGAGAAAGTAAACCTAATTTTAGTAGCAATAGTAAACCTAATTCAAATAAGGAAATGAAATAATTAAAGTAAATTTAATCCTAGTAAGGAAAGGAAATAAAGTCATAATCAAATAAAATCTTAAACAAATAAAATCATAATCAAATAAAATAAAATCATAATCTAAAATAGAAAATCAAATATAATTGACAATCAGCTGGAATCATGATAAATCTTTCATTTCGTACTTTCATTGTCTGAGAATGAGTAAAATTCTGATCAAGCGGTGCACTCCAATATTATTTTTGATATTTTTCTTATTTTCGTTTTCACCGAAAATATGGGTAAATGCCATCCTACATCAGATACCCCCACTTGAAAAAAACTCATCTACGAATTTTCTTTGGGACATGGCAAGCGCAGCTCCTTCGAAGAAAGGTACTTTGAGAAATTTACGTAGTTAGCTCCAGGACACGACTTTTCATTTTTGTTTCATTTTATAAAAAGTTTCTCCAATGATTTCTTATTGGATGTCATCTTCAACTTCACCGTTTTCTTCAAAGGAATAGTCATTGTTCTTTATTTCCTTTATGAAGTATGATCCCTATCTGATTGAGCTACCTCTTGGGGATAGGGTGCAACCAACTTTTGTAGGCAACTTTACACCTTATTCTTAGGCTTAAAATATTGGGAATTGTGGAGATCATAGTTCATGTATCATTGTGGTTTTTTTTTTTTTTTCTTAAAAAAAAAAAACTGTAGTAATAATATGTGGAGGAAGGGTATGTAAATAAGCCAAAAGTGTAGTGGGGTGATAATGAGAAAAAGACTAGAAAGTTGAAACAAGGAGAAAGACCCCATAGCCACCATCTCACTCTCATAGAGGCCCTTTTCCTAGAAAGCCACTGTTTGGTTGCAGGATACAAAGAGAAACAACCCTAAGTAAGAGAAGATGCTGCATATGCCCTTCCACCAATGACATCACAATGACCCAATTCATTCACCCTCTTATTGGAACTTCTGCAAGAGACAATATTCGGCTGCATATCTTGCTTGTACTTGGATCATCATCATCATATAAATATTTGAGAGAGTTGTCATTTCTTGATCCATTATTGAATATTATAAATGGAATCAATGAGCAAGTTTAGCTGAGAGAGATGATCATGATGTTGTGCAATTGAGTGGTAGGTATGGGGTATAGGTTAGGCAACTTTAGCTCTCAAAGGAACCTAATTTCGTCCACTTCTTAGGGCAATAGACTTTAGGCATGGGGAAATTAGTTTATATTTCAAATCTTCAAAAATGGGTATAAAGTGATATACACATGCAAGTAGGTTAATTAAGTAAACCTAAAAGAGAAAAATCGAAAAAAAAAAATTATATTTTTATCTCGTAATTATTTTCAGCCAACTATTAACCCAGTCCTTATTAAATAAATAAATAAAAATAAAGAGTTGGTTGAAATTGTTAAATCAATATCGTTAAATAGTTGTGAGATAAACTTAAATGTAATTTATAGCATTACTCAAAATCTAAACATTCGGTATTTAAAGCGCCAAAATCATACCCAAGCAGAATAAATAAAGCTTCAAGCTTTGTCACCAAGATTCGCAAGTCATAATTGGCACACAAACAACCTCTAAGGTTAAGATCCATCCGACAACAATGAACAACAATAAAAAGAAAATAAATAAATAATTCACCACCTTAAAAGAAATTGGCATAAACAATATAGACATGGAAAGCCACTCACCCATCCAAGACAACCACCATGAGAAATATATGATCAATTTGCTTTAGTACCGTTCCGTCGAGATTGTGACCGTTTGGCTTTTGGCAGTCGTTAAAACCTTGTGTTGATTATGAGCCAAATCTGTAGTATTAAATGTGACTATTTTTTCAAGATTTTTTTAGCAAAGTCAACATTGACATTATCATCTATATATAACTAATTTTCTAAACAA
This sequence comes from Corylus heterophylla, assembly GCA_016403345.1. NCBI lineage: Eukaryota > Viridiplantae > Streptophyta > Magnoliopsida > Fagales > Betulaceae > Corylus > Corylus heterophylla. The sequence goes on along the minus strand of CM028142.1, from coordinate 14,003,575 downwards.
ATGGTCAACAGTTTTTATTACACTCATTCTCCCTCTGAAATATTTTTAAGAGCATATTTGAAAGTGCGTTAAGGAGGGCAAAAAAATATTTTTAATACTTGTACTTAAAAAAAATGCTAAAATGCACTTTTTGGAAAAGTTTAAAATTGAAGGTTTTTTTTTTTTTTTTTTTTTTTAAAAGCTCTTTATGAATTCAAAATCTCTACTTTCCAACATATTTCCAAACATCCTCTAAACGTAATTTGAAGAGAAAAAATTAAATGATTAAAATAATGATCTAAACTAGCCTATGCCCTTTTGTTATTGTGTTGCCCGAAACCTCACCTTCCACATTTTTTTCTTAATTGAATAAGGAGAAGTATTACAATGGAGGATCGTTCTCATTCCTGATTTGAACGGAAGAGAGAATAGAAAATTATGTTGAAATGCTTTCAAAATCAAGATGGGAAGCGATCAATTTAGTTAAAGCATGTGAACAAAACTTGGCACATTTAGATACTTTCAAAGCATTCCAGCGTTGAAGGGAGGATATGACTAAACTAATGTCAGAAATATAATGAGCAAAAATCCAAAAAGAAAATAAGGGATGGTTGTTAATCGACTAAACCTCACCTTCCACTTAATTGTTCTTGCTCTCTTTGTTGCCCTTTCTCAAATCTTGAAGGCTGGGGATGAGATGCTACATTCTAGAGCATTAGAGTTCCACCCCAACATCAATCATATTGCGATATGTGTATCATCCCCATAATAAAAATTTTAAAAAGAAAAAATGACATAGCATCTTGGACAAGCAAATCTTCTGATCAGTGAAAATGGATAGCCTAATTATGTTTATGGCTAGAAATTACATTTTTAACTATCCCATAAGTATCCCAAAACATTTTGAAAATTGATTAAACAAAATAATTTTATTGTAAATTTAAATTAATAATGATAAATTAAAATTACAACCCTAACCTCAAGAATCCAATGGACCACTAAAAATGAATGATTGAGTAAAGGTAGGAGGATGTTGTAAAAACGGAAAGCACAAAAAGAATTAGTGGTCGTGGGGTCTTTAGCAATTGGACATGACATTTGTTATTGAGAGATGGTAAAGAAAAAGTTGGCCATCCTGAAGTGTTAAGAGCCGTATCAGACTTTGAAGGTGAGTGGAGAGATGGTGGTTATGGTGAGTGCATAATTGTGTCATCTCCTCCGATTGGATTGGACCAACCATATTCATCTCTATCCCCCTCTCCCCAACTTCTCTCTAAGGAGTTGAACCCAAACTTATCTCTATTATTCAAGTCCAAATCATACTTATCTAAACATGTTTCACTCTAAACCCATATGCTACACATACTCTCTAATCAAACGTTCACTCTCGGACGATGTGATGGTGAAAAGCATCATTACACTGTCACGATAGAGAGTCAACACTTTAGAATGAACGATTGGGAGCATCGCTAGCTCATTGCCTAGGAAAATTAGTCAATTGCCTCGTGCACCTAATTGCCTGAGGCTCTTTCATTAAGGTTCCAATTATTGTAAAAAAATAATTACAAAGAATTGAATCCTGAGAGAGAAAAATGGAAAATCACCTTAATGGCACCCCTAATGCAATAACTAAACTCAAAATTTTGTGAGTTTGAAAGCATATTTGGGATTGTGTTTGAGAAATAGAATTTTTAAGTCAAAAAACACTTTTTGTCAAAAGCTTCATTTTTAAGCTTTTGTCAAAATTATGTTTTGGTCATTTTTGGGCTTTCTAGACTCTTAAAAGCACTTTCAATTTTTTTTACTAAAACAGACTTTTTGAGTATTAAACGCACTTTTAGGCTCCTTAAACGTACACCCAAACAGGCCATAAAACCAACATGTCAACTAAAGTTCGTTCCCCAATTTTTTTTAGAATAAAGTAAATTTTATTTTGCCCAAGTTAAATTCTATATAGAAGAATTATATGTAGGGCTGTTAAGTGAGCGAAGCGTCTCGCGAGCAAGCTCGGGCTCGGCTCGAATATTAAATGAAGCGTTTCGTGAACATGAATCCTGGCTCGAATATTAAATGAAGCTAGCTCGGCTCGACTCGATTCGGCTAAGCTCGTGAGCAGCTCGTATAAGGCTCGAATTGGTAGTTATTCACATAATTCTTCATATTAATATTAAAAATTAATAATTTTTTTTTTTTTTTCCTAATAGCATCATTTTATTATAAAATGATGCATATCCTTTTACTTCGAAACCAAGTGCCTTGTTGTATTGACTCAAGCTTCATACTTCGCTAGCCAGGCTAAGTAAATGCTCATATGCAAACTGGCTTCTTGAACTGTTTAAGAGTACTTGAAGTTTAAATTTATTATAAAAAAATAAATTAATAAATTAAATTAAATATAAGAGTCAGCTCGTGAACTGGCTCGGCTCAGTTCGATTTATTATGAGCTCGAGCTCGAGTAAAATTTAAACAAGCCGAGCCCAAACAAGGAAAGCTCGCTCAAGCTCGGCTCGTTTACACCCCTAATTATATGTATCTCACCACAAAAATATGTCATCCATTGAAATTAAATATTTTTGGCAGTATAGATGAATTCTACATGTCATTTGGAAAAAATTAAGAGCAAAAATAAAGAAGAATAATTTTTGAATAAAATTAAAATTAATCAACATTTAAATATAAAAAAGTTTCACCTAAATTTATCTTCTTTAAACCTCAAAATCTATCTAATTAACTCTTCTTGAGAGTATTTATATAGAGTAATGTTAAAAGGAAGACTCATATTCTTATTGTGTCATCTCAAGATTGACGTATCTTTTAAAATTACCATTGAATTAAAATCCAATAGTGGTTGTATTACAAATCTAATGATAATTTTAAAAGTCAAATCAATTTTAAGAGGAAAAAAAAAAATGAAGATATCATTTTACATTACTATCACCTCCCACCTTTTTTTTTTTTTTTTTTTTGTTTAATGTTACGGTTCTTTCTGGTGTTCTCGTGGTCCTAGGTGAATATTATTTTCGAAAAACCGGGTGAAACAAACAAGGACCACTTTTTTTTATTACTTTTTTTTAAAAAAATAATATCCAAAAAAATAAAAATAAAAATAAAAAAACACTTAATATTCCCTTAAAAAAAAAAAAAAAAAAAAATTAACGGAAGGAATTGAAGTGGCATGAGTCACCAGGGCTTGCTTTTCTCTATGTGGTCGGGGAAAGTTGAATCTTCCCGATTCAACCACAAACTTACTCTCCTTATTACGGTCTCTTAACATACTTCAGTTCTATAATAAATAATGTATTTTTGTTTTTTTCTATTATCTTTCAATATATGAAATTAAAATATACTTATCTATTCAATTTTCATATTATCTTTAAATTTATTGTGTTTAATTTTAGATCCACATTTCTTGATTCATCTAAGAATATTATAGAAAAATATTTATTTTAATAAAATTTCATTTGGAGGCTCATAAATGAGTTGAAGAAAGTAATGATAGGATGAAATCCATTAAAAATAATATCATCAAGCCCACTTTAAAGTAAATACTCTAAATTATAAACTATTTGAAAACAAGAAAATTCCTCACAAAAATGCCATCCAAAACAAAATCTACAATACATCTCCATTTGAGGGAAGATGGCCTCCAAAAAATTTGAAAACCCCCTTCTTCTCTATTAAAATATAAATATGATCCTTCAAAAATTTGAAAATCCCCCTTGTATTCTCTAAAAGTATGAATATGACACCTCTAAAAAATTGAAAAATATCCCAATACTTTATAAAAGAGTAGTGCTATATACTCATTTCTTATCTCTCTAGGCTGGTGTGGCAGTGTTGTTGAGCTATTGAGTTAGCCATTTAATCAACTTTTGTTAAAAAAATTTAAAAATTCAAGGACTGATGGGCACGACTACATTCGCAAAGTTGCATGAAAATGCGATAAGAGCTAAGTATTTAGAATTACTCTTTATAAAATTTGAAAATATTCCATTTGACTCTTTCAAAAATTTAGAAAAATAAAAATAAGATTGATTAATTTCTTCAAAATTTTGAGAAAGAACCCCTTGAACTTCCATAATCCCCCCTCCCCTTACCCTCTCTACATATATTCCATTTGATTTTCCCAAAAACTTTAAGAAAACCCCCATTGGCCCTACTAAAAGTCTAAAAAAACCTTTTTCATCCCTTCAAAAAGTTGTTAGAAACTAAAAGATTTCTCATCTCAAAACCGAAACATGAGAAGTTTCCTCCGTTCTTGCCTCAACTTTAATTCTATTTATTTTTATTTTTTTCCCCTTTGCCTTTTCTATTCTACACAATTTCCAAGTTATTTCCCAAGTCTCCTTCCTCCTCATTCTTGCAACAATATTGGTCTTCCAAATAAAAATTCTTGACATCCATCTCCTCAATATCAGTAAATGGTTATATAAGGGGTTAAAGTAGATAGATATTATAGCCCATTTCTATTATTAGGTTAGTTGTTAGTTTGGCCCAGTAGTTGGCCCAAGTAGTTAGAGTGAAGTCTATATAAGACTCTTGAGAGAATTGTAAATGTATCAAAAAATTTGTAGAATGATCATTGTGAACGTTGGAGGTTTAAGCATCCTCGAAATGCTTAGTTTGTAGGAGACTCGCCATCTCGAATTGGCCATTTAATTCAATAAAGAAGAAGTTCTTTCTCATTCTTTCCTTATTTCCTTCTAATTTCTGTTCTTGAGTAGTTTTACTGTTACAGGTTAGGTTACTAATTCGTCTAAAATATTTTAGTAATTTTTTTTTTGTTTTTCTTAGGCAATAGTAAAAGTTCTGTGCAGGGAAAAATAAAATAAAAAAAGAGTAAGTAATAGTAAAAGTAAAAGTAAAAAAATAATGTAGCATGTGGTCGGTGTTAGTGAGAGGGTGTGAATCCAGAATCCATTAGCAGGCCAGGCATTGTTAGCATGGAATAATATCTGCTGGGCTGGCCTCAAATCCACGTGGCCCAATAATGGACTTCCAAGACCAATCCTATAAAACACTTATCATACCCTTGCGTACCTTGGCCTTCTCATTCATTTATTATCCTTAAAGTATCACTCTCAAACTATAATATTGGTCTCCTCAAATTATCACTCTATTGCTAATGTCTTCTCAAATGATCAATTATGTCAATGTCTTCCTTAAACTACTAAAACAATGTCAATGTTCTTCAAATTACATTTATTATCGTTCATTCCACATTTGATAAATGTTAGGGTACTAAATGTTTTACTAAGAGATGGATACCAAGATTATGTAAAGCTTATTCATTGGAGATGACCAAAATAATTAATAAAGAAAAATGTTACCAGTACTAATGAATAAGCTCTACATCATTTTAGTACCCATATTTTGATATAAATCTAGTACCCACTAACTGTATCATTTCTCAAGGCCAAAAAGGGTGAGCTTTTCATAGTAGCCCCTTTAGTTAATATATAATAATAATAATAATAATAATAATAATAATAATAATAATAACTTTAAGGTATTTTTGAGAAAAAAAGTAAAAATATGTAATTTAACACGTGATGGTATAGCATAGAAGGCCTCCATGTCACTTTTTAAAGTTTAAAGGCGTATTTGAATAAAAAAAATTAAAAAAAAGTTTAAAGACGTAATTGCAAATGGGTAAATAGTTAGGGGGGTTAAAATTTTTTTTTTTTTTGAAGAAACACAAACTATAATCTTGCATATATTGATGTTATGACATTGTATAAAGCCAAGTAGTGTGTCGGTGTAAAAACATGTAAACTAGTAAGGTGGAATGTCACATTTAAATCACACACACACACACACACACACATATATATATATATATATATATATATATATGCAAGTCCACTAAAGGTAGGCCAAGCCGAGACAAAGTCGGCCCAAACTGAAGGCAGGACAGTCTTTTCACCGAGGGTACAATAGTCATTTGGCAAGTGAAGGAAACCCACATTCACTAATGAACATGGGATGCGCCAAGCGCCCAAGCTAACACCCTACATTCACCAGAACGTGGCCCAGCTGTCAGCGCTAAACAGAGACACGTGTACTCAAGGATAACTCGGGTACCCAATTCTAACACAAGTGTGGTTGAGCCACCCACTAACACACTCCACGATCTCATGATCGTGGAATAACCCACAACCCATGATCCACTTCGCTAGCATTGTGCATGTGGATTCTCGAAAAAGTGGGGCCGAGAATTTCGGGACAACAACTGCTACCTGATGTCTATAAAAGGGAAGCTCCAAATCATTATTTGATAATCGCAATTCTCTCTTAAGCTCTCATTGCGCATTTGCTCTCCTTATCTCAAAACAAACATTGACTTAGGCATCAGAGCTATCCTCCACCAGCACACCCCCATAACAGCTCTTATCCTATTTTCTTATTTTGCAGACCGACGACCCCTTGGACTTCGTGCCACGTCACTCCTCGAAAAATTGCCATCAACAGTTTGGCCCTGTCTATAGGAACTCGATTTTCATCAATTCTCAGTATTCAAAATCCGACATGGTGACTACACGTTGGCATCCCGAGCCAAATGTTCAAGCTAGCATTCCTGGAACATCAAATGATCCGAATGGTTGAATCGCTTCATTGGAAGGTCACATGAGGCGTATGACCGAGACCATGGATGCCCTGGAGAAGCAGAATGAAGATCTCGCTTCTCGACTCACCGCTAGAGAGGACCAAGAACATGAAGAGCGACACAGAGGGAAGCGAGCTGAAGGTCATGGAGATCACGAGAGTTCTGTTCAGGGTGGCCATGACACAACTATTCAAGGTGGAGAAGGATCTCATCCCGAGAGGTCTCATCACGAGAGATCTCGTTATGAAGATCTCATCACGAGAGATCTCCCCACGAGAGGTCTCATCGTGAGACTAGTGTGGATAGGGAAGTGAGAGATTTGAAGCAGAAATACGAGGAGATGGCCCGTCAGATGGCTAATAGAGAAAATCAATCTGTGCAGAGGATCTGACGCAAAACACGAACTTGCCGTTCATTGATCAGCTGATGAGGTATCCGCTTCCCGATAAGCATTAAGTTACCCCGTGTCGACAAGTACGATGACTGCGGAGATCTGATCGATCATATGGAAAGCTTCTGAGCCCACCTAATCGTCCATGACACTCCCGACGAAATCGCATGCCGAGCCTTCCCTCTAACCTTGAATGGAGTTGCCAAAGAATGATTCGGGAGGCTGCCTCCCAAGTCTGTTGACAACTTCGATTCTATTGGATGTCAGTTTTTAAGTCAATTTTTGGCGATCTGGAAGAGAAAGAAGTCCCCTACCTACTTGTTGTCCCTCGTGCAAGGGAAGAATGAGTCTTTGAAGAACTACATGATTAGGTTCAATCGGGAGAAGTTGAGTGTAGAAAGCCCGAAGGAAGAGACAGTGCTCTCAGCTTTGATGAATTGGATCAAAACCGAAGAGCCGCTGATGGTTGAGTTAGCCGGAGACCTACGTTGGTAACTCTTTGTCAGTTTATGAACAAAGTTGAAGAGTTCATAAACCAGGACAAAACCATCGGAGCACTGATGACTTTCCAAAGGGGAGAGCGGTTAGGGTGGAGCAAGCAGCAGCAAGGTAGCACTGAAGAGCTCCATGGAGAAGAGAAAGGAGGAGAGGAGCCCAAAGAGTTCGAGAAAAAAGGCAGAGACCTTTCACCAACGGGACCAGAGATTGACTCCTCTAAATACCAGTTTCACCGAGGTGTTCATGGAGATGAAGAGGGATCCCAATTTCAGATGGCCAACGAAGATGAGGACTCCTCTGCATAGACACAATAACCAAAAGTTTTGCTACTACCATAACGACCACGGTCATCTGACCGAGGATTGCATATCCTTAGGGATGGAGATTGAGAACTTCATCAAAAATGGCATATTGGTGAGGTTCTTGGCCGAAGAAAGAGAGAGGGTAGGAACCCTCAGGAGCACTAGCCTCTGCAGTTGGAGGCGAATAATGAAGGCCTTGAAATGAGATCAGAGAAGAAGACGCGATACGCTGAGGAGAGATCAGGACAACCAACAAAATCCTCTGAATCAAGATGTGATAGGTGAAATCCACATGATTTTTGGGAGATTAGCTGGTGGAGGAGAGTCTAACTTTGCAAGGAAGGCTCACGCAAGAAAGGTGAACGGAGAAGAGGTTCTCCTTCTTGAAAGGCTCTCAAAGGCACAAAAGAAGGACCCGATGATTCTATAATTTTTGAAAGAAGATGCAGAGGGGTTGCAATGCCCCACGATGACGCATTAGTAGTAATGGTGACGGTGGCTAACCATGGCATCCACCGGATTTTGGTTGACAATGGAAGCTCCACTGATATCTTATATTTGCCAGTTTTCAAATAGATGGGCATTGATCGGGAGAGAATCAAACCCTTTGGTTTGCCACTTGTTGGGTTTGCAGGAGAGCAAGTTCAACCCATGGGCCTGATTTTCCTTCCTGTTACAGCAGGAATAGCCCCCAAGCAAGCAACGGTATTCATGGATTTCTTGGTGGCTGACCAACCATCTCCTTACCACACAATCATCGATCGGCTGTCATTAAACAAGTTGAAAGGCTGAAACACCTGAAGATGAAGTTCCCAACGGACAAAGGAGTCGGGGAAATCAAAAGAGATCAGGTTCCAGCAAGGAAGTGTTATAACACTTCATTGAAGAAACCCTTGGGATTTGCGCCCCTAGCGATCAGTAATGTGGGTAGCAGAAATGAGGGTGAGCCAAAAGGTGAACCAGCTGAAAAGTTGGTAGAAGAAGTAGTGGAGGAAGGCAAAGTTGTGAAGATCAGCTCACAACTAACCCCAGAAGTCTGAGAAGGCCTCATCAGATTTCTTTGAGAGAATATGGAGGTGTTTGCGTGGACATAGGAAGACATGCCAGGGATTAGCCCCGAGGAGATTGTCCATCAGCTGAATGTGGACCCATTGATGAAGCCAGTGAAGAAAAAGAGAAGGAAGTGCACTCCCGAGCAAAACATGGCCATCGCTGAAGATTTGGAGAAGTTGCTCAAAGCTGGGTTCGTCAGAGAGGTGTACTATCTCAATTGGTTGGCCAACGTAGTGTTGGCCAAGAAGTCCAACGGAAAATGAAGGATGTGAGTGGACTTCACCGATCTGAACAAGGCGTGCTTGAAGGATAGCTTTCCACTACTGCGAATTGATGCGTTAGTGGATTCAACAACTGGATATGGGCTGCTCAGCTTCATGGATGTTTTTTCTGGTTATAACCATATTTAGATGCATGGGGGTGACCGAGAGAAGACTGCATTCATCACGGACCGAGGCTAGTACTACTACAAAGTCATGCCATTCGGTTTGAAGAACTCTGGGGTCACTTATCAGAGACTGGTGAACAAGATGTTTCGAGAGCAGATCGGAAGGGTCATGGAAGTCTATGTTGATGACATGCGAGTGTGTTACTGCTAGACCACCCATGATTTGCAAGAAACGTTTAAGACATTGAGGCAATACGGATGAAGGTTAATCCTGCAAAGTGCTCTTTCAGAGTCTCCTCAGGGAAATTCCTCAGTTATATGGTGTCCAACCAAGGAATCGAAGCCAACCCTGAAAAAATCCAAGCAGTTCTGGACATGTAATCCTCGAAGAATACGAAGCAGCTTCAGCAACTGAAGGGAAGAATTGCAGCGCTGAATAGGTTCATTTCTCGGTCAACCGACAAATGCCTCCCTTTCTTCAAGATCTTAAGAAAGGCATTTGAGTGGTCCGAGGAATGTGAACAAGCGTCTGAGCAGCTGAAGAAGTACTTGGCTAGCCCACCTTTGTTGAGCCGAACTATTCTCGGAGAAACGTTGTATCTATACCTACCCGTATCCCCAACTACGGTTAGTGCAGCTTTGATCCGAGAAGAAGAAGGTGTCCAAAAGCTTGTGTATTTCATCAACGGAGCATTGAGGAGAGCTGAGGAAAGGTACGTGCAAATGGAGAAGCTTGCCTTTGCCTTTACCATTGCATCAAGAAAGCTTCGTCCATACTTTCAGACTCACTCAATCAAAGTCCTAACCGAGTATCCATTGAAGAAGGTGCTGCGGAAGCTAAAGCTGTCTGGCAGATTATCAAATTGGGCAATTGAACTCATGGAGTTCGATATTAAGTTAGTTTCTCGGAATGCCATCAAGGGCCAAGCCCTCACCGATTTTTTGATAGAATTCACTAATCTTCCAGAAGAACAAGAATGGTCAAGGGACGAAGTATGGGTGATCTACGTGGATGGATCATCCTCAAAGAAGAATGGTGGAGCAGGAGTGTTGTTAATCACACCAGATGGAGAAGAGTAGCGTAGTTCTTTGAAGATGGAGTTAAAAGCTACCAACAATGAAGCCGAGTATGAAGCAGTCTTGGCAGGACTCAGCTTGGTTCGGGAGATGGGAGCAGAATTTGTGGAGGTATGAAGCAACTCTCAAGTTATTGTCGGACACATCCAAGGAGAATTCGAAGCCAAAGAGGAGAAGATGAAGCTGTACTTATCTAAAGTACAAAAAATGCAGAATTTTTTCTAAAAAATATGCATAATCAAGATCCCAAGGTAAGAGAATGAAAGGGTAGATCGTTTGGCTAGGATGGGCTCAACAGCTGAGAATGGTATGGAAGAAACCGATGAACCAGTCCAAATTCTACTCCAGCCTGTTATAACTGAGGAGATAATGGTTTTAGCGATAGAGGTGATGCCTAAATGGGTAGAAGAGCTAGTAGAATATTTGGAGAAAGGCACTATTCCAACTGACAAGAAGAATGCAGTCCAGCTGAGGACTAAGGCTGCTCAGTTTACCATGGTAAATGGAACCCTCTACAAGTGAGGTTTTATGTTACCCCATCTCAAGTGTGTCTCTAAGGAGGAAGGCAATTACATCCTCCGAGAGATTTATGAAGGAATCTGCGGCAGTCATTTAGGATCAAGAGTGTTGGCACACAAAGCTGTTCGAGCAGGGTTCTACTGGCCGAACATGAGTCGGGACTCGATGAAAATGGTCAGAAGTTGCGACAATTGCCAACGCTTTGCCAATGTTTCAAAGCAACCCCCCGAAAAGCTGAGCTCCATTTCCCCACCTTGGCCCTTCTCGCAATGTGGGGTGGATATAGTAGGACCGTTGCCCCGAGGAAAGGGGGCTGTTCGGTTCGTGATAAGTGCCAAATATTGTATATTTGGACCCCTTTATTTACATTAGTTAATCCTTTAGCTGTGTCGTTATTTAATATTTTGTGTTAGTTTTGTGTTTTTAGTATTTTGTAGGTCATTGAAGAAAAACTGCAGCTTTAAAGGGAAAAATGCAAAGTTTGGAAGAAAGAATACTTTGAGAAGACCTAGATGATGTGGTTAAGTTCAACCAAATCCAAGGAAAAGGTTAAATCAGATTAAAGATCAGATTGGATAAGATTTCGGATCAGATTCAAATTCAGATTTTGTATACGTCTCAGTATTTTGACTGTAACTTTCTTCTCAAATATCTTATTGAAGTGATTCAAACGGCATTGGAAAGCTAAGTCAAAATACTACAATTTGCTGTGAAATAGGATTTTCCTAATTCGTAGATTTACTATGTCAAAATCGCCCCGCAATTAAGAGACACAAATTTGGACGAATCCTATTCCGATTTGAGAATTCTATTTTGATTGGGAGACAGACATCCGAATTATCTAGGTTTACTTGGGCTTCTAGGACTTCCCTAAGCCTATAAATAGACTTCTTTGCATTCAAGAAAAGACACACAATCCCATAGAGCAAAATTCTTTTGTTTAGTTTTTCTTTAGGTTTAGGTTTAGGTTTAGATTTTATTTTTATGTGGAGCTAAATTCCCAACTAAGGTTGGGGATGAAGCCTCACCGATGAAGAACATCAATACTTTTATGTAAGTTTTTATTATTCTGATTTTATTGGGTTTTATATTTCAATTGTTTTACTTCTAATCAATTGTATGGAGTGATTCTTGGATATCTCTTGTGATTCAAGGATACATTTGATTATTTGAGATAATTTCATATGATTGATTGCTTGGCTTTTAACTCATAAAAATTGGATATCCCTTGTGATTTGTTCTACGGATACATCTGGTGTTTCAATTGAATTTGGATTCCTTTTGTGATTTGGTCAATGAATGGATACATGAGATGGTTTTGATTAATTCTTTGAAGCATAGTAAAACGTATCTATGATTAATTTGTGAGAACTTTGATTCATATTGATGAACATAAAGTATGTTGTTATGATTTGGTGAGTGTGAATTCCCAAACTTTAGTACCTTTATCCTTAGATTTACTTATTTTATTTAGTTTATGTTTATCCTTTAATTTTCAAAACTAAAAAATCAAAACCCTTTTGGAACTAGATTAGGATTTAATTAGTTTAGATATAAATTGCTCTTTCAAAAATACAATTCTCTGTGGGATCGACCTCACACTTGCAATCCATTAACTACAATTGATTCGTGCACTTGCGAGTTAAATAAATTTGCACAACAAGTTTTTGGCACCGTTGCCGGGGAATTGTTTAATTTTTGAAACCAATTTATTTCTAAATTAGTTTTTTTCTTCTACTAGTTATAATTAGGATTTTATTTTTTAGCAATTTGTTTTGTTTTATTTGTGTTACTTAAAAAAAAAAAAAAAAAAGATTTTTCTTGTTGTTTTTTGTTTTGTTTGGCTTGTTTTACAGTTCTGCCACAGCACCTTCCGCACATCAACGCGATCGAGCGCACTCATAGCAAAAGCAGCAGTTCCGTAGATCTTTGCCAAAAATTTATTTTTGGTCCTTTTTGTGAGTTTTTAAATTTTAGTTTTCATTTTTTTTTTATTGTGTTAGCTGTTCTTTTAGTTTATTTTATTTTATTTTATTTTTTTAAAAAAATTTGGTTAATGTTTTATGTGGGATATCTGGATGCTAAAAAGTGAGGAGAAGCATGAATTTTCATTTTAATGATTTTAATGCCTCTCCTAGTTGTAGGACACCAGCTCCTACCAACTACCCTCAAAATGTTTACCCACCTAAACCATGTTCATTTTGTTTCAATCCTTATCATGAGGAAAACAATTGTCCAGATCCGCGAGCTGAGCTCAACGACTTATGGGACAAATTAGATCAAGTCAGAGCAGCTAGATCTAACTTTTCATATGAACAAATGAACACCGGTTTCTCCAGCTCGGGGTTTGATTCAAATTTCAATTGTTATAACCCGATTTGGAGCAACCAATTTGATTTTCAGATCAGCTCAAAGCTACAGATTATGCTCACCAATTTGATGAATTGCACCATTCGAATATCCGCAGTCGATTATCAAGCTCAATTATGCTCACCAATTGGAAGACATGATGAAAGCATTCATGCAATCAATGGATAAGAACATACAAGATATGAAGAATGCTACCATAAACAATTCCAAGTTGTACAGAGTCGATTATCAGAAGCTCAACCTCACCAATTTTATCATTGAATATCCGCAGTCGATTATCAAGCTCAAGTGCCACTCAAGTGCCACAGCCTGCACCACAGTCATCATTGGAAGACATGATGAAAGCATTCATGCAATCAATGGATAAGAACATACAAGATATGAAGAATGCTACCATAAACAATTCCCAAGTTGTACAGGAGCTGAGGAATTCCAACATGGCTAATGGCAGAGACATACAAGAACTTAAGCAGGCCATGACCAAGATAGAAGGACAGATCAGTCATCTAGTTGCTGACTTCAACAGAATAGAGGAAGAAGAGCTTCAAAGTCAGCTGATGGCTGAAAGGCACTACATGATTGATGAGGATGATTCCGAAAATTCTTATCATGAGCATGCCCAAGTCACCATCACACTACAGAGTGAGGAAATTGTGGATAACATAGAGGAGGAAGAGAAAGAGGAGCAAGTTGAGCACCCTGAGAATAATGAGCCCCCAATGGATCCTAATTTGCTCGGTGACATGGAAGTGAGTACTGAAGCTCCTGCCTACATCACTGTCCCCCTTGAGGCACATCAGGAGCCATCTTATGTCAAGATATTCAAGGACTTGTGCACACAAACACACAAATCTAGGAACCACTTTCCTAAGAAGATTCGTCGAAGCAAGGAAGTCTACATAAGATGGCGAAACAACCTTCTAGAGGGCTATGAAGTTTTGAAGAAGAAAGGGTGGAAAGGATTGGTTGGACATCCGCATGATAGGGGGAAGCGCTGTAAAGTTTTCTCCTCCAGTTTATTTTCTGCACTTCACTCCACAAATTCTTTCTTTCCTTTTTCATTATATTGCATTTCTATTTATTTGTTTTGTTTCTAACAGCAATTGATCTTTTGATGTTTTGTTTCTGTGAAAAAAAATATTGCTGTTAGTTTTTTTTTGTTGACAAGTGTCTTGGTGTTTAAGTTTAGGGGACGCCCTAGCCTTGTTCACACTCTGATTTCCTTACTTCCGGTAATGTATTTCTATACTACACATTGAGGGCAATGTGTAATTCAAGTTTGGGGGTGTGGAAACCTTTGAGCTAGATTGCAATGATGAAGGCATCAGGCTGCACCTTGACTTGCTGTAGGAGAAACGGGACCAGGCCCAAGTAACAATGGAAGCATACTAAGAGAAGGTAGCTCGGTACTTCAAATAGAAGGTCAAGCACCGAAGCTTTAAGTTGGGAGACTTTGTTTTGTGAAAAGTCACCATCGCCACCAAGGACCCAGTCGAGGGGAAGCTAGCATCAAATTGGGAAGGATCTTACAAGATAGTTGGATGCCATAGAGCGGGAGCCTATCATCTTGAAGATGGAGAGAGAAAAGCACTCCCGAGGCCTTGGAATGTCGAGCATCTGAAGAAGTATTTTGTTTGATTGTTGTAATTTCACCAAGAAGATCCATGTTTTGTTTCAGTTGTAAAAGCATACCATCAATAAATAAATCTTTTGAAATTGCAGTGTCAAACAAAATCCTCGGGAAATATAGCCGTAGAGGTACTTTCCCGAGACCAAGTGTTCGTAAATATTGTAAAGGTGCTTTTCGAACTTAACCCATAAAATAATGAACAGCTTCAAGAAAGCCCATTCTAAGGTTAAAATACCTTGGTGAAACATAGCCATTAAGGCGCTTTCCTCAAGGCCCACTTATGTGTCAAATTATATTAACTCGCAAGTGCATGAATCGTTTGTAGAAATAGGGTGTCCAAGTGCGAGGTCAATCCCTCAGAGAATTGTATTCTTGAAAACAAATTTAAATTTGAAGTAATTAAACCCTAACCTAGTTCCAATTTTTTAGAAATTTTTGTTTGAATGAAAAACCAAAAGCATAAACAAATTAAAGTGAATGAAATCTAATGACGAAGCACCGGGATTTCAGAATCCGCACTCACAAATTCATAGCAACATAGTTCCATGATCTATAATATTTTCCAAAGTTCTCACAAATAAATCATAGGTTTGCTTTACTAGTTCTTCAAATAAATAATCAAAACATCCCATGTATCCATTCATAACCCAAATCACAAAAGAAATCTAATATCAATTAAATCATCTACTGTATCCGTAAATCACGAGAAGATATCCAATATTCATCAAAACATTAATTGTATCCAGAGAATAAATTATAAGGGAAATCCAATTTTTAGCAAATAAAACCAAGCAAACAATTGTATTGAATTATCTTAAATCATCAAGTGTATCCTTGACTCACAAAAGATAACCAAGAATCATTCAATCCAATTGATTAGAAGCAAAACAATAGGGCAATTAAAGCACTAAATTGGAAAACATTACATACATGAAACAAAGTTGCTAATCATAAGTGAGGCTTCATCTTCAACCTTAGTTGAGGTTTAGCCTCTCATTTTATTGAAAGACAAAACAAAATTGATTGAATTCATAATGAAAATTGAGTAATTGCAAGTTATGAAATCATAAAATTCTCTCCAAAAGCTAGAAAACCCTAGAACTTTCTTCTTTCTCCTCTGGAATTTCATACTTAGAAAACCCTAGAACTCTCTTCTTTCTCCTCTAGAATTTCGTACTTCGTAACCTTCTTAAACTAGTATGATAATTATTTATTTATATGCCTAAAACTACGGTTTACAAGTTGATTAGAATAAAACTCGTTGCCAGATCATACAAGTGCGCTCGATCGCACACTTTGCTGCTTAGGCATGCGCGCGCGATGTGCTTTGGATTGGGCACGTCTGCACTCGATCGTGGTTGTGTTAGAGGCTCGAGCGTATGTGCTCTCGAGCGTAGTGTTCTGCGCTCGATTGTAGGCCTGTTGGCAACTTCTCCCCTAAATGTGCAACTTTCGCATAAATTCCGCGGTTTTCCCTTAGCAACCTATTAAACACTAAAAACACAAAACTAACCCACAACATTAGATAATAACACAACTAAAGGATTAACAAAAGTAAATTAAGGGGTCCAAAGATGCAATATTTGGTACACATCAAACACCTCCAAACTTAACTTTTGCTAGTCCCTTAGCAAAAAAAAAAAAAATGAAAAAAAAAATGAAAGCAATAAACATAAGTCCTCTTTCGTGGGAGAGACAATTGCATTTAGTATATGCAACAAGCCTTTGAAACCCCTAGGCATCCCTAGTGGATGAGTGAAGTCTCGTGAGGGTTTAACAGGAATAATGCCCACAAATATTGAAATACTATGCTATCAACAAGAAAGAAGTTTCACACAAACCATGGTTCTTATTCATGAGCAAGCTTAAAAAGACAAACACCATCATCACAATCAACAAGAAATCCTGCATCCGTTTTCTTGCTGCTCACATTTATTGGCTAAGCCGTATCTGGCTGGGTGGGACCGATAATCAATTACTCACAAATGGACAATTTAGACATCATATATTTTGAAAAGTGTAAAGTGAAATTAGCATTCAATCATGAAGCTTTTAGAGAACTGAAGACAAGTTCCATAAAATTTGTAAGAATCCCTAACAGATGAAACAACTAAGGCAAGATATGCATTTTTTTTTTTTTTCATTTACAGGCTCTGCAATGTCTAACTCCATGAAGCTTTCTAATTGACCCATGTAACAAGTGTTAGGCCAATGACTCCCAAGCCAAATGGCTTTAGGGCACTAGATGTAGAACATCCCTAAGGGCCTATTAACTTAAGTCAAAAAGGCTACAAAGCCAGACTAGCCATATCATAAATCAACTTTGAACTTCACACCTTTTGACGTGAACACTCAATGTTTAATGAGACAAGAGATCCGATTACTCAGCGAAAAACTCAACATGATCTTTCTTCACTTTTTCCTTTTTTATTTTTTATTTTTTATATCTTGCAAGCCAAGGTTATTCATCAATAGGTCATCCAACAAATCTCAAAAGGAACATGCTTAAGCTTAAACATCATACCTCACAGAAGACATGCTAATATGCTCATAAAAAAATTTATCTCAAAACATATAAAATCTCTTTTACCCAAAAATAAGTCAAAGAACTTAGACTCCTAATGACATAATGATGATGTCCAAACCTTTCAACTAGCCAATGAAATGCAAACCACAGTTACAGTTTAACTCAAACTTGACAACAACATAGCACACAAAGGAAAACAAAAAAAATGAAAGAAAAATGGACAGTGGTTTTCCATACCCCAACACTAGAATCACACATTGCCCTCAATGTGTGCAGAAATACAATACCAAGAGGTGAAGAGAACTGGAGTGAGCAGAGAGACGTCCCCCAAACTTACTCGTGAAAACACCCGTCTTGAAAAACACAACAACAAAAATAATCACAAAGAAAACAAAAACAAATGACAAAAAACAAAAAATAAAAGGAAAGAGGGGTGCCTCCCAAAAGCGCTAAGTTGACAGTCTTCAGCCAAACTTTTCACCGCAGATGATTAAGTAGAAGACGTAGGGTCCTCCAAGGGCAATTCCTCAATCTGCGGAATCTCTAGTTCCCAGAACGGCTTCAACTGCTCACCATTGACCTTAAGAGTACTTCCATTCTTTGGATCCTCGATCTCAATGGCTCCATGAGTAGAAACTGTAAGCACTATGAGTGGTCCAGTCCATCGGGATTTGAGCTTCCCTGAAAATAGATGCAGACGTGAGTTGTAAAGGAGGACTTTCTGACCAACTTCAAATGATCTTCTCAAAATGTTTTGGTCATGAGTCTTCTTCATCTGAGCTTTGTACTACTTGGCATAGTTGTAGGCATCATTCCTTAATTCTTGTAATTCATCGAGCTGTAGCTTCCTTTGATTGCCAGCCTTGGTGAGACTGAAATTCAGCTACTTGATAGCCCAATAAGCTTGGTGCTCCAATTCGAAAGGAAGGTGGCAAGCCTTGCCATGCACGAGTCGGTAGGGAGACATGCCAATTGGAGTCTTGAATGCAGTCCAGTATGCCCATATAGCGTCATTGAGTCGAAGAGACCAATCTTTCCTTGTCGGGTTCACCGTCTTCTCTAATATCCTCTTGATTTCTCTGTTGGATATTTTAACTTGCCCACTTGTCTGAGGATGGTAGGGAATTGCAAATTATGAGTGATGCCATATTTCTTCATGAGTTGCTCAAAAAATCGGTTGCAAAAATGCTTCTCCTCATCACTATGATGGCACGTGGTGTCCCAAAACGTGCGAACACATTTTCCTTTAGAAATTGCAGCACGACTCTATGATCATTAGTCTTGCATGCAATGGCCTCCACCCACTTGGAAATGTAATCCACCGCCACACGGATAAAGAGGTACCCGTAAGAATTAGGGAAGGGTCCCATGAAGTCGATGCCTTAAACATCAAAAAGCTCAACAATAAGGATCGGATTCAATGGCATCATATTCCTTCGTCCAACACTCCCCAACTTTTGACATCTCACACATGCTGAATAGTAGGCATGGGCATCACGAAATATGGAGGGCCAATAGAATCCACTTTGATGAATCTTCGCCGTGGTCTTTTTAGAAATGAAGTGGCCTCCACATGCATGATCATGACAAAAGAGAGGACATTTTGGTGGTCACTCTCAGGAATGCATCTCCTTGTAATCTGATTTGGGCAATATTTGAACAGGTAAGGATCATTGCAAAAGAAGTACTTCGCCCTCGCCAAGAATTTCGATTTGTATTGCTTGGTCCAATGTGAGGGCATTTGAGTAGTGACAAGATAATTCACAATGTTTGCGAACCACGATGCAGGAGTCTGAGAGATGTGCATAACTTGTTCATTAGGGAACGTTTTAGCAACAGGCAGTGCATCTTCATTGAAGTCCACAACCAGCCTGGATAAGTTGTTAGCTACCACATTCTCGGAACCCTTCTTGTCCCGAATTTCAATATCAAACTCCTGCAGCAGCAGAATCCACCAAATGAGATGAGATTTAGCATCTTTCTTTGACAAAAGATACTTTAGAGTAGCATGATCCGAGTAGACCAAGACCTTAGATCCTAGCAAGTAAGATCTAAACTTATCCAAAGCAAAAACTACAGCCAACTTCTCATTTCCAGTGGTAGAGTAGTTGAGTGGTACGTCATTCAAGGTCTTGTTGGCATAGTAGATGACATGAGGAAACTTCTCCATTCTCTACCCCCAACACGGCTCCCAGAGCATAATCGGAAGCATCACACATTATCTCGAACAGCACTCCCCAATTAGGTGGCTGAATGATTGGTGTGGAGGTTAAGTTCTTCTTCAGAACCTCAAAGGCTGTTTGGCATTTGTCATTGAAATCAAAAGTAGCATCTTTTGCAAGCAAGTTGCACAAACGTCTGGCAATCTTGCTGAAGTCCTTGGTGAATTTTCTATAGAACCCAGCATGTCCTAGAAAAGACCCAATCTCTTTAATCATCCTCGGGGTGGAAGGTTGGAGATCAGATCGACCGTAGCCTTGTCAACCTTGATTCCTCTATGGGAAATAACATGCCCCAAAACAATTCCTTGTTTCACCATGAAGTGGCATTTCTCCCAATTCAAAACCAAATTCTTTTCCTTATACCGTACCAACACCAAAGTGAGATGATGCACACACTCCCCAAATGAAGAACCAAAGACTTAGAAGTCATCCATGAATACCTCCAGGTGACGTTCAACCATATCTAAGAAGATGCTGATCATGCACCGCTAAAAAGTAGCAAGTGCATTGCACAATCCGAAAGGCATACAACGATAAGCAAATGTACCGAGAGGACAAGTGAATGTGGTCTTCTCTTCATCTTTGGGATCTAGCGGAACTGGATTGTAGCCAGAGCAGCCATCAAGGAAGTAGTAGTAATCATGGCCAACCAATCTCTCCACCATCTGATCAATGAAAGGTGGAGGAAAGTGATCTTTTCTTGTAACAGCATTTAGCTTCCTGTAGTCGATGCACACTCTCCATCCCGACTAGACACAAGTTGGGACCAACTCATTGTCTTTGTTCTTAATAATTGTAATCCCCACCTTCTTGGGCATCACATGGATGGGACTCACCCATTTGCTGTCAAAGATCGGGTATATGATTCCCTCATTTAGAAGTTTGATCACCTCGGCTCGCACTACCTCTTGCATTGCCAGATTCAACCGTCTCTGCGACTCACGACAAGTTTTAGCATTTTCTTCTAAGTGAATCTTGTGAATCACCACTGCAGGATTGATTCCCTTTATGTCTCGAATAGACCACCCTATGGCTTCTCTATATTTTCTCAACACATCCAACAACTCTTGTTATTGAGTTTCATCCAGATCACCAGCAATGATTACCGGCAGAGATTAAGTGGAATCCAAATATTTATACTTTAGGTTGTCTGGTTGAGGCTTCAACTCCCGCTTGATAGGTTCAGCGCCGATGAAGATGGATTAGTGGGTTCCCCCATATCAGTCTCTATCCCAGAAGTTGAGTCCAACAAAGCGTCAGCTTGCTCCAGTAATGTGTCCAGGTCAATGTCACCTCCAAATGCAATAAGGCATTCTCCCACGGGGTGTTCAATATTCGGTTCATTGACATTCTCCTCCACTATCTTCTCGATTAAGCATGTACTTCTGACCTCGTGCTCAAATGGCTGCTTGCTGATATCGAAGATATTTAGCTCCAATGTCATGTTTCCAAAGGATATCTTCATGACTCCCGTCCTACAATTGATTAGGGCATTAGTCGTAGCTAAAAAGGGTTGCCCTAATATGATTGGAATTTGGAGCTCCACATTTATAACAGGTTCTGTATCTGAGACATTGAAGTCCATAGGGTAGTAGAACTTATCAACTTTGATTAAATCATCTTCAACAATTCCCCTTGAAACCTTCACAGTTCTGTCAGCCAACTGAAGTATAATCGAAGTGGGTTTTAGCTCACCCAATCCCGGCTGAACATAGACTGAATACGGCAGGAGATTTACACTAGCCCCCATATCCAACAGAGCTCTATTAACTCGGTTGTCACCAATCATGCAAGCAATTGTAGGACATCCAGGGTCCTTGTACTTGACAGGGATCTTGTATTGTCAAAAAGAGTTGACCTACTTAGTCAGGAAAGCTTTCTTGGGGACATTCATCTTCCTTTTTATGGTAACCAAATCTTTCAGAAATTTGGAGTAAGAAGGCACTTGCTGGATGGCATCTAGGAATGGAATGTTGATCTGCACCTGCTTGAACACTTCTAGAATGTCATCAAACTTTGAGCATTTCTTTGGAGCTATCAGTCGCTCTGGATATGGAGCTTTAGGAATACCTCCCTGCAAATATCCTCAGCACTTAGAATGACAGTGTCCTGTCCAGCATCTCGTGCAAGCTTGTCTAGGCTTTCCTCCTCTTTTGTAGCCTTAATGGCCTCTTCCGGCGTGGCCACTTGATTATCCACTTGTTTTCTTGACCTCAGAGTGGTGATGGTTTGCACATGCTCCTAACCATGAGTAGAGGCGGAGGAACATCCAATAACGAACTGTCATTTTGGGTTAGGCACAGGTTGACTTGGGAACTTTCCTCTTTCTCTTTCCCCCACTTGATTGGCTAGCTGGCCAATTTGCCCTTCCATCTTTGATATAGCTTGATGAGTGAGGTTCTTTGAGTCCCTGAACTCATTCTTAAGTTCTTAAGCTCATGTACAACCTGGTCGGTTGACTGTATGGAATGGTTAGCTGTCTATATGAATGCTTTAAGCATGTCTTCCAATGATAACTATGATGCAGGTTGTGGCACTTGAGTGGTGGACTGATAGGCAGGCGGTTGAGCTTGTTGAGATGGCCGAAACTGATTTTGAGCTTGAGTAAAGGTACCTCCTTAGTTTAGTGGCTGATTCTGCTTCCAAAAGAAATTTGGGTGATTCCGCCACCCTAGATTGTAAGTCTCAAAAAATGGTCCATTTGTGGGTTTTCTGTACTCATTGAAGGAATTGACTTGCTCCGTTGGGTACTCAGCAACTGTTGACAAAGATGGGCAGTTTTGAGTGAAGTGCATTGGGTTGGCACATAACCCGCATACGTCAACTTGGTAAGTATCCATTGCATTCACTGGTTTGTTTAAGGCCATAGTGTCAAGCTGATGCCTGAGATCCTTAAGTTCCCCCCTTATGTCAGCATCATTCTTCACCTCATAGAGGCCTCCTGTCTTAGGAGCTGCAAGTTGTCTACCACCACTATCTTGAAAATCCCATTGTTGTGCACGTTCAAACAGTTCATCCAAAGTTTTATAGGCTTCATCCTTCGTAAAATTTAAGAATTCTCCACCATTCATAGACTTAAGCAGGTTACGCTCCATTTGAGTCAATCCCTTGTAGAAATATTGAACGATCCTCTCATTCTCAAAACCGTGGGGTGGGCACATCGTAGTCAGCACTTTAAACTTCTCCTAGCTATCACTGAATTTCTCCCACTCTTTTTGCCTGAAGTTGGTGATCTGTTGACAGAGATCATTGATTTTGGAGATTGGAAAGTATTTGTTGTAGAATTTGCTCTGCAACATTTCCTAAGAGGTGATGGATCCAGGCCTCTTGGAGTGTAACCCGGTTTTTGCCCTATCATGTAGGGAAAAAGGAAATAGCCGAAGACGCACCGACTCCTTTGAGAAATTTTGTAATTTAATCAAGTCACACATCTCCAAGAAAGTCCTCACATGAACATATGGATCTTCGTTCTCCGAACCTTTGAATGAAGGAAGGCAATTGATCATATTCGGCTTCTAATCGAAGTGAGTGGCATTGGTAGCTGGCATCACTATACATGATGGTATGTTGGTAGTAGTAGGTGCAAACAGCTGCCCGAGGGACTTGGGTGGATCTCGTTCTCCCATCTTAGCATACTTTTCTGAATCAGACTCGAAGCTTTGAGAATTGGTAGGTGAGTTTGGTGGCTGTCTTAGATTCTCTCTCGCCGCTCTTTCAATCTCGGGATCAAAAGGGGTTAGCTCCAGATTTAAAGATCTACGACCGAGTATGCAAATAGGAACTAACAAACTAAAAACTAAACTGAATTGAACTAAATTTAATTATACTAAATTAACTAAACACAATTGCAAGAAGAAATTAACACAGACAGAAACTAAAAACTCATGAAAAGGACTAAAAAAAAATGTCTAAAAGCTACAGGACTGCTGCATGGGCTGCTAACTGAGTAGGTGCGCTCGAGCGCAGGTGATGTGGGATCGAGCACAGGTACGCTGATCCTTTGTGATGCTGCCGCTACGTGCGTGCACTAGTGTTGCATCGCTAGCCGCAGGTGCGCTCAAGTGTAGCAGGGTTGCGCTTGATCGTACTTGCGTTGGTGTGGTCCAAAGCAACCAAATAGAGAGGAAAACACAACATAAAAAACTTTTTTCTTCCTTTTTTTTTTAATTTTTTTTTTTAGTAATAGGAAAAAAAATTGCAGAAAAATAAAATCCTAATTATAACTAATAAAAGAATAAAACTAATTTAGAAATAAATTGGTTTAAAAAATTGAACAATTTCCCGACAACGGTGCCAAAGACTTTATAAGTCAAATTATATTAATTCGCAAGTGCAAGAATCGTTTGTAGAAACAGGGTCTGCAAGTGTGAGGTCGATCCCTCAGAGAATTGTATTCTTGAAAACAAATTGAAAATCTAAAGTAATTAAACCTTAACCTAGTTCCAATTTTTAAGAGATTTTTGTTTGAATGAAAAATCAAAACCATAAAAAAATTAAAGTGAATGAAATCTAATGAAAGCACTAGGGTTTTGGAATCCGCACTCACAAATTCATAGCGACATAGTTCCATGATCTATAATATTTTTCAAAGTTCTCACAAACAAATCTTAGGTTTGTTTTACTATTGCTTCAAATAAATAATCAAAACATCCCATGTATCCATTCATAAACCAAATCACAAAAGAAATCTAATATCAATTAAATCATCTACTATATCTGTAAATCACAAGAAGATATCCAATATTTATCAAAACATCAATTGTATCTAGAGAATAAATCACAAGGGAAGTCGAACTTTTAGCAAATAAAACCAAGCAATCAATTGTATTGAATTATCTTAAATCATCAAGTGTATCCTTGAATAACAAAAGATATCCAAGAATCATTCAATCCAATTGATTAGAAGCAAAACAATAGGGCAATTAAAGCATTAAATTGGGAAACATTACATACATGAAACAAAGTTGCTAATCATAAGTGAGGCTTCATCTTCAACCTTAGTTGAGGGTTTAGCCTCTCATTTTATTGAAAGACGAAACAAAATTGATTGAATTCATAATGAAAATTGAGTACTTACAACTTATGAAATCACAAAGTTGAGATCCAAAAGTTAGAAAACTCTAGAACTCTCTTCTTTCTCCTCTGGAATTTCGTACTTCATAGCCTTCTTAAACTAGTCTGATAATTATCTATTTATAGGCCTAGTTTTACAAGTTGAATTTGAATAAAACACGCTGGCAGATCGAACAAGTGTGCTCGATCGCACACTTGGTGTGCTTGAGTGCACTCGAGCACATAAGTTTCCCTTGTCGCGCAAGCATGCGCGCGCGATTTGCTTTGGATTAAGCGCATCTGTGCTCGATCGTGGTTGCACTGGGCTCGATCGTAGGCCTGTTGGATGCTTCTCCCCAAAATGTGCAACTTTCGCATAAATCCCACAGTTTTCCCTTAGCAACCTATAAAATACTAAAACAAAAAACTAACCCAGAACATCAGATAATAACATAGCTAAAGGATTAACAAAAGTAAATTAAGGGGTCCAAATATGCAATATTTTGCACACATCACCCACGTTTGAGAAAAATAGCAGTAAAGGCGCTTTTCAAACTTATCCCAACTAAAGAATTAGAAGCCTCTGAAGAAGGCTAAAACACCTCAGAGAAATATAGCCATTGAGGCACTTTCTCGAGGATAATGTTCGAGAAATATAGCCGTAAGGGCGCTTTCCAAGCTTAACCCATCTAAAGAACAAAAGGCCTCTAAAGAATGATCTTTCTAAGGTTAAAATACCTCAGAGAAATATAGCCATTGAGGCACTTTCCCGAGGATAAAAGTTCAAGAAATATAGCCGTTAAGGCACTTTTTGAAATTAGCCTATTTTAAGAATGAAAAGCCTCAGTAGAAGGCTCATTCTAAGGCTAAACACTCGGTGAAATGCAACTGCAAGGGTTCTTTCCTGAGGCCAAGCATTCGGCCAAGCATTCAAAAAATTAAACTTTTCAAGTTTATTTTTAAAGATTGCGAAAAGAAAGAGGAAGACAAGCAAGGCAAGGCTAAAAAGGAACTTTTCATCAATAGTTTCTCAAAATAGTACAATGATAAGTGCTAAAATACTCATATTTTCAGCCCTTAACTTACATGTTTTAATCCTTTGGTTTTGGTTAATTAGGCCATTTTAATTCCTTTTTGTGTTTTTCATACTTTTACAGGCTTTTGGAAGAAAATGAAGTAAAACTAGGTGATTTGGGCTCAAAAAGAGAAGATTGAGAAAATTGGAGCTCCCTGACACTGCGATCAATCGCAGGGTACCTGTGATCAAGCGCAGTACCCGAGAGGACACAGCATAAAGCAGGTTAGGAGCGATGGAGCGCATGCCAAAAGAAGGATCGATCGCAAACCTGCGATCGAGCGCACACAGGCTGCAATCGATCACAC
Organism: Corylus heterophylla; assembly: GCA_016403345.1. NCBI lineage: Eukaryota > Viridiplantae > Streptophyta > Magnoliopsida > Fagales > Betulaceae > Corylus > Corylus heterophylla. The sequence continues at coordinate 13,977,577 of CM028142.1, read as the reverse complement.
CCGTGCACAGAAGACACATCAAGTGGCAGCCAAAGTGTCACTCTTTCCATATTAGGGTTTTCCATCTCCCAATTGTAATAGGTCTCAAAACCCTACGAAATCCCTAGGTTTACTACTTTGTCTAGGACTTCTAAAACCTATAAATAGACCCTTAAGCCTCTAGAATTAAGAGGCTTGAGGAGGAGAAGAAGAGGAGCTCTTGAAGTTCAAGTCTCGGGTTTATTCTTTTCTTTTCTTTTATGAAGATGTTTAACATCAACTCTATGTGTAGCTAATTTACTTAGTAGGGCTAGATTGAAGCCCTAGTTATGTTAAATTAATATTTCAATATTGGTGCCTTTGTGAAGACCTTGTTGTGCTATTTAACTTTATTAATACCTACTTGCATGAATTCCTCATATGTGTGTGCTTGATCAACATATGCATGTGGTATGGACTAGTTAGTTAAATCAATTTGGATGACCGAGTCCTGGGTTTAACTTAAGTAACAAAAGAATCCACACCGCGATTCTTGGGTTAATCAACATGGGAAACCGGGAGTATATACCCATGCCCTAGGCCTCGTGTGTTTGTCGATTTCCATAGAACATATACTTTTCTATAGAACAACTTAGTATATACCATGCTAAATCCTTTAGGAAAGAAAAGAGTTAGAGTATACACCCATACCTAACTCGTTGCTTAGGGAAATCTATAGCTTAAGGAGTATACACCCATGCCCTTAGATTGATAAACATTAGATATGCATAACATGATCAAAGCATTGGCATATTGTTATATTAGTTGAATATAATTAGTCGTGGATATCAAAACCCTACATTTTTATTATTATCGACTCCATCTCTATTTTACTTAAGGAATTTATTTTAAAACGGAAATTCAGAAATCCTTATGGGAATGATCCTGTACTTGCACCCTATACTACTATGTTAACCTTGTGCACTTGCAGGTAAAACGTACAATTATTGACCTATTAATTTAGGTAGATATTTGCACAACATGCAATAGTTCATTTGTTCTCAGGCTTTGGAACCCCGACACTACCCGAAGCTACACTTTGCTTTGAAGCTTTCTCGGTGGGCTTATAGCCGAACTCAGTAATGCCTGGAGCATCTGGCATTTGCTCTTGACCTAGACGAACAAGCTCTTCAATAGCCTCAGCTTCAGGAGGACAAGATTCGGGTTCAATGGTGTTTAGATTTATAAAGCATGATGAGTTAAAGGCTAGATTCTGCAAGGTCTCGAAACCCACGGTTTATCCTCGAGCCCAACCTTGATCTTAGATCCAAAATCCAAAGGAAAATTGTTTGAAGTAATTCCGAGCCTTATCCTTGGCATGGCGTAGTTGCCTCTTCACATGCTTAAATTTGGCCTTGAAACCCTCTGCCCTCGTCTCAGCAGCCTTATGCTTTGACTCCTCGGCCTTTAATCATTGAACCGAGGCTTCATCTTGGGCTCCTTGAAGTTGTTCTAGCAACACAGTACACAGAAGATCAACCTCGATGAACTTCTCTTCTAGCTGCTTTAGATCCTCCTTAACAATGGAGTGATCCCTCTTCAAGTTTCCCATAATTTTCCTTAAGGGCCTTCAGTTCAGCTTCCAAACCCAGAATCCGAGAGTTAGCTTCGGTGTTGGCCTCTGTGGCTTGGGTGGCTTTGCCTTGCAACAAAGACTACTGTTGACCCACGAGGAGAAGGTCATTGTTCTGCTGAGCCATGAGTTCTCTCAACTTGGGGTTCTTAGCCTCGGACTCCTCTAGTTTCTTCTTCAACTCCTCAGTCTCCGAAGTCGAGCCTTGAAGAAGTTTCCTGAAGTCACAGTTTAGGCATATCTTCTTCATGAAACTCTGTAAAAGAGAAACATAATGAGAGAAGTTATGAGAAGGTTACAAAAAAAAAAAAAAAGACAAACCGAAGAAAGGAGAAAGAAACACTTATGATAATTTGGTAGAAGATCATCCGCTCCATTAATTCCCTAGGAGACTAGTCACCAATACCCGTTAGGTGATCCAAAGGAATCAAGCCCACTAAGGTGCTGAAGGGATTCTCCAGCAAATCCTCGCCCAAATCAGAGAGGGGCCTCCCAATCGTCCAGCTAACCGTATAGGTTCCTTCGAGGAATCAGCTGGCTGGGAAGCCTCGGCAGTATGATCCTTGGTTTGACTCAGCACTTCCCTAGCCTAAAGATTAACCTCGATTTCTCGAGTCAATTTTCAGGAGCAAGATCTGGCCTCGGTTTCACGAAGCATTTTAGGAGGCATCTCCTCGGTTTCTTCAGCAGCCTCGGCATCCATGGTCTTAGAATCAATTTCGGCATTGTCAACCACAGACACCACTGAGGGACTTCCAGACTTGGCCTCCTCTGGAATCAGCATGACCACACCATCGCTCTCGACAATCTCTATAACGACAGGCTCCTCCGCCAAGGCTTCAGAGTGTCAAGGTATGTGAGCAGCGACTTCCTCTAGGAGGCGCTCCACGTGGCCCAGGGACTCCTCATCTGAGCCAAAAATTGAGGGAGTTAGGGGCTCCCCAGGAACCTCAGAAATGGGCATGGCAGCAATTGGCTGAACTTCTAGCGGCCTTGCATAGCTATATCCGAGGGCGTCCTCGAAGTCCCCCAGCAAACGAACCCTCTATTTGGAGGGAAAGTTTTTCTTCGAGTCACCAATGACCTCGGTGAACATGCCCAGGAAGGTGGGAGGCTTACTCGACCCCGTACCAACTTTGGATCTCTCGGACTTTTTCCACTTCAAAGGTGGGACATCCGGATCCTCGGGTTCATCCACTAGCCTCAGCGGAGTCAGAAAGGCTTGGTGTTTGACCGGCACAGGAATTCTTGGGGAAGCTTCGGTCACCTTCCTTTTGCTCTTCTCTGCGGCAGACTTCCTAGAAGGCTTGTCGGCCTTGTCTTTGCCTCTTTTGGCAACATCTCCCCTCAGAGGCTCTGCCACTTTCTCAACTCTCCTCGGAGGCTCGGCAACTATCCTCCTCGAAGCCTCGGGAGCTACCCTATTCCTCGATGGAGCGGCGCTACCCGACCCTCCAGCTGGGGGGTACACCAAGTATTTCTCCAAGTTGACAATGGTGGCCAGGACATCAAAGTCCATTAACTTCTCGTTTTTCCTCGCCCGAACGAAGTCCAGGATCGTTTCAACTCGATCCTCTTCCTCCTCGGTCAAGACAGGATCCTCTTGTTCTTTTAAGAATTATTGTCAACCGAAGATTTACTTGTTAAAAAAAAAAAAAATTACCTTCAGCTGAAGGAACCCTTATTTCCCGAGGTACCTTCAGACCTTCTACCACCTCTGAAGGTGAAAACTCCTAGTGCCTCGAAGCATAGAAGAAGGAATTCTTCCACTTCTTGTTACTGGAGAAGGTGGTTCGTAAGTGGATGCACTTCACCTTCTTTCTGACTTGGAAGGTGAAGAGTACATCGGATCAAGGATTCTTGGTGAGCCGATACACCTTTAGAAACTCTCGAACAGTTTGGGAGTGTTTCTCCCCAAGAACACGTGGCCATAGGACCACGAAGGCACAAAAGTACCTCGAACCGTTCGGCACAATCTGATGAGGAGCCAAGTTGAGATAATTGAGTAATTCTCGAATAATTCTCGGGAAAGGAAGCTTGAAACTAGTTCTAAACATGGCTTTGTAGAGGCATACCTTGTCCTCCTCGGTACCTCCATTGCCCCGGTTTACTCTTCGTCAAAGTGCAAATTGACCGATTGAGGAATGAAGAAAGACCTTCTAATCCGAGATTCATCGGCTTTCATCAGGCTGGCTTTCCACAGAGCCAGATATAAGTTCCCGAGACCGTTGGAGTCCCACCCTTCATTGCGACCCATGAGGTAAAGAAACTCGGGAAATAAAGATCGAGGAATGCACGGGTAATCGCTTTGAATTTGTAAGTGGGTCACGCTTAACCGAAGATGATCAACCGTGGGTTCAATGAGAGGAAGAATGAAATTTAGGTAGTCAAGAACTGGGCTAGTTAAATCGATGAAAGGATCGGTAGATGGCACCGATCTGACTGAGACTCTGATGAATACCACTCTCAAAAAGTAGTATTGATGGAAATGGTTAGAGTGGAAGCAAGCCAGGGAGAAAGAAAGGAGTTGCAAAAAGCTTAGGAAGGATGAAAATGGAGAGCTCTGAGAAGGCAAGAGTTTTCTAAAAGTGAAATGAAGAAATGAGGAGGAAGGTGCATTTTATAAAGGGTTTTGCAAAATACACTCGAGTAGAAAGAGAAAGGGGCGGCAGTGAGCATTAAAACCCTAGGGTTCTAAGCTTCCTCGAGAAGGGGTGTGCCTCGATCCACTAAAACCACCTGAAAGCCGACACGTGGTGGACACGAAAGCTGTCCATCACTCGAGAAGACCAACGGTCTCGAAGATCGTTGACTTGGGAAGACCAACAGCCTCCAGACTATTAGCTCGGGAAGTTCAATAGGGAAAATTTTCCCTCGAAAAATTATTTCAAATTTTGGAAGACCAATCAAAGAAAATCCTCATCCTGAGGTTTGGTCGGTAACTGATCCATTTTGAAGAACAAGAAATTTTCATATTCACTCGGACAAGGAAATTGGAGGTAATTGTTGGATAATAGATTGGCCACTTTAAAGCCCAACAGGCCTCTAGGCCTAGTCCAGTATGCAAGTCCACTAAAGGCAGGCCAGGCCGAGACATAGGCGGTCCAGACCGAGGGCAGGACAGTCTTTTCACCGAGGGTACAATAGTCCTTCGGCAAGTGAAGGAAACCCACGTTTACTAATGAACGTGGGATGCGCCTAGTGCCTAAGCTAAAGCCCCACATTCACCAGAACGAGGCCAAACTGTCAGTGCCAAACCGAGACACGTGTACCCGTGGATAACTTAGGTACCCACATCCAACACAAGCGTGGCCAATCCACCCACTAACATACTACACGATCTCATGATCGTGGAGTAACCCTCAACCCACAATCCACTTTGCCAGCATTGCGCATGTGGATCCTCGGGAACGTGGGGCCAAGAATTCCGGGACGACAACTGCTACCTGATGTTTATAAAAGGGAAGCTCCAAATCATTATTTGATAATCACAATTCTCTCTCAAGTTCTCATTGTGCATTTGCTCTCCTTATCTCAAAACAAACACTGACTTAGGCATTGGAGCTATCCCCACCGGCACACCCCGGCAGTTCTTATCATATTTTCTTATTTTGCAGATAGACGACCTCTTGGATTTCGTGCCATGTCACTCCTCGAAAAACTATCATCAACAATATATATATATATATATATATATATATATATATATATATATATATATATAATTAAATTTTCCAAGTAGTGCCAACATTAATAATAAACAAGAAATGGTGATCATTTGATCATTTAGCGGGGTTTCGACAAGTGTGTAAGGTCAAATGATCACCATTTTTTGTTTATTATTAATGTTGGCACTACTTTGGAAAATTTAATTCTATATATATATATATTTCTTGCAATCTTTGATGACAGATTAGCGGGGTTTCGACAAGTGTGTAAGGTCAAATGATCACCATTTTTTGTTTATTATTAATGTTGGCACTACTTTGGAAAATTTAAGTCTAAAACGTCATTGAGATCGAACTCAACTTCAAAATTGTTTTGTATTCTTAAAAAGTAGTGTCTTTTAGACTTTTAGTGATATGACTGTACATATTGACTAGTTTTCAAGCCGGTATTATCACAAAAGACCTTCTCATGTTGTACTGCTTCAAATGGGTTTTCAAGGTAACCAATTGGCTTATCTCACATGTTTTATATATTTAAAAAAAAGAAATCTTTTGATGTTTTTGGAGTGTCGGTATAAGTCTTGGAATGGGTTTTATTCCCATTACTGTCATTAGTATTCAAGGGTAGCTCAATTAGTTAAGTGACTACGTCTTATGAAGTAAAAGTCACTAATTCGAATTCCTTTCTCCTTCCTCTGGTGTGGATATGTCAATAATAATAATAGTAATAATAATCATAATTTCCTTTGAATAATGCTACTCATCATCCCATTTATTATGCACATTTTATATTAATTGATGTGCCATATTTTAAGTAAAATTTTTGAAGTGATTGGTATAAAAAGTCATTTAAAACATGCATAAAATGAGTCCTATGATAAATGAAGGTGAAGAATACCATTACTCTTTTCAGTTTTCTTTTGATTGAGGTGTAAAAATTGGAGCTTCAATGTTTCATTATTATTTTATTTATGTTAGGCATTATCGCAATTCTTTTTGAATGTAAATCCATATCTACAGAAAATTATGGAGTTATCTCTTCACCATTGCATAGTATATAATGTTAATATGGCGAATGTTCTGTTTTCTCAAAAACATGTGAGAGAAATAAGGGTCAGTTTATTTTTTGCTATTTTTTTTTTTTAAATAATATTCACCTAGGATAAGGAGGACACTAGAAACACCTAGTATTTCCCTTTTAAATATTAAAGTGGTACTGATTTCATGAACTCTACTAAGTAAGAGATTTATTATCTTTTTTTTTCTTTTGTAGAAGTTCAACTCAAGCCCATTAAAGATTTCTTAAAAAAAAAAAAAAATCTTTAATTAGAAGTTCAAAGTTAATAGAGATGAAACGAACCCTAAATCAAGTGAATTTCAAGCATTTAAGAGAATTCAAGGGCCAAGATCATAAGAGAAAGTTCTTTGGAAAGTTGAGCAAACAAAATCCTACCAGCCCTAATAAATCGTGTTGTCATGCTAGAGGGAAGATCATTCAAATATATATATCAATTTGGAAAAAAAAACCTGTACAGTGGAAGATTGACAACGGTTGAATTGAACAAATTGATTTTGCAGATTGTTATTGCTTATATATATATATTCTTGATTCATTGTGATTTCCAAAATACATTTAATTAATACTGCTTGGAAAATCCCAGTGATATGAGAGAATGAGTAGATGGTTGTTTAATTTTAGTCGTACATCAATTATTCAAATTCCTTTTTATGTGAAATGATTGTTTTGTTTAACTGCTTGATTTTTCAGTTAGATAGAATCATATTTATTTGATGAATCTTAGAAACCTTTCTTTTTTAACTTTTTTTTAATCAATTTCCTTCTCGATTACATATATATAATTTTCTTTTCTCGATTAATAATTTTAGTTTTTATTACGGAAGTTCATAGCTGTGGATTCAACTCTGTTAAGCACTAAAATCCAGCATAATTTTACCTCCAACTATGCATTGTTCAATAATTGAGATTTCATTTTATTAATCTAATAAAAAAAATTGGACAAATATTTTATATAAGAACTTTGAGTCTTAAAATTGTAAACTGAAAATAAGACAAAGCACGACGACAGATGATCATAAATGGAGAAAAGCGGTCTAGTTAGGCACCCTTATTTTCTATAAACTCAAAACTTATTTTAACACTCGAGAAAAGCGGTCTTAGATACTTCGGAAAATGGAGAAAAAGGTAGGCACAATTAAATGCATAAGACCTGAGTAATGCTCCTCTTTATGCTCATTTTGTATTGGATGATGTGTTGTATTTATGTACACCACTTAAAAAAGTTATATATTACTTAAAATATGCAACACTAATTAATGTGAATAATAAGGGAGTCTTTTTTTTTTAAAACAGGATCCTCTCCAGTCTATTATGGACTGGAGAATATTCAGTTCATGGTGAGAATTTTTCCTCATAAATCTTATGGCTAAAAATGTGACACATATCCCACTAAAAAAAAAATATTATTTTAAATTAAAAAAAATTAAAAAAAAAATTAATAAAAAAAGAAGAAAAAAGAAGGGGGTGGCTGGCCGGCACCCCCATTTTGGGGTAGAGCCACCCCAATGGCGGCCAGGTGGCAACCACCCCATGGCCCATGGGGTGGTTCGCCACCCCTTTGTAAGATGGGGTGGCGAACCACCCCATAGGCCATGGGGTGGTTCGCCACCCCTGACAACATGGGGTGGCCGCCACCCCACCACCCCGCTTTTTCTTTTTTTATTAATTTTTTTTTTTTAATTTAAAATAATATTTTTTTATTATTTTTTTTAGTGGGATATGTGTCTCATTTTTAGCCATAAGATTTATGAAGAGAAATCTTCACCATGAATTGGATATCCTCCAGTCCATTATGGACTGGAGAGGATCCTGTTCCCTTTTTTATTGGGATGTGGTGTAAAACTTTTCTTTACAGTCTTCCATATAAATTTGACACATTAAGTAAAAATATCAAATATAATAAAAACAAAAATATTGTATATTTAATTCAAATCAATCACATAAACTCAGTTGTTATAATCCAATGCCCACTACCTGCTACTAGTTTTATCAATAGGTATTTTTGTATATAAAGTATTTTCTCAAGAGAATAAAAATTATTTGGTGTAAAGTGTTATATTATTTTTTGATATTTCAAATTGAGGTGTTTGCTTCCTATTGGATAGTGCAAAACACCTAATTTATACTAGGACGTGATTGAAGTTAATCTCGAAAAATAAGTGTAAAGAGTAGCATTACTCTATTTTTTGGTACCTAGCCCACTAGCCCACCATCAAGATGACGTGGATTAAATGAAATCTTACCAAAAGCACTATATATGATTCGTGAAAAGAGGAAATACCCAGGAGGGAGGGATTGGAAAATTGTAAAGAGGGAAACGTAGGTGATGACGTGGGAAATGGCAGCCATGGTGAAATGTTGTTCTACAATAAATACCCTTCAATTCACTCCCCACGAGAAAGCTTTCACGCCCATCACTCCCACGAGAAATCTTTGTTCGATTATATTGTGGGTTGGCAATTGGCATGGCGATGGAAGGCATATGTAAAGCAATGCATGGGGTGAAGGCTGGGATGTTAATGGTGGTGGTTCAATTTGCATTTGCTGGGGTCAATGTGTTCTACAAATTGGCCTCCAATGATGGAATGAGCTTGAGGGTTGTTATCGCCTACCGCTTCATTTTCGGAACCGTTTTCGTTCTTCCAATCGCTCTGGTTTTCGAGAGGTACATATTCACGCTACTCTTTCATCTCTTTTTCAATCATGTATAGTTTTTCCATTTATGTTTAATGCATATACGTAAACAGGAAAAAAAGGCCGAAGCTGAGTTGGGTAGTGCTCTTCCAAGCATTTTTGTGTGGGCTATTTGGGTAAGTTTGCATAATAATTCTCCGATTCATTATGAGCAATATAAGTGACACCGGTAGCTAATTCATTGCAGGGGATCATTAGCTCAAAACTTGTATATTGAGAGCCTATACCTAACGTCGGTAACATTTGCTTCGGCCCTCACTAATCTAATTCCGGCCATTACCTTCATCCTCGCAGTCTTGTTCGGGTACCTCTCTCTCTTTCTCGCTCGCTCGTTCTCATAAATTTAAAATGTTGTTTAATTAATTAATACATTCATTGAGTGGAAAATGGTTAATTGTGAAAAAAAAAAATTGTGAACAGGTTAGAGAAGCTGAATGTGGGGACAAGAGTAGGGAAGGCAAAAGTGTTGGGAACATTAATTGGAATAGGTGGGGCGATGGTGCTGACTTTCTATAAAGGCGCAGAAATTGAGATTTGGTCTTCTCATGTTAACCTTTTGCATCACCCACAAAATCAAACTCACCCTAAAGGATCCGAAAATCACGTTTTGGGTTGTTTATTGGCAGTAGGAAGTTGTTCCTCTTTTGCCCTCTGGTTAATCATTCAGGTGGGTTATACAAATCTTTTTCTTTTTTCTTTTTTCTTTTTTCCAAATTCACTTTCTTGCGTCAAATTTATGATATTCTGTTGAAATTTGTGGGAAAAACTAAAATATGGGAATGATAGCAGAAGCAAGATAGAGAAAAGATGGACAAAGAATTTACGAGTGGTTTGATGTTAGACACTTACGTTCACCACTTTGAATAGCCTCTAGGACTACATTGTGCTCTCGTTAACTTGATTGTTTATATCCCTATTTATTGTTGTATAAGACGACCTATACAATTAAACTTAAATTGACTATACAATGAAATATAAATTAATGATAATAATTTTTATAGGAACTTGACACAAATAAAGTTTTTTGTGCCTTTCATTAAGAATATGACACATCGGCGTGGAACAATAAAAGTGAATGGATAAAGATTTAGTAATTTTAAACCACTCACTTTTGTTGTTACATGTTGATAAGCTAGCTAGGCACAAAAGACTTAATTTGTGTCAAATCCCTATAAAAGTTATTCTTTAAATCAATATAAAATCAAAATATATTTTATTCAAGAAAAATGGCGTGACAGTCCCAAGTGAATTAGTGGTTGGAGTGCCACGTCAACGTTATAAGTTAGATAATTGTATGATAAAAATATAGTATTTAGGTGATTTGTTTGATTGGAGCATTGTTTTAGTTTGCATTTTGTGTGAAAAGAGTACTAAATGAATGGTAGAAAACATACAGACTAAAATGAGTGAGAAATATCCATGTCAATTCTCAAGCACAGCTCTGATGTGTGTGATGGGAGCAATCCAAGCTGTTGTTTTTGCTCTTTGCATGGAGAGGGATTGGAGTCAGTGGAGGCTAGGGTGGAACATCAGGCTTCTTACAGTGTCTTATACAGTACGTACTCTTTTTCTTTTTCTTTTTTTTTTTTTCTTTTTTTTTTTGTTCTTTTTTATTTATTTTTATTTCTTGGACTTCAATTAAATGTGTTGTAGGGAGTAGTGGGTTCAGGATTAATGGTGACTTTGATTGCGTGGTGCGTACGCATGAGAGGCCCTTTGTTTGTCTCAGTCTTCAACCCTCTAATGCTTGTTTTAGTTGCCATCATGGGCTCTTTGCTACTCGACGAAAAGTTGCACCTTGGAAGGTATATATATATCACTTCTTTTTAACCAACTATTGAATCAACAAGACATAATTATGATTTGGTGTTTAAAATGACAGCATATTAGGAGCCGCGTTGATTGTTTGCGGGTTATACGTGGTGCTGTGGGGTAAAGGCAAGGAGATGAAGAATACACAACCTGAACCACCACCCTCAAACACCTCCCCAGACTCCTCTGAGTTGGTCGATATTGCTATCCACCCTCCAACGGAACTAAACGTCATCGTTTCTGCAACTACGACTGCTAGACCACTTCACCTCTCAGGCTCTCATGATGCCCCGGCCAAAATTTAGTTTGAATCTTGTACATTTTTAGTTAAATTGCACCATTTTTGTCATCTTAACATTCATTAGTGCTGGCCTCTAGAGAAGATGTACCTGATGAGGATAAGAAACAACATCGATGATCCTTCTGATAAACATAAACACCCATTGTGATAATGTTTTGTAGCGGTTAAGTTATCATATGTACAACATGTGTTGATAAGGTTGTAAACATTATGATTGAATGAACAACATTGATCCCTGATTCTAGCGGAGTTAGTCATGTGTTTTTTTAAGAAAGTCTCATCTTATTCATTTCTGATGAAATAATCTAGAGCATTAAACCATAAATAGAAAGAGCAATTTGCTCTAAAAGTACAATATCCTCGAAACTACTAGAGATGATCTCCTCCATCCAAATTCTATGAGTTATTACATTTACCACCACCTTTGTAAGTCCATGAGCCGCCGCATTCGCTCCTCGTTTTACATGTTCGACATTCCATCTTCTGAAAATAGGTAGCACAATATGAATGTCTTCCATTATATGTTCGTAACGACACCACTGTGGTCCATTAGCTTCGATTGCTTGGACGACTTGCTTAGAATCTCCTTCCAATATAATCTCCTGTAGCCGCATATCACGGCAGAATTCCACCGCACATAATGCCCCCATTACTTCTACAATTACTGGGTTGGGGCAGCCTTCTTGGGTTTGGCTTAAAGCTGCTATGGCCTTCCCCATATAGTCCCTGACAATAACTCCCACACCTATCTGTTTATGCTCAGTCTTCAAAGTCACGTCCCAGTTTGCTTTATACTTGCCACAGGGAGAAGCGAGGCATCCAAGTTATCATGTTGTCAACTGCTGTGCAAGGGTCAAACTGTTAGGAAACTAATCCTATTTCCCGAGAGTCGTGAGATGCGAAAATTAAGAAGAATGCAGAATAACAAAGATTAGGCAATCATACAGGACACAAAGATTTTAAGTGGTTCGGTCTAACCAGCTTGCATCCACAGTCAGTGACAACCCGGAGAAAAATCCACTATCAAAAAATGAGTACAAGAGAGTAACAGGGAGATAAAATCACTCAAACCCAAAGCCCCTAATACACTCAATTCTCACTTTGCCAAAAGGAGAATAATAACAAAAAAAAAAAAAAAACTCTCTTTGATTCTCTAACTTTTCTCTATTGTTGGGACACCAAAACACAAAGCAATTTTTACTTTGTTTTGCTCTACTGCCGCACAACACCTTGCCTTTATATAGATGCACATAGTCAGTGATGAGTGCCAAATATTGTATATTTGGGCCCCTTAACTTAAGTTTGTTAATCTCTTAGTTGTGTTAATTTATGATGTTTTTGGTTAGTTTTGGCGTTTTAGTAATTTGCAGGTCGTTAAGAGGAAAATGCGGCTTTAAGGTGATATTTGCAACTCATTCCATTAATTCTAAGGCTTAAGACACTTCATGGAGCATTGGCAACAAATAAGATCGAGCGATGATCCGCACCCGACGAGTCCCACTAAAAAGGTCATATCTAGAGTTATATAGCTCGGATTGAGGTGATCTTGGTGTCATTGGAAAGCTAACTCAAAGATCTACAAAGTCATTTTTCACAAGAGTGGGTTAATTCCAACTGAAAGTGCGCTCGAGCGCACGTTTATTGCGATCGAGCGCACTCGCGCCCTGTGCAACAGGAAATTTGTTGCACGAGTGCGATCGAGCGCACTCGGCCTTCTTGGCAGTGCTGAAACCCTAAAATTAATTTATAAATATTATTCTTTTTCATTGTAAACGGACAGAGATGCCCCGGGGGCGCCGTTCTTGGTCATTTTTCGTGTTTTCTGGGTTTTTCTAGCTTGAAACTCGAATTCTTTTGTAAGTTTTTAATTTTAATGAAGTAATTTAGTTTCTTTATGATTTCTTTTGTCATGAGAGGCTAAATCTTCAACTAAGGTTGAAGATGAAGCCTCGCCATTGATTAGTTTTATATTTTTATGTTTCGTTCGTACAAATCCGTCGTTTACTGTACTGTATGTTCGCTTCAATTCAATTGTGTGACAAAATTGTGATTGATTGTTGTTTATAAATCATGAAAACGTTGGATATTCGTTGTGTTTCATCCAACGGATACATCAAATGATTTGATTGAGACTTATATCCATTGTGATTTATGGATACAGTAGATGATTTGATCTCAATTGGATATTCGTTGTGATTTGTAATAGAGATGGATTCATCGCATGATTCAATTGGTTTATAAAAAAACAATAGAACATATATAGGGTTTAATTTTTTGTCGGATGCATGAATGAAAACATGAGAATGTATACTTTGATTTGGTGAGCTGAATTCTAAAACCTTAGTCATTTATGTTTTGATTATTTTTATTTTATTAGTTTATGTTTGTTTATTTTCAAAATCAAAATCATTCGGAATTAGGTTAAGATATAATAGATTTAGATAGAAATGAAATTTCACAAACATAATTCCCTGTGGATCGACCTCGCACTTGCACACACACTATATTGCACACGATTCGTGCGCTTGCGAGTACAATTAAATTTGCACATCAAATTTTGGCGCCATTGCCGGGGAGTTGTCTGTTTTTGTGAAAATTGATTTTTGTTTAAATTGATTTTATTTTTCTACTAGTTATTTTCTTTTTACAATTTGTTTATTTTTATTTTTCTTTTATCTTTTATCTTTATTTGCTTCTGTTTACAATTACTAAAAAAAAAAAACAAAAAAGAGAAAAAGTTGTGTTTTTTTGTTTCTGTCGTATTTCTGTCGAAGGAACTAGTCCCTACCAAAGCGCTCGATCGCACATCACCTGCGCTCGAGTGCATTCGAGCCTAACGCAGCAAGCATCCCGCGTGCCGGCGATCAACGCTTCCGCAAGTGCGTGCGAGCGCACACCCTGCGCCCATCTACGCTCGATCGCACATCACCTGCGCTCGAGCGCACCTCTGCAGACTGCATCCAAACGAGCCAGCACCTAAAATTTTGTCAAACTTATGTTTGGTCCGTTTTGTGAGTTTTTGAGTCTTTTGTTTTTTTTTGGTATTTCTATTTAGTTTTGTGTTTTTGTGTTAGTTTTCATTTTTGTTTATTTTCTTTTCTTTTCTTTTTAAAAAAAAATAATAATTTTGGTTACTGTTTCTTGTGGAGGTGTGTTTTGTTTTAAAGAGTGAGGGTAAGCATGAATTTTCTATTTGGTAATTTTAATGCTACTCCTAGTTATAGGACACCCATTCTTACCAACTTCCCTCACTATTTCTACCCACATAGACCATGTTCATACTGCTCCAGCCCTTATCATAGTTCAGGTAATTGTCCATCCTAGAGACAATTTTCCAATTTTTCATATGAGCATATGAACACAAATTTCTCCAGTTCGAGGTCTGAATCAACTTACAATTTCTACACCCCAGATTGGAACAACCATTCTGATTTCTCGTGGCAAGCTCATGCCACGAGAAATTATGCTCCCCAATTTGATGAAGTGCACCATCCTGAATATCCGCAGTTCGACAACCAATCCTATACCCCTTCACCCTGCAATTATACTCCACAAGATTTATCATTGGAAAACACCCTCAAAGCGTTCATACAGTGTAATGGCCAAACCTTGCAAGAGCTTAAAAAGGCCACCATGGTCAACTACCAAGCCATAAATGAAGTGAAGAATGCAGCCATGGCCAACACTCAAGCAATTGAAAAGTTGGAAAGACAGCTTGGTCATTTAGTTGCTGAACTCGCCAGAATAGAGGAAGAAGAGCTTCAAAGTCAATTGATGGCTGAAAGGCACTACATGATTGATGAGGATGATTCCAGCAATCCTTATCGTGAGCATGTCCAAGCCACCACCCCAATTGGGAAAGAGAAAATTGTTGAGGAGACTGTTGATGATCCAAGTCTGGAGGACCCATTGGGAAAATGCTTTGCTCGATTTGGATGTGACTTAGACCTTGACAAGTTACTTGAGCAAGCTGATGCCTTATTGGACTCTACTCCTAAGATGCGAACTAAAAATGGGGAAACCACTAAAATATCATCTAAATCATCTTCATCAACATCTAAGCCTTTCATTATGGATAACAATGAAGAGGAAGAGAAAGAGGAGCACTTAGAGCAAGTTGAGCACTGAGAGCAAATTAAGCCCCCAAATCTGTCCACTGACAAGGAAGTGAGTACTGAAGCTCACTCCTTTGTCACAATCCCTCTTGAGACACTTCATGAACCCCAAGCTCCACTTATTCAATGTCTCAAAGAGCCATTTTATGCCAAGACTCTCAAGGATCTTTGCAAACAAGTGAGTAGACCTAGGAACCATCGTCCCAAAAAGATCCTTCAGAGCAAGCAAGTTGGCTACATAAGATGGCGAAACATCCTTCCAGAGGGATATCAAATTCTTAAGAAGAAAGGGTGGAAGGGATTGGTCGGACATCCAAATGATCGGGGAAAGCACTGTAAAATTTCTTCCCCATTTTAATTTCTGCACATTTTCTTTCTTTCTTATTTTTATTTTATTTTGTTTCATTTTCTTTTTGTTTCTATCAGCAATTAATCTTTTGATATTTGTTTCTATGAGGAAATATTGCTGTTAGATTTTGACAGGTGTTTTGGTGTTTAGGTTTGGGGGACGCCCTGGCCTTTGCACACTCGAGTTTTCTCATCCCACGGTATTGTATCTCTTGCCACATTGGGGTCAATGTGTCATTTAAGTTTGGGGGTGTGGAAAAACACATTGTCTTTTTGTTTGTTTGTGTCTTTTTGTTTGTTTTTATCTGTTTGTTTTGTTTAAAAAAAAAAAAATCTGCTATGTTGTTGATTGGGCATGAGTTATATCATAACTGTGGTTTGAATGTCATTAGTGTGTTTAACTTTTTGAACACTGCATGTCAATAGAAATCTGAGTCATTTGACTCATTTGGTGGATTAGAGAGACTTCACATGTTTGAGTTGAATCACAAGCACACTAGCATAAAGTCTGTGAGGTATGAGATTTGGATTGATTAGGGTGTGCCTTGCGATTTGTAGGATGAAGTGTTGATGAAACCTTGGCTTGAGTATATAAAAAAATAAAAAATAAATAAAAAAGGTGTCATCATCAGTTTGAGCTTTTCATTGAATAACCGGACCTCATGCCTCACTAAGCATTGAGTGTTCTCGTAAAAAGATGAGAAATTCAATTTGGTTCATTGTATAGCTAGTTTGGCTTCGTAGCCTTTTTGACTAGAGTAATTAAGCCTTAGGGATGTTTTACATCTAGTGCCCTAAAACCATCTGGTTTGGGAGTTACTAACTCAACACTCATTACATAGGTCAATTAGAAAGCTTAAGGAAGCCGAACATTGCACAGCCTACACAGAAAAATAAAAGAATAATATATATATATATATATATATATATATATATATATATATATATATATATATATATATATATATATAATGCATGTCTTGATCTAAGCCTTTGGTGTTTCATCTGTGTTAATTCCTATGAATTTTGAGGTACACCAAACTTTGAGAAAAATTGAAGCCTCTTAACTTTGTGTTAGTTTCACTTTGCACCTATTAAAGCTTGTGTTGTCTGAAATTTCTACCTTTGAGTTGAATGATTTGTGGTTGGCTTGATGATTTGATTGTGGTGTTCACTTTGTTAAACCTACTCATGATGTGAGAATCATGTGTTTGTGTGGAAATTGTGTTTGTCAATGACATAGCACTGACAATGTTTGTGGGTATCATTCCTGTTAAACCCTCACGAGACTTCACTTGTCCACTAGGGATGTCTAGGGGTTTAAAAGACTTGTTGCATATGCTAAATGCAATCGTCTCTCCCACGACAGCGAACTTATGTTTCTTGTTTTTATTTTTTATTTTTTTGCCAAGGGACTAGCAAAATATAAGTTTGGGGGTATTTGATGAGTGCCAAATATTGTATATTTGGGCCCTTTAACTTATGTTTGTTAATCTCTTAGCTGTGTTAATTTCTGATGTTTTTGGTTAGTTTTGGTGTTTTAGTGATTTGCAGGTCGTTAAGAGGAAAATGCGGCTTTAACATGATATTTGCAACTCATTTCATTAATTCTGGGGCTTAAGAGACTTCATGGAGCATTGGCAGCAAATTGGGATCGAGCGATGATTCACACCCGACGAGTCCCACTAAAAGGC